>JAYESA010000005.1:91687931-91729362 GCA_036927795.1 Iris macrosiphon
CGAAGTGCCAATGGTAATTTGGTCAAGCCTCCAACACCATTTATATTGATTAGGGATAATAAATTGACAATATGCAACTGGATTTCAAAGTTGAGATATCCTGACGGCTACATGTTGAATCTGGTTAGATATGTTGATCTCAAGAAACACAAGGTAACTTGGATGAAGAATCATGATTTCCATGTGTACATGGAGATAATACTTTCCAATGCTTTGAGAGAGATGTTGTCTTCTTAAGTATGGACTCAGCTGGCGAGTTATATATATTCTTTAGAGATTTGTGTTCAAGCAAGTTGATGATGCAACATATGTTGGGACTTGAGGAGAAGAATATATTGACATTGTGCAAGTTAGAAAGGGTGTTCCCCTCCCCCCTGAAGCTTTTTTGATAGTATAGAATATTTGTCGATTTATCTTGCATATAAAGAACCTATCGGTGCTCCCGTCTGAAGGACCGTGAGGCAAATCTAGAAGGAGGTGAATAGAGTACAGCAGAATAATCTACCCAATTTAAGATTATCAGAATGAAGGCATTTGCTAACTAATAGTATATATAAAGGCTATAAAGTAAAGCAGTAAAGTAGAGAGAGAAAGCAAATGCAAACACCAATATGTATACTGGTTTTCCTCTGAGAGGACTAGTCTAGACCCGAGAACTCAAGCTCAGAGTTTTATCCGCTATAATCACCAATAGTGAATCACAAGCTTTGATCCGAAGGCTTTCAACTTATTTTATAACCACGAGGTTTGATCCGAAGTCTCACAACTTCACACACGTGAGTTTCATAGGAAGGGCATGCAGACTTCACACAGAAGAAGAGAGGAAACTGATGGAGACAAGCTCTTTATAACTCTTGTAGACTTCTAGACCGAGACCGCACTTAGCACTTAGAAGGCTAGGGAGTTGATCTTGGAGATAAGAAAGTTTAGGCTCTGAGGGTTTACTCACTTAAACTTCTGCTCCATCTACTTCGATACTCATGTCAAAAATCAGAATAGATCCCCAAGGAATAATGAAGGTGGGGTTATTGCACCAAATAGTGGAATCCGTACTATATTCAATGTGAGGAGCAATACTAAAATTTCTATCAAAGTACGGTAGTTGGAAGACGATGAGTTTGAAGCTAGCTATCAATACATATTATTAAATAGTGGTATAAAGGAGGTTAAAGATATTGAGAAGTAAGAGACACAAATTTGTTTTATTTAAATTTTGTTTATATATGGAAAATAAGTTCTCTAACTGTTCTTCTTATTACCATATTATTTTTAGAGCCAAGGTAAAAATGGAAAGACCTAATATTGATGACAATGATCTAGCTAGAGAGGTTGATAGAAATTTTTTGTCGTGGTTCTATAATTATCTAAGGTTCCTAAAGTTTAAATATTCTAAATTTGGCAATCGGACGAAGCTGTCTAATGTCTATATGATAGGTGATGTTTCAAGTTTTTTGTCCTTGTACACAGTTACAGGATGAAGGACTTTGAGCACTAGTTATCAGACCAAGCAAGAGGGCAAAGTGTTGGAATGAATACACCATCATTGGCTTTAAATTTAGAACCACTAAGAAGCCTATAATTACTCATTCGTCGATGAGAAGGCTAATTATATAAAAACTTCTGGATTTTGTGTTAGGGAGTTCAGTCTACGATGTCGATCAAGATTTTGACTACTACAGTGTACTGAGAGATGTCATAGAGCTGGATTACTCTTTTGACACAAGATTGTGTTGTTTAAATATGATTGGTTTGACACAACACCCAAGCAAGGATGAAAAATTAACAAATAACTTGGATTTGTTAATATAAAACATAGAAAAAGATATATTGGTTTCAAACTATTTGTGTTGGCTAGTCAAACGGTTCAAGTGTATTATATGAGGTATTTGTCACGACCCGCACCTGGATGATCGGGACACGAGTACGTGGGTATGTCTAGCCTATGGTGCAACATCGACGGTAGAATGTTGTCTAGGTCATCAATATAACTAACTATCAATCTCACACAATATTATCCAACTCCATAAGGAGAACAATAATATACTCAATTAATTGCTAAGGAAGAAAGACATAAAAGTCACAAGCTCTAACAAGTCTAAACAACACTGTCACTACCACGTTCCAAAAATGGGGGTATTTTTGACTTTTTATAATATTCAATATTATTGTAGCTACAATTAAGTAATTGCGTGATAAGTATATTTAATTTAAATAAATATGTGAGATGTGTAATTAAACATATAATTATTACAGTGTTCATTTTTTTGAGCTAGCAGACTTGACCTAGAAGCCCAGTAGATGAACGTCTGTCCGAATTATGGAATTCGGTATTTAATTGTTTTACCTAGAATTTAATTATTGGAGATTCTAATTAACTACCGTAATTTATTTAATTATTTGCGCATTGCCTTTGCTTCAATATTTGGAGCGCTACCCTGACCTTTGTCTTCCAACAAATTTCACAATCTTGCCCTAGACATGCCCGCCTTCCATTCTGCTATTTTTGCAACTCATAATTATGCTCTCTGTACATTATTTCTAGCCGCACAAAAATTATCGCGGACGTTATTTAATAAATTCCTATTTTATATCGTTGTGCGTTCCAATCGAATTTGGAGGCAATCTTGACCTATTTTTCATGTGACCCAAATCAGGATAATATTCTGTTCTGAGTCTTCTTCATTATTGGTATTGATGACCTGACCTGATTTTGGCCCCATGTACTCCTAATTAATTTTAGAACACAACTTGCATTTATTTCTAATTAAATTGAGGATACTATTTTAACCGATTCTGAAATCCCAATTTAATTCCAGTGCCCTGCTATATGAGCCCATACCAAACTTATAGCGCCCCCTGACCATACAAAATACCAGACACCGTATCGCCCGTCAAATTTTTGTCATTTTATGCGTCTGTGCAAATACCCAAATTTAAGGAAGCTAATTTGCAAATTGGCATTTTTGGTGTCAACACCCATTTGTTAAAACCAATGAGGAATCCTTAATATTTAATTAGCCTCTCACCCTCATTCCCACATAAAAATTCTTTTATGACCAATCTAGACCAACCATTCAAGGGGTGCATCCTCACCCTCCATCAACACCCTCTCTCCCTTATTTAATATCATGTCCCATCAAACCCTAATCCCTAGAAAACTTAGGTTTCTCCACCTACTCACAAGCCCCCATATTTTCTCTCCAACGTATGAACAAATTCTTCTTCTTCTTCCCTTCTTCTTCTTTTCTTCTCCTTCTTTTTCTTCTTCTTCTTCCTCTCTTCATTAATTTCTAAAATTCAAAAGAGGAAGAAAGGGGGAACACTGTTCACTTCCCCCCCGCACACTGTTCACCCGTGCTCCGGACACCCCGGCCCTCCACTCCGGCTGCAACCTCCCAACGCCACCACCATTATCACCATCTCCACCATCATCAACTACCACCACCACCACTACTCCCTTCCCCGACCTGCTCCGGCCTGCTGCTACTCCGGCCGGCAACTCCACTCACCACCACCGCGAGCCATCACCACCAGTTCAGCCATCACCACCACCACCATACCCCGCTGCACATCCCTGCTGCACATCCCCGCTGGCTGCAGCATCCCCGCTGCTCAGCCCCGCAAGCCATCCCCTCCGGCCCGGCTTCCAAACCCCTCTCCCCTGCACTCCGACGAAGCCCTCCGGTCCGGCACCACTGCTACCCCCATCTCCACCCTCCGGCTGCACCTCCGGCCCCGCTCTTTTCCATCAGCCAAGCCCCCGAATCCCCCTCCGATTCTGACTGCTCCTCCTCCTAACACCAGTCCCACCACCACTAATATTCGGTTCCAGTCGGTCCCCGCTGCCCGCATCCGGCAGACGGCCGCTTCCCCGGAGACCTCCATTGCCGATCACCACCCTCGTCGATCCCGACGAGATCCTTCCCCCTCCGCCTCTACTCTTCCTCCTCCCTGCTGTGTTTTCCACCACTACCATCATCACCACCACTACTTCCATCGCCGGCCAGCCCTCCCTCCGGCGAGACTCCGGCCAACCCCCAGTAAGCAATTCTCCCTCTCTCCCTCTTCCTTCTATATATATATATATATATATATATATATATATATATATATATATATATATATATATGTATATATACATATATATAAACGTATGAGTATATATATAAAGATATGTATATGTATATGTATTTATTTAAATAAATGTTAATACGTGAATATGCATAGTATATAAATACATTAGTAATATTAATTAAAGATATGTATATTATTTCTTTTATTAATATTTAATTGTATAATTATAGTATGTAGAATTAATTGTATAAGTATGTGTAATTAATTGTATAGGTATGTATTTAATTAATGGTATATGTAATTATGTATTTAAATTAATGTTTAACAGTAGTTTATATATATATGTGTTATATTGATATGTAAGTATATATACCTATATATAAATTTATTTTGGTATAGGTAAACATGTATTATATGTGTTTTAGTGTTTAATGTTATATATATATATATATACATATATCCATTGGGTTATTTTTATAATATCTATTTAATAAAAAGTATATAATATTGTATTTTTAATTGGTACATGTGAGTATATATATATAATTAGTCTATGTATGTATTCGTTAATTCGTATGTGTATATATATATTTTTGTATAAACCCTTAGCATATTTTTAATAATGTATACATATATATTTTGTATATGTGTTTAATTTGATATATATATATATATATTGTAAGTACATATGTTAATTATGATGTAAGTATAAATATATATATCTTCTTTGTTCATTTGGTATAGTATAATATGTATATATGTATCCCTACTAGATGACCCTAGTTGACTAATGCCCTGCCTGGCATGGCCCTGAGGCCAGTGTTTATAGTCTGTGTGTTAGGGTAGCACCTGATACAAGTGCTATTGTGATGTGTTTTTAGGACTGTTGCTTCACCCAGGGGATACTCTGGAACAGGACATCCATAAATACCAGCTAAGGACCCAAGGCAAGTACATTCTCTGATAATTTCCAATTCCTTGATAATTTCTATAAGTTCAATAATCATGAAATGTTACATCTGAATCCTTGACACTATGCTACACGGACTAGTATAGCTTGGATCTGCAGTCATGAAATATTACATTGATTATCGTATTGACATTGTACACGACATGTATATTAGACATCGTACATGATAGATTGGACTTGCTCGTGTATCGTGACGTGTCATGGTTGGATACACATTACTAGTTGGGGGCGGGGAAGTAGTTAGTAAGAAATGTGATCATAACCTCTTATTGTAGTGTAGAACAATGTAAGTGTTAATCATGCCCTTTACCCATGATTAGCCAGGCCCTATAGCTATCGTACATGTTCCCAAGCCGATCATATTTTGAAACTACTATTTCAAACACTTAGAGTAGATTACAGTTCCCTATTTTAAATCATATACTACATCACCCGTATATGATACTGTTCCTTGTTCTTTTCATTTTCATATATGCACTGACTATATCATATTGCCTATTGCCTGTCTCTTTACATTGCCTGTCTCTTTTTAATTGCCATTACATTTATTTTACTGTCTTTTCAGTAGCTAGCATCACATGTTTATTACTTTATAGTCCTTATCAATTTAATAGAACTGTTATTTGAGATTGTACTTTGCTCCTTCCTGACTGGAAACATTTTTTTAGACTATGCCTTAGAGGATCGGTAGCCAACACTTTATGGACCATATGGTGAGTAGCTGCACTTGGGCTTGATAGTTAGTTGTGATTCCGGGAGGTCTAGCCGGAACCACCAATCTTCTAGTTAGTTCTTTCAGTAGACTTTTTGGTACCGGATTTATCTTCGGCATTTTTATTGAGACTTGGATATTTGTTGAGTTCGATTATTACTTTAGACTTATGTTGTACTTAATTTTGTTCGATATCTTATCGTGCTGTAATCCTATGATTGAGTATGTGTTCATTTTAATTGTGTCATCTGTGCCTCCTTATGGAGATTAGATGCTTGTATGAGATTGGCTAGATAGTATCAAGACCTTGACAGCGTTCTACCGCCGATGCTGCGGCGTAGGCTGGACGTACCCACGCACTCGTGCCCCTAAACTGGGTGCGGGTCGTGACACATTTTTAGTGGTGGCCCATGCAGGTCCAGACTTCGTGAGTTGTGCGATGTCGTAGTAGTGTGGCATCTTTGTTACACTATTGCGTGCCTGCGATAGGATCTAGGACATAGGATACTAGGACGAGAGCGAATACTCAATCACAATTTCTTGAAAGATTCCTGGGATGACCCCTGAGAATCTTGTTATAATCTCCAATTTAAAATCATTCCCTTGTTCCGTCCATTCTCACTTATTGATGTTGAATTTGATTGTTGTTAATTAGGTATTAAATTAGGATTTTGGTTTTATAGTAGGGTTTGATTTCGTATCAAGATAAATTTACAGACTGATTTATGGTATTATTTGATGATACGTCGATGAGGACAGTGAGAAAGATTAACACTAGGGCTATTGGATTACTAGATATGGATTTAAATTATAATTTGAAGATTGAAAACAAATTGAATTTTTGAATTTTGAGAAGTTGAGACATTGTCATTAAAACTTTTTGAGGAATTCAGATTCGATTCAATGAACATAGACAAAACTATAAGGATTTTTGGAAGTGATAAAATTTTTATTCAGTATTTGAATGTTTGACTTTGAGGAAGGTATATAAATTATACTTTAAATTTTTTGAGGAGTTAGTTTCGAGGACTTTATTTGGAGGATAAAATCTTATAGTGAGAGAGATATATTAGTATATAGTAGATGAGGTACATATGTAAGGATATGTTGGCTTGAGCATGATTGAGATTTCACTGCCAACTGGCTTTGGTGTTCATCTAGGATTGTATTGGAGAGAGAACAGTACTTAGTATGGTGTGTTGCATTTGATATGCACTTGAGTGATAAGGATAACTAGTATCAGCGATTGCAGTAGGTAAGAAAGCTAGCAGTGAGTGTGCTTATAGTAGAACTGTGGTACCTAGGGGATAGAGGTATCAACCTTGGATGCATCTTTGACCTGTGCAATCACAACTAGGAATATTTATTTCCAATCTTTTACCTTGAATGTTGCTTCTTTAGAACTATACTGTCCTTCCTTGATGATATCGCATTTTTGCCTTAATTGATTCTTTGGGATCTGTCTTCAGGATGTCACCGCAAACACGGTCTATGAGAGCGGGAACACCAGCTTTAGAGGGGTCTGCCACCTCTCCACCTGAGGGACAGACCGCCGTAGTTCCTCCTACATCTCCAATGCACGTAGGTGTGTCTGCACTTTTCGGGGATCCTTCTCCCCCACCTGTTCAGAGGATAGCCGCAGCTGTGACGGACAACCTTTCTCCTCCTCCGACTCCGATTCTCGGAGGTTTGCCCATTGATGAGACACAGATGTTTACCTTGATACAGGGCATGGTAGATGCCCAAAGAGCGACGGCAGATGCTCAGCGAGTTCAAGCTGAGGCTCAGAGGGTGCAAGCAGAAGCGCACTAGTCACAAACTGAGCTGATGAGAGAAAATATGGAGAATGCTCATCAGGTGACTCTCCAAGCTTTGGAGAGAGTAGCACAGTACCAGCAGTTTTCTGGCCAGCAGCAGCAAAGATCAGGCACTATAGTGGATTTTAAGAGGATGATGCCTCGAGAGTTTAAAGGCACCAAAGGGATACTCTACGCTGACGACTGGCTAGAGGATATAGAGAGGAGCCTGCAATTGACCCAGATTCCGGAGAACTTGCAGATAGAAGCCGCTGGCAGTCAGATGTTCGATATCGCACTCACGTGGTATCGCACGGAGCCAAGAATTACTGCGCAAGGACTTACTTGGGTGACCTTCAAGGAACTCTTCAAGGAGAAGTTCTTTCCCGACGTGGCATTGGGAACCTTGGAAAGTCAGTTTCATGACTTAGTTCAAGGAAACATGTCGGTCGACGAGTACGCTGCAGAATTCTGTAGATTGAGCCATTTTGCATCGTCTATGATTCGGGACCCAGGAGATCAAGCCCGGAAATTTAGAAAGGGACTGACGATAGAGATTCGGTCACGCACTTCTGGTCGTCGTACCGCTACCTTTGAGGCTATCTTGATGGATGCTCAGATTGCAGAAGAGGATTTGGATATCAGGCCTAAGAGGAGTCACAATACTTTTGGAGATACGAATGGTAGCGCAGGACCAGCCAAGCATCCCTGTATTCAGCACCAACAGCAGTACCTAGCACCAGTTCACATTCAGCAACATCCATAGGCGTATCAGTATCAACAATAGTACCAGGCACCAGTTCGTGTTCAGCAGAATCAGCAACAGCCTCCAAAAGAGACACAGCAGACTTGTCATTTCTGTAAGAAGCTAGGTCACCTTTGGGAGAGCTGTAGAACGAGGCTAGGACTTTGTTTGCACTGCGGCGCTGCGGGACATCAAGTAAGGGATTGTCTTCTAGCCCCTTATCTTCCCGGCCAGCGCGCAACTTCAGATTATAGAGATCCAGTTAGGCTACCTGTGGAACAGTATAATGCTCAGCACCCGCGAAGGGAACCACCCCAGCAGGGCGGGGCATTTGCGATGACGGTCAAGGAGACCGATACTACAGGTAATGTGTTAGCAGGTTTTGTTCTTTCCTTCCTTCTGTCCCTTCCTATTTGATTGATTGATTGATTGATTCCTTAGTACAATAGTTGTGTGCATAATTTCCTTGTTATACTGTAGTTAGTAGTACCCCTGATACAGAGACTGCAATACCATGACAAAAGATACTATGACCGTACGTATCCCCCTTAGATTGCATGTTGTATGATTGTAGCAAAGATTTTTCTTGGACCATGATTATTGGGGTTTGACCATGACGAAGATTCATGAAGGAGTTATGACTTGACAAGAGAGACAAGATGATTAAAATTCGAGGATAAACACAGATTTAAATAAAGGGCCAAGAATTTAACATGGCAGAATTTATGATTATTAATTCCAGGAAGATTGTGACAGGATTAAATTGGTTATAAAATTTTTGAAATTATGGGAGATTATCAATATATTTAGTTGATTGCAAGTTATGAATTTTAGAATTTTATGGGATGTTGTAATTAGAGAATCCTTAAGTATCGCATTGTTAAGTATTTTGAGGAAAGAGAAAATCGAGGAATAAAATTTTGATGGATAAATGTTTGAATTCAAACTTTTTGGGACGAGATTACATTTTTATATATGTGCATTGATTAAAATCAAATTTGAGGAGTGGATATTAAATTCCAAGTATTGAATTATTAACTAAAATTTCAGGAATTTTTTTATAAAAATGGACTTTGATTTTATTTCGAGGATTTTTCGGAATGCAATAATTTCAGAATTTTTGAAAATTGTGAAAAGATATTGTGGATTATTACCTGATTTCCTGGTTGATGAATTTAAATTTTGAGGGAAATGATAATGTGTATGAATAAACGCTACTATGAGGATTTTAAATTTCGAGGACAAAATTCTTTTAAGGAGGGTAGACTTGTCACTACCACGTTCCAAAAATGGGGGTATTTTTGACTTTTTATAATATTTAATATTATTGTAGCTACAATTAAGTAATTGCGTGATAAGTATATTTAATTTAAATAAATATGTGAGATGTATAATTAAACATATAATTATTACAGTGTTCATTTGTTTTGAGCTAGCAGACTTGACCTAGAAGCCCATTAGATGAACGTCTCTCCGAATTATGGAATTCGGTATTTAATTGTTTTACCTAGAATTTAATTATTGGAGATTCTAATTAACTACCATAATTTATTTAATTATTTGCGCATTGCCTTTGCTTCGATATTTGGAGCGCTACCCTGACCTTTGTCTTCCAACAAATTTTACAATCTTGCCCTAGACATGCCCGCCTTCCATTCTGCTATTTTTGCAACTCATAATTATGCTCTCTGTACATTATTTCTAGCCGCACAAAAATTGTCGCGGACGTTATTTAATAAATTCCTATTTTATATCGTTGTGCGTTCCAATCGAATTTGGAGGCAATCTTGACCTATTTTTCGTGCGACCCAAATTAGTGTAATATTCTGTTCTGAGTCTTCTTCATTATTGGTATTGATGACCTGACCTGATTTTGGCCCCATGTACTCCTAATTAATTTTAGAACACAACTTGTATTTATTTCTAATTAAATTAAGGATACTATTTTAACCGATTCTGAAATCCCAATTTAATTTCAGTGCCCTACTATTTGAGCCCATACCAAACTTACAGCGCCCCCTGACCCTACAAAACACCAGACACCGTATCGCCCGTCAAATTTTTGTCATTTTATGCGTCTGTGCAAATACCCAAATTTAAGGGGGCTAATTTACAAATTGGCATTTTTGGTGTCAACACCCATTTGTTAAAACCAATGAAGAATCCTTAATATTTAATTATCCTCTCACCCTCATTCCCATATGAAAATTCTTTCATGACCAATCTAGACCACCCATTCAAGGAGTGCATCCTCACCCTCCATCAACACCCTCTCTCCCTTATTTAATATCATGTCCCATCAAACCCTAATCCCTAGAAAACCTAGGTTTCCCTACCTACTCACAAGCCCCCACATTTTCTCTCCAACGTATGAACAAATTCTTCTTCTTCTTCCCTTCTTCTTCTTTTCTTCTCCTTCTTTTTCTTCTTCTTCTTCCTCTCTTCATTAATTTCTAAAATTCAAAAGAGGAAGAAGGGGGGAACACTGTTCACTTTCCCCCCCGCACACTGTTCACCCGTGCTCCGGGCACCCCGGCCCTCTACTCCGGCTGCAACCTCCCAACGCCACTACCATTATCACCATCTCCACCATCATCAACTACCACCACCACCACTACTCCCTTCCCCGACCTGCTCCGGCCTGCTGCTACTCCGGCCGGCAACTCCACTCACCACCACCGCGAGCCATCACCACCAGTTCAGCCATCACCACCACCACCATACCCCGCTGCACATCCCCGCTGGCTGCAGCATCCCCGCTGCTCAACCCCGTCAGCCATCCCCTCCGGCCCGACGGCCAACCCCCTCTCCCCTGCACTCCGACGAAGCCCTCCGGTCCGGCACCACTGCTACCCCCATCTCCACCCTCCGGCTGCACCTCCGGCCCCGCTCTTCCCCATCAGCCAAGCCCCCAAATCCCCTCCGATTCCGACTGCTCCTCCTCCTAACACCAGTCCCACCACCACTAATATCCGGTTCCAGTCGGTCCCCGCTGCCCGCATCCGGCAGACGGTCGCTTCCCCGGAGACCTCCATTGCCGATCACCACCCTCGTCGATCCCGACGAGATCCTTCCCCCTCTGCCTCTACTCTTCCTCCACCCTGCTGTGTTTTTCACCACTACCATCATCACCACCACTACTTCCACCGCCGGCCAGCCCTCCCTCCGGCGAGACTCCGGCCAACCCCCAGTAAGCAATTCTCCTTCTCTCCCTCTTCCTTCTATACACATATATATATATGTATATATACATACATATATACGTATGAGTATATATATAAAGATATGTATATGTATATGTATTTATTTAAATAAATGTTAATACGTGAATATGCATAGTATATAAATACATTAGTAATGTTAATTAAAGATATGTATATTATTTCTTTTATTAATATTTAATTGTATAATTATAGTATGTAGAATTACTTGTATAAGTATGTGTAATTAATTGTATAGGTATGTATTTAATTAATGGTATATGTAATTATGTATTTAAATTAATGTTTAACAGTATTTTATATATATATGTGTTATATTGATATATAAGTATATATACCTATATATAAATTTATTTTGGTATAGGTAAACATGTATTATATGTGTTTTAGTGTTTAATGTTATATATATATATATATATAATGTATTGGTATATATATATGTATATATATATCCATTGGGTTATTTTTATAATATCAATTTAATAAAAAGTATATAATATTGTATTTTTAATTGGTACATGTGAGTATATATATATATAATTAGTCTATGTATGTATTCGTTAATTCGTATGTGTATATATATATTTTTGTATAAACCCTTAGCATATTTTTAATAATGTATACATATATATTTTGTATATGTATTTGATTTGATATATATATATATATATATATTGTAAGTACATATGTTAATTATGATGTAAGTATAAATATATATATCTTCTTTGTTCAATTGGTATAGTATAATATGTATATATGTATCCCTACTAGATGACCCTAGTTGACTAGTGCCCTGCCTGGCATGGTCCTGAGGCCAGTGTTTATAGACTGTGTGTTAGGGTAGCACCTGATACAAGTGTTATTGTGATATGTTTTTAGGACTGTTGCTTTACCCAGGTGATACTCTGGAACAGGACATCCATAAATACCAGCTAAGGACCCAAGGCAAGTACATTCTCTGATAATTTCCAATTCCTTGATAATTTCTATAAGTTCAATAATCATGAAATGTTACATCTGAATCCTTGACACTGTGCTACACGGACTAGTATAGCTTGGATCTGCAATCATGAGATGTTACATTGATTATCATATTGACATTGTACACGACATGTATATTAGACATCGTATATGATAGATTGGACTTGCTCGTGTATCGTGACGTGTCATGGTTGGATCCACATTACTAGTTGGGGGCGGGAAAGTAGTTAGTAAGAAATGTGATCATAACCTCTTATTGTAGTGTAGAACAATGTAAGTTTTAATCATGCCCTTCACCCATGATTAGCCAGGCCATATAGCTATCGTACATATTCCCAAGCCGATCACATTTTGAAACTACTATTTCAAACACTTAGAGTAGATTACAGTTCCCTATTTTAAATCATATACTACATCACCCGTATATGATACTGTTCCTTGTTCTTTTCATTTTCATACATGCACTGACTATATCATATTGCCTATTGCCTGTCTCTTTACATTGCCTGTCTCTTTTTAATTGCCATTGCATTTATTTTACTGTCTTCTCAATAGCTAGCATCACATGTTTATTGCTTTATAGTCCTTATCAATTTAATGGAACTGTTATTTGAGATCGTACTTTGCTCCTTCCTGACTGGAAACATTTTTTTAGACTATGCCTTAGAGGATCGGTAGCCAACACTTTATGGACCATATGGTGAGTAGCTGCACTTGGGCTTGATAGTTAGTTGTGATTTCGGGAGGTCTAGCCGGAATCACCAATCTTCTAGTTAGTTCTTTCAGTAGACTTTTTGGTACCGGATTTGTCTTCGGCATTTTTATTGAGACTTGGATATTTGTTGAGTTCGATTATTACTTTAGACTTATGTTGTACTTAATTTTGTTTGATATCTTATCGTGCTGTAGTCCTGTGATTGAGTATGTGTTCATTTTAATTGTGTCATCCGTGCCTCCTTATGGAGATTGGATGCTTGTGTGAGATTGGCTAGATAGTATCAAGACCTTGACAGCGTTCTACCGCCGATGCTGCGGCGTAGGCTGGACGTACCCACGCACTCGTGCCCCTAAACCGGGTGCGGGTCATGACAAACACCAATAACCAGTCTAAGTGAATCTAAATATAATATCACAAGTCTTAGATAATACCCGAAGATAAATCCAGTAACAAGGTAGTAATAAAGTAACTAAGATAACTATGCACTCCGGCTAGTCCTCCCGACAAGCACTCCAAACTACTTCTGAGCTACAGGGTACAAATTAGCTACTACACCCTCCTATGGTCCATAATAAGTAGGATACAATTCCTCCAAATCAACACCTAAAAATATTATCCAATCAGAATGGAACGGATATAACTCCAACATTAGTTCCAAATAAATGATAAAGACTATAAAACAGTAATAGTAATTATAATACATGATGAGAGGGTAAAACTGTTGGCATGACAATAACAATATGAGAAATAGGTAAACATGGACCATATGGCATAACAGATAATGAGAAGTAAGTAGACAGAGCAAAAGGTATAACTCAATAAGTATGAAGTAGACATGAAAAAATTGCCACTAACTATGTGTTTTGAAGTACTAGTTTCGATATGTGATCGACTTGGAAACTTGCACAATATACAATAGGTCTTGGCTAATCATACGCGAGGTATACGATTAATAATCACTATTTTATACTACCATAATGGATATGATCGCATATCTAACTAGCACTTTCCCGTTCCGACTAGTACACGGATCCAAATTATGACTCGTCACAACGTATGAATCATAAGACAATTTTGATAATAATACAATGAACAATGTACAATATAAAGCTAACATCTCATGATTGAGGATCAAATATATACCAATCCGTGTAATATTATTTCTGGAATCAAGTATAACATTACTATATACATGTATCATAGTAATTATCAAGTAAAGAAAACTATCAGAGAATGTACTCGCATGTGGTCCTAAGCAAAGAATACAAATCAGTATCCGAACTGGAGTCCAAGTGACCTATATATGAATTATCAGGTTAACAGGTATTTTGGAATCATAAACAGGCTTAATTAACTCTAATTAAGGTTTATAGGTAAATTATAGGTCAATCGGGTAAAACTAGGTCAATACCTAATTTTGACTTTATAATACCTATTTAGTTGGCGTATGAAGTTATCTAGACTAATATCAAGCTAATTCTAGGTTTTCTAGGTCAATACCCTATAGGTATAGCATACTAGGTATCATATTATATATAGACTATATAATATATATATATATATATATATATATATATATATATATATATATATATATATATATATATATATATATATATATATATATATATATATAGGTATCATATTTAATACTTTAGTTATTACCCATTACTTGAGTATCCTAGTACTCAACCTGTCACGCTCCGATCCCGAAGGACCGCTAGTCACCACTGGGCGTGATACTGTACAAGCCTAAGTTACACTTGCACAAGACATAGTACCTGTACAAAACACAAAATACACAAGATATATAGCAGCACAGAACTTTAAATACAGAAAACCAAAGATTGAACACATTTGATAGGAACACAAAATACTTTATTTATTGAATACTGAAATTGGATTACAATGTACTTGCTTTGCTGATTATAAAATATGCTATAGTTGGCTTATATCTCTTTTAAAACCCAAATTAGCCACAATGCCCATACATCATATTCTTGTACTAGGATAGTAATTAAAAGACCTAGAAAATAAACTTGCTAACTGGAAAGGAAACTTGGAAGCAGCACGCACGGTTCCACTGGATTGAATATACTCCTATAGATTCAAGAGGCTTACTTCACTCTTGCTACTTGAACCTAAAGATTCCCACAAATGTGGATCAGTACTCCACATGTACTGGTGAGCGATCGTATCCAAACTCACATAATAATCTACACTAAGTAAACATGTGAAGCTAGTAGCTATTATTATTATGTGATCTTTCTAGTTGTCTAGGTTCTATTTAACAATTCATGCAAAGAAGCATAAATAATGAAAGTATCAGTTGATAGTAATTTCTTACCCACGGTCGGTCGTTATCCCTCAGCAGGCATACAAGTTAGCCACAATTTGTATATATCAATAATCTCAAGGGACTTTGCATCTATATCTCAAGGGATATTGTATTTATCGGTTAGTCTTGCAAGAAGGTTGCACCTAGCATGCTACCTAATAACATAATGGCCCATTAGTGTTCTTTCTCATGAATTACCTGCAGTGACTCAAGGTTCAGCTATGCACTAGTATGCATGAATGTTAAGAGCTGTGACTCTGCTGCAGCTCTACCCTAACATACAAATATACTAGCAGCAGTGACGCAGGATTCTGCTCTGTACTAATGGACACAACACCCCACTAGATCTCAAGGACCGTCCCTTATGGTGCTCTTCCAATCTCTTCCGGACTGACCGATTCCCAGTGCCCTATGAACCGTTTTAGAGACTATTACCTTGTGCAAAATTTATCCGAGACCAATGCATGACATGAACTTCTATCAGATAAAATATTACTATGCACAGTTCTGAAAACAAGCACACATTTCCATTTTCTCTTTTCTTATCTAATACCTGCACCCCACTTGACTGCAAGGACCTTACCTCAGGGTGTACTATTAGTCTCTTTTTTTTAGCACTGAACACTTGTCAAACCATAAAAGGTTTTCTATACTATACACATTCCTATTATGCAGCATATGAGTAAGGCACCTGAAATATTAACTTAAACGTAAGGCAACAATTCTATATATTTTAAGCATATAATTCATTTCTTTTAGCTTATTTTATTGGTGGGGTATTATTGAACTTAGGGACATGCAACTAAGTGGACTAGAGATTCTTTTATTAAGCGTGCAGACAAAATGATTCATCGAAGGGCAGAAGCCACTCACTGATTGAATCAACACGAAAGAATGGGGATGCCTCACGCAGCGATCTCTCCTTAGTTATGCGTCCTACAATTGCACTAACACTTGGTTAGCATCCTTCGATCTCTTTATCTTACGATTTAAAATGAATGCGCAAGTGAGGAAAATGAACTATGAAAACCAAATTATCTAAAGCAACACAAAATACAAATCAATACAAAACCAAGTAGCAAAACATCCAATGAAAACTATAAGACTCATTTCAATAGAAACCGATCCCTGAGTTGGAAAGTTTTATTACACCTCATCCGTGATCGATTGGGTCATAAGGTTTTCACTATACTCATTTTAAAACTGAGGCACAAGCTAGCATGTATTACATAGTAAACTGCTGGAAGTGGGTCACTACAAAATAACCAACTAAGAAAAAATTTCGTCCTCGAAACTTAAGGGATCAAGGAGTAGAACCAAGGCATCAAGAAGTCAAAGGAATCTGACTCACCAATAGCGTGACCTCTCTCATCGTGCTTAATGTTCAGATTATATACTCTAGCCCTCCCCGTATGTTCAGGTCGCCTATTGCCGAGAGGTGGTGCTGGATTCGAATTCTGCTCACGTTCAGTACCGTCGTTTCGATTCTGGGGTTCGAGCCTCTTGGTTGGACAGTCCCTGATCTGATGACCTTGTTGTCCACACCTGATGCACTCTTTGTTAAAGGAATGACAAACTTCTTTAGTGTGACCATGATGGTCGTATAAACTATACTATTTCGTATGGTATTGCTCAGTGTAGGCCTTTTTCTCAGTATTGGCCTTTTTTTCTCCGTCATGGTATCTTTTGGTAGGAGGGTTTCGAGTAGCGGACGCCTTTTTGGTAGTACTTTATGGTATAAAATTTTTATTCTGTACCGCCACCTCAAAAGCTTTGATGTACAACGTATATTCTCGATTCATCACATCCTTTCTATGTTTGTCATTCAGGCCTTTAATAAAGCGATATGTACGGACCCCTCATTAGGAGTCATCGAGCTAGAAAATTTAGCAAGCTTTGAGAATTCTGACTCGGAGTCTTCGACGGACATGCTCCTTTACTTAAGTTCAATAAACTCGTCTTCCTTTCTTTGTCTGACGGCTGGTGGGAGATATTATTCCAGGAATGCATCCTTGAACATTCCCCAGGTGATCCATTTGTCCTGATGCCTTGTGGCGAGATCTTGCTTCTTGACCTGCCACCAATCGTGTGCGTGTAGCTGCAACTGCATTATGGCATATGCCACCATCCTGTCACTGGTACCCCAGTAAATTCAATCAAGCCTTCCAACTTTGTGACCCAGTCCATTACCTTATTCACTGCAGTTTTGCCCTCGAATTCTAGAGGGTTCAACTTTAGAAACTTGGCACCTTTAAAGGTAGACTTTCTAGCCATTGGTTGAGGCTCATCAGATCCTGTTAAACTTACTACCCGAGGTACCGTTGCGGCTGCTGCCACTGGTGTTGCATCTATCCCAGAATTGCAGCTATTGGCTGCCAATGTTGTTACTATCTGGGTCAAGGAGTCTAAATATTTTTGTTATGCCGCAGCTTGAGGGTTAGCCCACTATTGTTGGGCTTTAAATAGTTCTTGTTTGGCGTCAAATTATTCTTTTTGATTTTTGAACATGCCAATCAGCCTGTCTATTTGGTCATCGCTCTTGCTCATACGTGTGATATCCCTAGATTACTCTCTTTAGGCATCTCTCTACAAAAGAGAGTAGCTTTCATTTGTCTCATAACGTATTATGGAATTATTGTATAGGATATTAGAATTTTTTATACTCTTCAAAATCAGGACTTTAAAAACCAGCAAAATACCTATATAGTTTCGCAAATTTTTTTGAAATCCGGGACTTCTAAAATTGCTTGAAAACTTATATCATTTTTAAAAATGATATTTGAAGAGGCTAAGGACGTAAAAATATGCTCGGATACCACTTTGTAATGCCCCGATCCAGAAGGATCACTAGTCACAACTGGCCGTGATATTGCCTAAGACTAAGTTGCGCTTGCACAAGGTATAATACTTGCACAAAACAAAAAAATAGACAAGATATATAGGAGCACCAAAATTAACTACAAAAAACCAAAGATTGAACACATTTGATAGGAACACAAAATACTTTCTTTATTGAATACTAAAATTGGATTACAATGTACTTGCTTCGCTTATTACAAAATATGCCATAGTTGGCTTACATCTCTTTTAAAACCTAAACTAGCCATAATGCCCGTACATTATATCCTTGCATTAGAAAAATAATTAAAAGACCTAGAAAAGAAACTTGCTAACTTGAAAGGAAACTTGGAAGCAGGGAGCGCAGTTTTACTAGATTGGATGAGCTATTGCAGATTCAAGAGGCTTACCACACTCTCACTACCTGAACCTGAAGATGCCCACAAACGTGGGTCAGTACTCCATATGTACTGGTGAGAGAACATAGCCAAACTCACATAATAATCCATACTAAGTAAACATGTGAAGCTAGCAGCTATTATTATGTGATCTTTCTAGTTGTCTAGGTTCTTTTAAATAATTCATGTAAAGAAGCATAAATAATAAAAGTATCACTTAATAGTGATTTCTTATCCACAGTCGGTCGTTATCTCTGTAGCAGGCATACAAATTAGCCATAATTTGCATATATCAATAATCTCAAAGGACTTTGCAGCTATATCTCAAGGGACTTTGTATCTATCTGTTAGGCTTGCAAGAAGGTTGCACCTAACATGCTACCTAACTACATAATGGCCCATGAGTGTTTTTCCTCATGAATTAGCAGCAATGACTCAAGGTTCAGCTCTGCACTAGTATGCATGAATGTTAGGAGCTGTGACTCTGCTGCAGCTCTACCCTAACATACACAAATACTAGCAAAAGTGATACAGGATTCTGCTCTACACTAATGGACACAACACACCACTAGATCTTAAGGACTGTCCCTCAGGGTGCTCTCGTAATCTCTTTCGGACCAACCGATTCAAAGTACCCCAGGAATTGTTTGAGAGACTATTACCATGTATACAAGTTGTCCGAGACCAATGCATGAGATAAACTTATATCAGATAAATTATTACTATGCAAAGTTCTAAACACAAGCACACGTTTCTATCTTCTCTTTTCTTATCTAATACCTACATCCCACTTGATCGCAATGACCGTACCTCAGGGTACACTATTAGTCTCTTTTCTTTTAGCACTGAAGACTTGTCATACCATAAGAGGTTTTATATACATGTAACTACCTAATTTTGGGAGAGGAATATTTTTATCATTTCTATATTATTTAATTATTATGTATACTTGTTATATTATAAATATATTGTTTACTATTGGTCTAGCTCCTATTAATTAGACTTATGCTAGTGAGCGGACCCAACTAGACTTGACTTGACCCATTGGTTCAATTAATTAGAATAGTCATGATTAGACTAGTTAATTAGTCATTTTCTAAGTTAAATGTATAAAATATTCCTACTAGTTGTAGATATGCCTTCTTTAATAAAATAGATTATATTCATGATATGTAAAGGAACTTTTAAGTCATACTAATTCCTAACCCTAACCCTATTAGGAGGCTATATAAGCCTTTTTATTCATTAATAGCCTCCGTTTACTTTTCTAATTAATTCATCCCCAAAATTGTAAACAAACCCTAATCCACCCATTACAAAATCTTATCCCTCTTATTTTAATTCCAAGGAGGCTAAGGAGCTTGCCATTACTAGAGGAGGTTGGAGGAAAGCATTGGCTTGAGGCTTGTGTCCATTTTTGTGTCAACTTGAGGAATACAATGGAAAACCATCTCCCAATAGGTAAATTTCTATTTCTCCTATCAAATTCCATTCTAATTAGTTTAATAGACCTAAAAAAAGCCTTCAATGGCTAAGGACTACCCATAGGAAGAAGAACTAGTTCCTAATGAGTCCTATTGTGATAGTTACATTGAGTTTTGTGACTATTTGGTGAAAACTCCGAATTTGAGATCCAAGTGTTTGATTGTGTGTATATTATGTCTATTAGTGTTAGACTGGTATTAGGAGTATGCTCATGTGTCCATAATTGGATACAGAGAATCCGTGTCGCAATACGCTATGATACATATCGCTAGTTAGTTAATTTGTGTTTTTTGGCAATTAGTATCATTCTTCATTAAATAATATATTTATATATATATATACTAGTTATTTAGATACAATATTATATGTGTTTGATGTTTTATGGAGTATGGATTGTAGTATCGTGAGTTATGAGGGAGTATCCTAGTGTATCATGGTGTGATACGCATGGTGCACACCATTTGTTTGATATTGGGTAATGTGGAGAGTGCTATGAGTGAATGAGTATTATGTGTCTATGTAGGTGTGGGTACATTTGTGCTTGTTTTAGATTATGGAGTAATGAGTTTTATAGTGTCCAAGTGTACATTATCATTCAAGTGAGGAAGAGCGCATGTGTGTGTGTGCGGGCGCATTGCTGTGTATTGGTGCTGTGTTTGGGAGTGGGAAGGTCTTCTTCTTCTGCTGATTACTTGTTGCTGTTGTTTTAGTGTAGAGGTTTGTGTGTGTGGATCAAGTAAGGAGGAAGCTGTGCTTGTGTGCTTGGGTTAGCATTAGACGTAACTGCAACAACAACATCCAGATACAGCCTGTAGGTGGCATTGGAGATGAGTTGATACTCAAGTGCAGAAGCCTGCACAGGCCTGACAATCATGTTGCGCCCAGTGCACATGCAAAATATAGCCTGTAAGTGGCATTTGCAGGCTAGCAAAGGAAGAACTGCATGCAACTTCAATGTGTAGCAGAGGTAAGGGTGTGCCCAAGAGAGGAATAGGTTGATGTGTAATTGTGTAGTTTAACCTTAAGGATAAGGTTGAGGTAGAGTAATTTTTACCTGTGTAGATATTAATGGGTATTTGGACATTAAATTGGTAAAAATAAGTGATGTTTGGATGTATATGTGAGTGATAATTCTATGAGGTACTAATGTGGTTGGCTTAGTGTCACCCTCATATTTTCAATCAAGGGTAGTTTGGTAATTGACACGAGAATTTTAAATTTAGGATTTATTGTATTTAAATATTATGCATGTGTGAATATTTATTTATTGTATTATTTAATTATTGTTAGATGCTAGATTATTTTAGACTTTTGTAGTGGACCTAACTAATTAATTAGGTACATCAATCCAATATTTAAGTTTAGTTTAGATTGAGCCCATAAATTAGGCCCATGTATTAGGAGGATGGATTAATTAGTTAAACCATTCGACTATAACCTTCCTCCTTAATTAATTTCTTCATGAGAGGCCCCAAAGGGTGTTTTGGACTTTTCACATAGCAGGGAGAGGAGTATATGGCCGGCCACATGCAAGAAGGAGAGAGAAATTATTTTACTTCATAATTTTTATTCCCTTTAGATCTACATTTTTTCCTTTTCCAATTTCTTCATTCCCTCACCATTCCTCACTCAATTTCTTTTCAAATTCCTTCCCTAAACTTTAATTGAGGGTAATACAACAATGATCTACAAGAAGAAAGCAAAGATCTACAAGAAGGAGGCCTAAATCTACAAGAAGGAGGCTACTTTCTATATTTGAGGATTTTTATTGAAAACCTATCTCCCAATAGGTACATTTTAGTTTTTCCTTTTCTAATAGGTTCTAAATCTGAGATTTAACCATGAGAAGTCACCCCACATGAATAGGCTATCCATAGGATTTAGTTTTAAGTTCATAGGAGACCTATGATGGAAGAAGTTATGTATGTTTTTGTGTCAATTTTGAGAAAATTTCGAGATTGACACATGTGGTATTTATCAATTGGTCAAATAGATCAATATGACATATGATTGCTTGTTTGGGACTAGTATCGTGTCCATAATTGGGTACGTATATGCTGTATCTCATCAATTTGGCGATACAAGTTATTTTGGAGGGTTTTTCTCTGACACGGGGACTTGTGCATATCACATCTTGACACAGACACGTAGTTGATCAAATTATTATACGTATTATTCATATTTAGTATATTAGACTTGCTCGTGTCCTTCGGGATGTATTTGTTTGTGTGGTGGAGCCGTATCACAAGCGTATCATAGAATGAGTGTGATACGGGTGCGGTGCACTCCACGTGTTTGGTTTTTGGTCCTCTTTTCTATATGTGCTTGTGCATATATATATGTATAATATATTATATATTATATGGTATATATATATATGTATATATATATATATATATATATATATATATATATATAAGTGTGTATTATGTGATATAGTTTATAGGTGTATCCATATAGCTATATGTGTATGTCTATATGTCTATATGTATTTGTATCTATATGTATATATATGTATGAGTGTTTATATATAAATACATATATGTGTATTGTGTATATTATATATATATATGTATGATTATAGGTGATTGTATATATATATATATATATATATCAACTTAGTAGTGAGAGTATATATATATATATATATATATATATATATATATATATATATATATCAACTTAGTAGTGAGAGTATATATATATATATATATATATATATATATATATATATATATATATATATATATATATATATATATATATATATATATATATATATATATATACAAATAGAGAGGTGTATATAGATATATAGCTATTGATATGCATAGAGAGATGTATTTGTGTATGTGTGAGAGTGTGCTATGTAGTGTTTGTGTGTGTGTGAGTGGGGGCTCAGATCAGCAGAGAGACTGTGCAGCTCATGCACATAGGGGGAGCAGTTCAGTGTGCATCCATTTAAATAATGTGCAGCCTTGGCACAGCAACATAGGAAGTTCTGCAGCAAGGAGGGTTTGCAGCTTTGCAGTTTCATCCAGATGAAACCTCCCTCAGGGAGCAGTTCAGCAACCTCGAGGAGATGCAGTATCAGTAGCCACACTGTGCAGGATATGCACAACATAGTATCGTGCAAGTTCAGTTTAGTTTCAGTCCAAATTAGTGCATCAGCTAGTTCAGTTTGCACAGTGTCTTTGGGTAGTCATTTTTCAGTATCACTGGGTAGTGTTCAGTCCAAGGTTTTGGGTTAGATGAATATATGTTTTAGTTTACACTTAGTTTAGTATACTAGTTAGTAATAGATAGTTTAATAGTTAGTATAATAGATAGTTAGTTATATATACTTGATTATGATAGATAGTTATTTATGTATGCATATATATATTGATTCGGTATTGGCTAGTGTAGTATATCTATACTAATAGGTATGTATGTTAATAGTTAGCTATATTAGCTATATATAGATATGTATATATTGTATTATAGATAGCTTGATATTTGTATTGATATCTATTTAAGTAATTAGTATATGCTGGCAAATAGGGTATTGGGGGTTTCTATGTGTATTAGATATATGTTAAGGGTTTTAAATTACCTTGGAATACCAAGGTAATATCAAGGTATTGGGTCGATACTCAAGGTATTAGGTTTGAGTATCGGGATAGGTGTGAGGTAGTACGATACGCATTGGTGCAAGGCCAAGGTATCCTATTTTCATTAGTTAGTTAAGTATTATATGTATTGACTTGTAAATATATACAAATTACTATTTTCATATATTTAAACTTGCATATCTTAGGATACAGTATTTTGGTGTATTTTATAGTATCATAGATTAGCTAGTATAGCTTTGTTTCATAGCGTATTGACCTAGTATCTTAGTGTTAGACTCTTGCAACCTAGATTTAGTCGGTTTGAGTTAGAAATGGCTTTATTACCTAGCATTGCATCAATTTAACTTATTTTCATTCCTGAACCTTGTATTGATACAACATACCATATATAGGTTGTGTGACACCAGCTTGGGCATCGAGAGACACACCTTTCTTAGGACTTCAGGCGAGTATATTTCTCTAATATTTTTTAATTCATAATAGTGTATATATGCATGTTCTAAAATTGTATACTTGATTTTGACACAGTGATTTCACAGACTCGTACTACATGGATCCCGTCAGGAGATGTTATCCCCTACTGTGTTCAACGGATACTCCTGTACATATATTTTATCGTATATATTGGGTATTGATTTATATTTTGTGTTCACACACTGCTCGTATTTAGAGTGCTTATTCTTGTACACACACTGTTCAGTATGCTTATTCGTGTACACCTACTGCTCGTGTTCAGTGGTCATATTCGGGTTTGTAGCGTATCGTGATTAGATCCATTGGTATTATTTGGGGATAGGAGAGTAGGAGTTGATTATGTGATCAAAGCCCTATTGTTCATCGTGTACGTTATGATTACATACCTCACTTGTAATCGTCTTACCTTATTGATCATGTTCACCTAAACGGATCACATAATGAACTTGTATTCTGAGGCACATTAATTTATATTGCAGTTATTTTGTCATATTGCAGATATTCATATTGTTGATCTATATTCTCGTATATTACATGTGTTCCTATTGTTCATTCATTCATATATTAGTGATATTGTATTATATTTCTATTATATATTTTATATGCTCGATTATGTTATTAAAACTGCTTTTAGAGGTATGTACTTTGCTCCAATCCTGACTGGATATATTTTTCCAGATGATTGGCTTATAGAGCAGTGTCCCACATTCTACGGGCCGCAGGACGGCGTACCTTTAGAGGATACTCCTATAGACTAAGAGAACTTAGTTGCAGAGCACGAGAAGGTCTTCGTCGTACCTTTATAGAGCAGTGTCCCACATTCACAGTTTGTATATTATTTCAGACTTGTAGATTGTAACTTGTTCTTTCCTTCGCTATTCCATTTGTGCTTATCTTCCTTAGTTTGTATTATGATTGAGTTTAGTTATATTGTGAGATACCATATTGTTCCTCCGTTTGGAGTTGAGATTATTGACAGGTACCATATTATATTGTTGAGATGTTAGATAGTTAGAAATGACCCAGACAACGTTCAACCGCCGATGCTGCGGCGTAGGCTGGGCGTAACCACGTACTCGTGCCTAAATATCCGGGGGCGGGTTGTGACACATTTTTAGTGGTGGCCCAAGCAGGTCTCATATATTCTATGATATCACACTATTTGGGACTCTAGATTCGATTCGTAGTAGTGCTCGCCTAGAGTACTGCTACGAAACTGCTTTAGGAAATAGGAATTAGGCTGAGAGTTTACTTAATCATACCTAGGAAAAATTCTAATATTTGTTTTGCAATCCTTATCTATTTGAGTATTTGCTTTACTTTGAATAAAATTTTGTCCTTCTTTGATGATATCATATCATATTAAATATTGATTCCATATTTCAATCTATCTTCAGGATATTGTCGAAGACGCGTTCCCAGCGCTCAGGTGCTGCGACAGCATGATCAGTCACTTCATCCCCCTTGAGGGTAGCACCATCAGACGATGGTCCAGCACCAACATTCAGGAGGTCAGCTTCACCGGTACAGGTAGGCGTATCAGTAGCAGCTTTCGAAGGTGTTCCAGCTCCGGTACCGAGGACAGGGCAAACAGTTTCTGGGGATCTTCTACCCCTACCACCTGCAGTTGATCGGACACAGATATTAGTGCTCTTCTAGCAGATGATAGAGGCATAGCAGCGTCAGTCAGAGGTCCTGCGATAGAGCGTGGAGAATGCTCACCAGATCGTACTTGCAACAGTTGAGAGAGCTACTACAGTCCAGCCACATATGACACCACCTCAGTTTATCCCGCAGTAGCCGAGGCCGGGGACTATCATAGACTTCAAGAGGATGGGCCCGAAGGACTTTAGAGGCACAGAGGGGATCCTTTATGCGGATGATTGGATCGAGGATATCGAGCGGAACCTGCGGCTGGCGCAGATTCCAGAGATGTTGCAGATAGAGGCAGCGATGTCTATGATATTCAACATTGCATTGACATGGTTCAGGACAGGCCCCACGATCGCAGTACCAGGACTTACTTGGGAATCATTCAAAGAGCTTTTCAAGGAGAAGTTCTTCCCAGACGTGACTTTGACATCTTTGGATAGCCAGTTCCACGTAGCTCGTCCAGGGATGTATATCAGTGGACGAGTATGCGATGGAGTATTGCAGACTAGGTCACTTAGTGGAGGGACAGAACCCCAGAGGTAGAGCCAAGAAGCTCAGAAAGGGCCTGAACTGTGAGGTCAAATCCCACAAGAACGGAGATCCTACCGCCACCTTCGAGAAGATTCTCAGATAGGCACAGTGGGCCGAGGATGACTTAGAGCTTGGCTCTAAGAGGCCGAGGGACACAAGAGGATCCAGTACCAATACTAGTCCAGCAAAGAGGTCTCATTTCCAACAGTAGCACCAGAGGCACTACCAGCATCCAAGGCAGCAGTATCATGGGTCAGCTAGAGCATCGGCACAACAGATGTACCAGATCTAGAGGGCAGCTGTTCCTTGCACTTTCTGTAAGAAGCAAGGACACTGATGAGATGCATGCAGAATGAGACTAGGCTAATGCTTATTCTGCGAATCGGGAGATCATCAGTTCAGGACTTGTCCTAAAGTCCTAACTCGTCCAGTTCAGGATGGAGGTCAGGCACAGAGAGCACATGCTAGACCACCAGCGGGACAGCAGAGAGGACCTCTACCACTGCAGCAGTAGCAGTTTGCTCAGCATCAGTAGCAGAGAGGTGCTCAGTAACAGGGGCTAGCTTTTGCCTTGATTGTCGAAGAGAAAGCGCCAGTTGGCGATGTCATCTCAGGTTTAGTTTATCTTGATTCCTTTCCAACTCATGCTTTATTTGATTCTGGTGCTTCTCATAGTTTTGTATCCGTATCTTTTGCTCTGAGACATCATCTTGAGTCTGAACAGTTGGCGAGGACTTGTAAGATCTTGACCGGGGGTAACATTATCCTGGTCAGAGATGTTTTTAGGAACCAGAGAGTTTATTTGGGAGGCCGAGAGTTGAGCGTATATTTACTCATAATGCCACTTCCGAGTTATGATATAGTACTCGGGATAGATTGGTTGTGTAGACATCACGCTAGTATCGATTATCATGGAGGCAGAGTTTTGTTCCAGGTGCCAGGAGAGCTAGACTTTTAGTTGTCAGAGGAGCAACAGGGCAGAGCGAAGGCAATTTCTCTGGAGTTTTGGTAGAAGAGCAGGAGCTGCCACATCCGTTGATTGCAGAGTTCATGGATGTCTTTCTAGAGGAGTTATCGGGGTTGCCACCGGAAAAAGATATGGAATTCTCTATAGATTTGGTACCAGGCCCAGAGCCGATATCTCAGCACGTCTATAGAGTAAACAACAGCAAACTGGCAGAGTTGAAGAAGCAGGTGGATGAGTTATAAGACAAGGGCTTTATCCATTCCAGTTCATCACCATGGGGTACTCCGGTATTATTTGTACCGAAGAAGAATGGGTCGGTACGTATGTGTATCGACTACAGGGCACTTAACAACCTCACTATCAAGAAAAAATATCTGTTGCGGCGGATTGATGATTTGTTTGACCAGTTGAGCGGAGCGAAGGTTTTCTCAAAGATAGCCTTGAGGTCAGGGTACCACAAGGTGAAAGTAAAGAAGGAAGACATCCCAAAGACAGCTTTCCGGATGTGGTATGGGCAGTTCGAGTTCTTGGTAATACCATTTGGGTTGACCAATGCCCCGACAGTATTCATGAACCTGATGAACAAGGTGTTTCATCAGTACCTGGATCCGTTTGTTATAGTCTTCATTAAAAATATTCTGATATATTCGAAGACCCCAGAGGAGCATAAAAAGCATTTGAGGATAGTTTTGGAGACCTTTAGTAAGGAGAAGCCGTATGGCAAGCTACCAAAGTGTGAGTTCTTCCTTGATAAGGTTGAATTCCTCGGGCATGTTATTATAGGAGATGGAATGTCATTAGACCCGAAGAAGATTTCAGCAGTTGAGTCATGGTCTACCCCGAGTTCATTAGCAGAGATCAGGAGTTTCCTTGGATTGGCAGGCCACTATCGGCGGTTTGTTCAGGACTTTTTCAGACTTGCAGAGCCAATGACTAGACTAATTAGGAAGGACGTTGAGTTTATTTGGACTGAGGATTGTTAGTCGGCATTTGAGGAGATGAAGAAGAGGATGACTACAGCTCCAATCTTGACATTGCCATCAGAAGCATGAGGATTTTCCATATACAGTAATGCGTCAGGTAAGGGTTTGGGTTGTGTGTTACAGCAGCATGGAAAGGTGATTGCCTTTGGTTCTAGGCAATTACACCCACATGAGAAGAACTACCCTACCCATGACTTAGAGTTAGCAGCAGTTATCTTTACTCTTAAATTATGGAAATACTACTTGTATGGAGAGTGAGTAGAGATCTTCACATACCACAAGAGCTTGAAGTATGTGTTTACCCAAAAATAGCTCAACATGAGGTAGAGGCGATGGTTGGAGTTGATGAAAGACTTTAATATTTCTTTGCAGTACCATCCAGGGAAGGCCAACTTTGTCGCAGATGCCTTGAGTAGGTATCCCGTGGCTATGTACCTGACGAGAGACAGATATTTATTGGCCGATCTTGACAGTTTGGGTATTGAGGTTCTTGTTCCTGGAGTCGCAACACATATGTGGGGACTTCAGGTATAGTCGGAATTGATGGACTGGATCAGAGCCAGACAGTATGAGGATGATTCTCTGAGGAGTATCAGATCACAGGTCCAAATAGGGTCGGCAGAAGACTTCAGTATCGCTGATGATGGATCATTGTGACATGGTACCAGATTGTGTGTACTGAGTGGAGCATTACGCGAGGAGATTCTTTAGGAGGCGCATCGATCTTAGTATTCTATGCATCCAGGTTCCAACAAGATATATAAAGACATGAGGGAGCATATATGGTGGTATGGTATAAAGCAGGAGGTAGCTAGCTTCGTATCTAGATATTTGGTTTGCGAGCAGGTAAAGGCGGAGAGACAGAGGCCAGGTGGATTGCTTCAGCCTTTACCCAATCCGACTTAGAAATGGGAGCAAGTGACCATGGATTTTATTTTAGGACTTCTGCGTTCTCCAGGAGGTAAAGATACGATTTGGGTCAATGTGGACAGGTTGACCAAATTAGCCCACTTTCTTCCATTCAAAGTTGGTACATCTACGTAGAAGCTCGCGGAGATGTATGTGCAACAGATAGTTAGATTGTACGGTGTTCCAGTGAGCATAGTCTCGGATCTGGATATTCGCTTCATGTCCCACTTTTGGAGGAGTTTGTAGGCTAGCTTGGGCACTCAGCTCCAGTTTAGTACTGCTTATCACCCTCAGACAGACGGGCAGCCGGAGAGGACTATTAAGACTCTCGAGGATATGATATACAACTGTGTTTTGGATCTTAGAAGTTCTTGGGAGGATCATCTTCACTTGGTAGAGTTTTCATACAACAATAACTACCAAGCCAGTATAGAAATGTCACCATTTGAGGCATTGTATGGACGAAGATATCGTACTCCGTTATCCTGTGATAATGTTGGTGAGAGAGTTTTATTGCGACCAGAGATGGTAGTGGATGCAGCTGAGAAGGTGAAGCTCATCAGGGATAGACTTCGAGTGGCATAGGACAGGCAACCGCATTGGGTCGATAGCCACCAGGGACCTTTGGAGTTTGAGGTATATATTTTATTTTGCATTGCTTGTGATTGATTGTTTATTTTGTTAGAGTTCTAAGATTGTGTTTCGTGTCAGGTTGGCGGTCTAGTTTTCTAGAGGATTTCTTCGACACGTAGCACGATTCATTTCGGTAGAGATGGAAAGCTTAGTCCATAATTCATTGGACCTTTCAGTATTCTTGAGAGGGTCGGTACAGTTGTATACAGACTAGACTTACCACCTGCATTAGAGGGAGTGCACAATATGTTTCACGTATCGCAACTGAGATGGTACATGGCAGATCCTAGTCATGTGTTGGATCACTCAGAGATAGAGGTGGGCCCTACTCTTAGCTATCCAGAGCAGCCAGTTGAGATTCTGGATCGAAGAAAGAAGGTGCTGAGGAACCAAATGATTCCTTTGATGTACGTCGTATAGAGGCATCACTCGCCAGGAGAGAGTACCTGGGAGTGAGAGGCCGAGATGCGCGAGCGATATCCATATCTGTTCGAGTCGTGAGGTATAATTCTTTCTTGCATTATATTATTTGCTTTTGGTAGTTAGTTTCTTCCTTAATTTCGAGGACAAATTTTTTCTAAGGTGGGTAGGATTGTCACCCTCACATTTTCAATCAAGGGTAGTTTGATAATTGACATAGGAATTTTAAATTTAGGATTTATTATATTTAAATATTGTGCATGTGTGAATATTTCTTTATTGTATTATTTAATTATTATTAGATGCTATATTATTTTAGACTTGTGTAGTGGACCTAACTAATTAATTAGGTGCCTGAACCCAATATTTTAGTTTAGTTTAGATTGATCCCATGAATTAGGCCCATGTATTAGGAGGATGGATTAATTAGTGAAACCATTAGACTAGAACCTTCCTCCTTAATTAATTTCTTTATGAGAGCCCCCAAGGGGTGTTTTAGACTTTTCACATAGCATGGAGAGGGGTATATGGACGGCCACATGCAAGAAGGAGAGAGAAATCATTTTACTTCATAATTTTTATTCCCTTTAGATCTACATTTATCTCTTTTCTAATTTCTTCATCCCTCACCATTCCTCACTCAATTTCTTCTCAAGTTCCTTCCCTCATCTTTAATTAAGGCTACTACAACAAGGATGTATAAGAAGAAAGCCAAGATCTACAAGGAGGAGGCTAAGATCTACAAGGAGGAGGCTACTTTCTACATTTGGGAATTTTTATTGAAAATCCATCTCCCAATAGGTACATTTTAGTTTTTCCTTTTCTAATAGGTTATAAATATGAGATTTAACCATGAAAAATCACCCCACATGCATAGGCTACTCATAGAATTTGATTTTAGGTTTATAGGAGACCTATGGTGGAAGTTATGTATCTTTTTATGTCAATTTTGGAGGAATTCCGAGATTGGCACATGTGGTATTTGTCAATTAGTCAAATAGATCAATATAACATAAGTTTGGGACTAGTATCGTGTCCACAATTGGGTACGTGTAAGCCTTATCTCGTCAATTTAGATTTTGTGTAAGTTTTGAGTGGAAAGTATATTCTAGGTTTAGTGTTAATGACTTTGAAACATGAGTGTAGGGTTGATTGTGTGTTCAGTGAGTAATGAGGGATGAGTGTCAACTGTGTTGTGCTCCAGTATTAGAGTATTAGATGTGTTAGCATTATGTGTTGGTACATCAGTAGTTGCTATCAATGTGCAGTAAGCCATTCCACTGTGCAATGGGGGAAGATTTGTGCACAGGATCAGTGAACACAAATGCACACCTGGAGAGTGAAAGAATGTCCAAGTGTTTGAGTGTAGAAAATGGGATTGGTTTCATTGTGCAAGTATTTGGGTCATATAGGTATCAATTGCTAGGGTGTGTATAGGTTGGTGTGTACTAGTAGGTTAAGTGATCTGGGTGTGTTAAGGTATAGCAAGGAAGTTATTACCAGGGTAGGTGACTGTGAGGTTAGTTTTTAGTTCATGTAAAGGATAAGTTAGTTCAGACTTGTAGTAAAAGTCTATGAACAAGTGTTTCGAGTGGGTGAATATGCAAGCTAAGGTAGAGAAAAGTATAGGGTTGAGTGATACCAAGGTAAATAAGTATTAGCTAACTATTGAGGGCTAAGGTGATAACTTGACAATAAGGTAAGTTCTATTGTTAAGGTATTGATTCGATACCCTTGTATATGAGTTATATACTAATATTATCTAATATAGTTCAGTATTAGTTAGGTAATAACTAATATATCTAGAATACCTTAGTACTAATTGGTATGAGTTAGGTAATAACTAGTATAAGTCTATTATTGACTAATTGACCTTGTTATGACCTAAAAAATACTAGTTAGCAAGGTTTGACCTAGTTTGATTAGTATGGCCTAATTTTGACCCAAAAATTATATTTTAGTCTATTTAAGCATGTTTAACACTTTATTATACTAAATGACATAGAATTTTATCTATTGGTCAGTGTGACACCAGTTCGAACACTGCTTTACATTATTTGCTCAGGACCACAGACGAATAAATTCTCTGATAGTTTTCTTTATTTGATATTTACTATGATTCATGTTTTATAGTATTTCTTTACCTGATTGTTGACACGTTTCGTACACAGATTGGTATTGTATGGATTCATTGTCTAGAGATACGTAGTTTTAGGCCTATTGACTTTTGTGGACTAATATAATACTTGACTAATGTATCGACTAGATTAATGTATTTTTGGGCCTAATGATCTATTCTAGATTATTAATATTTTTTGTGTTGGGACCTGGATCCATTAGTATTAGTCTGGCAGATAATTACCTAGGAGACATGTGAACATACCCTTTCTATCCCATGGTCTGACTGGAATTATAGCAGCCACACACGACACGTGTGGTTTACAGAATTTTACTCCTAGCCGTTCATATGTCAACTTGGTATTTTAAAAGACTAGTTTAGATTCAGTCTTTCCTGGATTACTCTATACCTGCTGGTTGCATATTTACATTGACAGGTTTACTAGTTTCACATACCTGTTTGTCTTTACATACTTATTTGTTCTTCCATTTTGCTTTTCTATTATTCTTTAGTTATCTATTCATTCTATTTCGTACCATGTTTATTTATTATCTGTCCATCAAGTATTACATCACTATTTATTATTTTATATTCTTTGTCAAATAATTAGAACTACTATTGGGTTATACTTCTCTCCAATCCTGACTGGATATATTTTTCAGACGATTAATTAGATGACTAGTGTCCGACATATTATGGACTGCAGGAGGGAGTGACGACCATGAGCCCCGACATTCATGAGTGATTACCAGGAGGACTAGACGGTGTCACTAGATGCCTTAGTTTTATTTACTTAGTCTTAGTTTTATTTACTTAGTATTTATACTGGATTTGTCTCCAGCATTTAGACGTTGAGATGTTGTCGATATTTAGATGTTGTGTTGTTATTATTAGACTCTTAGACTTGGGATTTTGTTGTAGCTATTTCTAGACTTATGACTTTATGATTTTTCTTTCTTTATATCATATCGTGCCATCTTCTTACTTATAGATTATTGTGATCGAGTATTATACATTATTACCATATTGTCCTCCATATGGAGTTGAGATATCATTGACAGGTTATGATTATTAATGTGTGAGATGAATAGTTAGTATTGTTGGCCGAGATAACGTTCTACTATCGATGCTGCAGCATAGGCTGGACCTACGCATGTACTCATGCCCGATCATATGGGTGCGGATCGTGACACATTTTTACCGTGGCCCTTGTAAGTCAGGCTTCGCAATCAGTGCGATGTCGCAGTAGTACAACGACTTAGTTGTCCTACTACGAGACTACGATTGGATATAAGATATAGGATGTAGGATTAGAGAATACTCAATCACAAACTAGAATTTTTTAAGAGATTCCTGGGATGACCCATAAGAATCTTACTATAAATTCTATTTTAAAATCTGTTTTTACTTATTTTCGTTCACTCTCACTTGTTCGTTATTGAATTTGATTATTGATGTTCGTTGTTAAATTTGATTCTTGTATCGAGATAAATTTTATGGATTGAATTGAGGTATACTCTGATGACATATAATGATGAGGACAGTAAGAAAGGTAATCGTCTGCCTTGGTTATGGAGCCTAGAGTTTATCGCAGCCATACTAGCTAGTATAGCAGAAACGTAGAGACCTAATTTTGGATGTACATATCTTAGTTATGAAATTTAGAGTTTCTTGCAGCTATACTAGTCGGCACAGTGAGGATTCTATATAACATGATTATAGAGGTGCATATCTTAGTTATGGACTATTATTTATCGTAACTATGCTTACTGGCATGGCGAGGATTCTGAGTAACATAATTTCGTATAAACGTGTATGATTATCAGATTGTATCTTTAATTAGTTCTTAACATATCGTCTCTATCATTCAGCCTTGTTATCATTGAGTTTTGTTTCATCACCCTACTAGCTCAGAATAAAGATGTCATTAGTTTCTCTAGTTAGTTCCTTATAGAGCTTCACCTTCATTACTTCCTAAAGAAGCTTCTTTGGATAGTGTAGTAGTTTGGTAACTTTTAGGCATGTTTGTGTTCAGTTTGAGTATCAGTATTAATTATTTAGATTGTATCTTGTGAGTCTGTGAGTGGTTCCTAGTTGGGTAGGAAAGCACTAGATGTTATAGTATAAGCTTAGAAGTAACTTATAGTTTAGTACAATTATAACAATAGTTCTTAGACAGGTGTCAGAGTATAGTTAACATTTGGTACCTTAGAGTATTAAGTGCATGTTTTCTAGTATAGTTATAGAATTATTACTTTTGTACCAATATTGCCTAGAGTGTGCAAGTGATCATGGTGTACAAAGATTAGGATGAGTGGTATGTGATAGGTGGAGTGTGTTAGTCTGGTATTAGTGAGTATTATTATGGGTGATAGTATTAGCTGAGTGTATCAGTGTAATAATGAGGTAGAGTATGTAAAAGAGTATCATGTGGAGTAGGAGTGCAGGTGTTCCAAGTAGTGAGAAAGGTATAGCTAGGCCACATATGGCACAACAAACTACCCTACACCAGCAGAGAAAGACACCCCAACAGGACAGGGCTTTTGCAATAATGGTCGAGAAGGCCGATACTACCATGCATGTTTGTTCTTTCCATATAATTGTATATTGTATAATTTTAGATAGGAATTTTATAGACAATAATTTCTTGGGGGTTTGACCGTAGTGAAGATTATGATGAATAGGTTATGACTGGCCAGAAGAGAGAGAGGCAATGTATTTTAAATTTTGAGGATAAAATTTTTCTAGGTGGGTAGGATTATAACAACCTAATTTCGGAAGAGGGATATTTTTATCATTTCTATATTTTTAATTATTGTGAAATTTTTATATTATAAATATATTATTGACTAGTGGACTAGCTACTATTAATTAGACTTAGTGCTAGTGATCCCAAGTGGACCCAACTAGACTTGAGTTGACCCATTAGCTCAATTTATCATAGTAGTAATGATTAGACTAGTTAATTAATTATTTTCTCAGTTAAATGAATATAATATTTCCACTAGTTGTAGAGATACCTTCTTTAATAAAATAGATTATATTCATGACATAAAGAGTGGCTTTTAAGTATTATTATCTAATTCCTAACCCTAACCCTATTATGAGGCTATATAAGCCTCTTTATTCATTAATAGCCTCCATTTAATTTTCTAATTAATTTATCTCCAAATTTGAAAGCAAGCCCTAATCCACCAATTCTCAAATCTCATCCCTCTCATTTTTATTCCAAGGAGGCTAAGGATCTTGTAATTGCTAGAGGAGCTTGGATGGAAGCATTGGCTTGAGGCTTGTGTCCATTTTTTTTGTCTACTTGAGGAATACATTAGAAATCCATCTCCCAATAGGTAAATTTCTATTTTTCCTATCAAATTCTATTCTAATTGGTGCAATAGCCTATAGGAACCCTTCCATGGCTAAGGACTACACACAGGAAAAAGACCTAGGTCCTAATGAGTCCTATTGTGATAGTTACTGTCATGCCCTAGTCCCAAAGTACGTTGGACTAGGAATACGTAAGAATGCCAACCGAATGTATATGGAAACCATAACACATACGTACATTATATTATGAATAATAATTCACAAGTGGTATATAATAACATAAGTCACAGGCAATACTAATCTCATCCACAAAACCAAATAGAAATAAATAACCAATTATGGCAATGAACAAAGTATGAAATAGTCGAGAAGAACTAATAGTTGGGTGGAGACAAATCCACTACCAAACTAGAATATTAAAGAAAACATAATAAGTACATCATTTAGCGATCAGAGATTCTCGAAGGGAAGGCCTCCTCGAAAAAGAAAGAATTAGCAAGTCTTGGTCCGTGCTCCTGCAAATAGTCATGATCGTCTATACCTGGAAAGGGACTAGATCCTCAGAGGGACGTAACAAGATACATAAAAGCATGCTATATAAACTGAAGTAAATAAATTAAATAAATATGCAAGGGTTTTCTAACCACAAAATGTGCAAATTGGAGGACAACTTTCGTACGCATAGGTGATAGTTAGGCTCATATATATATAATAACAGGCTATCTAATAATAGCAAGGTATCTCATAAATAAAATATCACACCAAGTTCCATCTGGAGACTATGGCTCACCGATTTGACTTCCTATATGCATAGTCATTGTCCTCCCCCTTATCCCTACACTCACCAAGTCATATATATAACGTATCCAGTGTTGTAACTGTATGAGTCTCGAATAGTCTCAAATACACTAATCATAACAGTTATATTCTAACCGTCACACGTTTCTTATGTACTGATAGCGATCCTAGTACGTAGTCTGTACCCATAGCAGAATATCATAACTCGTGTTATGTGTGTGTCATGGCTCAAGAAGATATAAAAATATCCCACCATTAGGAGGTAGTCCGCTAAAACTAAGTCAACATGCATATAATAATTAAAAGCTATGGAAGATGACGAACACCGACGTTTGCACCCAAGTCAAGCTTAGACATACATTTTATACAATTACAAATATGAAACAATAAAATTAAATGATAAAATTTAATCATACTAGCAGTAAATATAGCAAAGTATCTTGTCTGGTGTTCCAGCAAAGTTTAGACAATGTCCTAACAATTAATATGTCAAGTCACAGTAGCGCAAAGATAGGAAGATGTACGAACGTCTCTGGATGCTGAAATAAACATCCCCAACGTTCACAGAATTAGCAAGATAGTTAGAAAATACTACCATTTCGTCCAATTTGGACAGGAGCAAAATGGTAATTTTGGGTCAAAGCGAGGTCCACACGTGGACCACCCTGCACCAAAAATGTACCAAGGGTAAAGGTCTCAAAATAGGACAAATTATAGGTCAAACAAATCCTAATTGATGATATAAACACAACGGTATATTCAGTTTTGGATTTTGGTGACCCAATCAAAAAATCGTTCATCAAGTCGAATCGTTGGGCCCGCGAAATGACGATCCAGTCAACGGTCTCAAAATCGAGCAAAAATTGGGTCACAAGACAAATCAAATGCTGTAAGTCCAATGGTGTAAGTTTCTTCATGTTCCGACGAGCATGGACAAACTAATAGGGCAAGTTGCAAAACACCGATACGAAAAACTTTTGACTGATACGTGTTGATTCCAGCGTGCACACACGTCCAAATCAACTTTCGTGAAAGCCCACACGTTGGGATATACCATATGTGCCTTTCGATACAATTGGTACACGATGAGGTGGTCCAGTTTGTCAGGATCAACACTGTATCGGAGTTATTTAAAGTTTTCAAAATAATTTTTCATGATTTTCTAATTAATTTTTAATGTTTAAAAATAGTGAATTAAATGAAATAAATTATATGATCTTGATCCTAGTTATATAATTTATTAATCAGAGAAATTAAAATAAAATTTGGTTAAATAGATTAGAAGAAACTGCCATTCCAATTTAGTTATTGAGACTAGTTTTTTAGTCTCGTTTAGTCATTGTTTTCGAATAATTTAAACTCAATTTCTCATGGGTTATAAGCCATCAAATTTGAAACTAATTAAAAGGTTTTAAAGGTGTATATGTTTTGATCATACCATAAAAGGTGGATGGAAAAACGATCTCACGGTGATGAAGGAAACGTGCCTCAAAATTGGGGGCGCAGGGTTGTTTCCTGGGCCGCACTTGCGGTCGACCGGCGGTTCAGTCGCTCGCCGGTGAAGCCTCGGCCGGTGCAGGCGGCATGGCTAGTTGGCGAGGTGCACCCGGAGACGGCGAACACGTCAGGGTCGACTGGGAAGAATACGAGCAATCAAGATTTGCGTTCTCAAATTTTTTTGAGAAAACGAAGAATGGGTTTCAGTCGGGTTAATATAGGAGGATTTAGTTTCTTATTTAAGTGATTTGGGTCTTTAATTTAGGATAGGATTAGGATAGATTTTATTGGCTTGGTTATGATTTGATGAGGTTTTGGTCAAATCGAATTCTTATTTTTGATCCGTGGTATGAGAGGTCGAATCCTTGGAAGATGCTGCTTATTGTTTTTTTTCTCTTATGTTTTATTTTCTTTAAGTTTTTAATTTCTTTTAATTTCTAAAAAAAATGTTTTCCTTTCTATTTTAATATCCTGTTTCTTTATTATTCTTATTCTTATTAGCATTTCTTTTTATTTGTCTATTTGTTTATGTAGTTATATATATTTTTTTACACACATACAAATATGCATATATTTTTATATACAAAATTTTATTTATTTCTATTATAATATTATTTATAATATAATGCTATACTTGGATACGCATACAACCATGTGTATAAATGGTTTACCTTCACTTCAGCTTCTGTCCATGAATCTCCGCTTGGTCACGGGATTAGAGCGAATCGTCTCTTTTGCTATGGTCTAATATCTGTGTCAAAGAGCGGATTCTCTTGCAGCTTATTCTAGAACAGCATATTCTCGAATAGATTTGCATTATCTACAATTAATTATATTAACTAAAGTAAAAAAAATTAAAATTTTGAGGGATTTTACATCCTACCCAACTTACAAGAATTTTGTCATCGAAATTAAAAGTAAAGCACAGTTTCAAATATAATAGAAGGCAATATGGTAGAGAAGGGTCAAGTACGAATTATCGTACCTCAACCTCGGAGAGGGAAAGGTGTAACTCATGTATTAAATTCTAAGGGTCAGTCTGGTCTGTTTAAATAGGGTAATATGACACGAATAAGTTTTAGTACAAGCAGAACTTGCACATGGAATCGATGATGCGATGAATACAATAGAGGAGATGAGTAACACAAGGGATCGAGGTATTAAAATGGAAAAGAATACTACTACTTCTACTCGTGTCACCTACTAGTTTTCGTGGGTATGCCTTCTAATTAAAATATCAACCTATCCTTATTTTCGCTAAACAACCCTATTACACAATTCCACATCTATCTATACTCCTAAACTTTTGTGTCATAGTAGGGTATATATCTAGTACTACCCATATGTCAAACTTCTATCAAGCATGACTATTCATCTTTCCGAGATAGGGGAAGATGAAAAACAATAACAGTGAGTTCAAGGAAGAGGTGATCGAATACAAATACGGGGTTCAAAGGCGATTGAATAATTCAAAAGAGGGTTGTCAAGGCAGTTGTGGATGAGATCTTATTTTGGTAAATTTCTATTCGCAGGCTCGTATCAGTACAGTTACATAATCGATAAGATGTGCTCAGACCTACCTAGAAGGTAGGTATATTCATCTAATAAGCTAAGTCAACTATATCTCGATCCACGTAAAATAGTCATATAAAGAGCGAAAAAATGCACTAAGGTTGATCAGTCCATAATACACCAATTCTAATTAGATAATATATTAGTGGGCATCCCAAATAACACATATGTCATGAACAAGCTTGTTAAAAGATTAAGTTTGCAAAACTAGACTATAATAGTAGCATAAGTTAAGATAGTCCAAAAATATAAGTGCGTGGGATTATGATGAATGAAAGTACAAATAGTTCAAGTTCAAATAGAATTTAAGACTCATCCTATTTTTGTGCCTCTACAGTTGCCATACTAACTTCTTGTCTAAATATCGGGTTGGCTAATTGGAGTTTGGTCCTTTAAAACTCTATAGTCTAGATAACCCTATCTTCTTACACTAGTATATAATTAGTGTCATTCAATTATACTTTATTAATGGGTCAAAAAGACTATGAGATGCTAGGTTGTGAGACATGCTACCCTACTTACAAGAACTTAACTAATAGTGTAATTGACAAATGGAGCATACATACCTAGTACAAGTTGCCTTCCTAACCTCTATCAAGCACGAAAAAAATATAAGATTTATGTTATGAAAGGATCAAGCAAGATACAATTCAAACAGTCAAATGAGAATTCTAAACCAAACCAAGGGAGGTTATTAAATAAGTGGATGAGATCCTATAGTCTAATCCTATATGCAGGCTTGCTCGGTATAGTAATGTAATTGAACTAATATATTCTAGACCTGCATGGGCCACGAAAAAAATATGTCATGCTCCAGTCCCAAAGTACGTTAGACTAGAAATACGTAAGCATGCCAATTATTTGTATATGGAAATCATAACACATACGTATGATGTATTATGAATAATGATTCCTAAGTGGTATGTAATGTCATAAGTCACTGGCAATACTAATCTCATCCACAAAATCAAAATAAATAAATAACCAATTATGACAATAAACCAAGTATGATATAGTTGAGAAGAACTAATAGATGGGTGGAGACAAATCTACTACCAAACTAGAATATGAAAGAAAATATAATAAGTATATCGTTTAGTGATTAGAGAGGCTCGAAGGCAAGGCCTCCTCGAAAGAGAAAGAAGTACCAAGTCTTGGTCCGTGCTCCTGCAAATAGTCATGATCGTCTATACCTGGAAAGGGACCAGGTTCTCAGAGGGACGTAACAAGATACATAAAAGCATGCTATATAAATTAAAGTAAATAAATTAAATAAATATGCAAGGATTTTTTAACCACCTAATGTGCAAATTGTATGACAACTTTTGTACGCATGGGTAGGATCTAGGCTCATATACATATAATAACATGGTATATAATAATAACAAGGTATCTCATAAATATAATATCACACCAAGTTCCATCCGGAGACTATGGCTCACCGATTTGGCTTTCCATATGCATAGTCATTGTCCTTCCCCTTATCCCCGTACTGACTAAGTCGTATACACAACGTATCCAGTATTGTAACTATATGAGTCCCTAATAAACTAATCATAATAGTTATATTCTAACCGTTACACGTTCCTTACGGTAGCAATCCGAGTACGTAGTCCATGCCCCTGGCAGAATATCATAACTCATGTTATGTGTGTGTCATG
>JAYESA010000005.1:91729462-92116962 GCA_036927795.1 Iris macrosiphon
GGATTAGGATAGATTTTATTGGCTTGGTTATGATTTGATGAGGTTTTGGTCAAATCGAATTCTTATTTTTGATCCGTGGTATGAGAGGTCGAATCCTTGGAAGATGCTGCTTATTATTTTTTTTCTCTTATGTTTTATTTTCTTTAAGTTTTTAATTTCTTTTAATTTCTAAAAAAAAATGTTTTCCTTTCTATTTTAATATCCTGTTTCTTTATTATTCTTATTCTTATTAGCATTTTTTTTATTTGTCTATTTGTTTATGTAGTTATATATTTTTTTTTACACACATACAAATATGCATATATTTTTATATACAAAATTTTATTTATTTCTATTATAATATTATTTATAATATAATGCTATACTTGGATACGCATACAACCATGTGTATAAATGGTTTACCTTCACTTCAGCTTCTGTCCATGAATCTCCGCTTGGTCACGGGATTAGAGCGAATCGTCTCTTTTGCTATGGTCTAATATCTGTGTCAAAGAGCGGATTCTCTTGCAGCTTATTCTAGAACAGCTTATTCTCGAATAGATTTGCATTATCTACAATTAATTATATTAATTAAAGTAAAAAAAATTAAATTTTGAGGGATTTTACATCCTACCCAACTTACAAGAATTTTGTCATCGAAATTAAAAGTAAAGCACAGTTTCAAATATAATAGAAGGCAATATGGTAGAGAAGGGTCAAGTACGAATTATCGTACCTCAACCTCGGAGAGGGAAAGGTGTAACTCATGTATTATATTCTAAGGGTCAGTCTGGTCTGTTTAAATAGGGTAATATGACACGAATAAGTTTTAGTACAAGCAGAACTTGCACATGGAATCGATGATGCGAAGAATACAATAGAGGAGATGAGTAACGCAAGGGATCGAAGTATTGAAATAGAAAAGAATACTACTACTTCTACTCGTGTCACCTACAAGTTTTCGTGGGTATGCCTTCTAATTAAAATATCAACCTATCCTTATTTTCGCTAAACAACCCTATTACACAATTCCACATCTATCTATACTCCTAAACTTTTGTGTCATAGTGGGGTATATATCTAGTACTACCCATATGTCAAACTTCCATCAAGCATGACTATTCATCTTTCCGAGATAGGGGAAGACGAAAAACAATAACAGTGAGTTCAAGGAAGAGATGATCGAATACAAATACGGGGTTCAAAGGTGATTGAATAATTCAAAAGAGGGTTGTCAAGGCAGTTGTGGATGAGATCTTATTTTGGTAAATTTCTATTCGCAGGCTCGTATCAGTACAGTTACATAATCGATAAGATGTGCTTAGACCTACCTAGAAGGTAGGTATATTCATCTAATAAGCTAAGTCAACTATATCTCGATCCACGTAAAATAGTCATATAAAGAGCGAAAAAAATGCACTAAGGTTGATCAGTCCATAATACACCAATTCTAATTAGATAATATATTAGTGGGCATCCCAAATAACACATATGTCATGAACAAGCTTGTTAAAAGATTAAGTTTGCAAAACTAGACTATAATAGTAGCATAAGTTAAGATAGTCCAAAAATATAAGTGCGTGGGATTATGATGAATGAAAGTACAAATAGTTCAAGTTTAAATAGAATTTAAGACTCATCCTATTTTTGTGCCTCTACAGTTGCCATACTAACTTCTTGTCTAAATATCGGGTTGGCTAATTGGAGTTTGGTCCTTTAAAACTCTATAGTCTAGATAACCCTATCTTCTTACACTAGTATATAATTAGTGTCATTCAATTATACTTTATTAATGGGTCAAAAGGACTATGAGATGCTAGGTTGTGAGACATGCTACCCTACTTACAAGAACTTAACTAATAGTGTAATTGACAAATGGAGCATACATACCTAGTACAAGTTGCCTTCCTAACCTCTATCAAGCACGAAAAAAATATAAGATTTATGTTATGAAAGGATCAAGCAAGATACAATTCAAACAGTCAAATGAGAATTCTAAACCAAACCAAGGGAGGTTATTAAATAAGTGGATGAGATCCTATAGTCTAATCCTATATGCAGGCTTGCTCGGTATAGTAACGTAATTGAACTAATATATTCTAGACCTGCATGGGGCACGAAAAAAATATGTCATGCTCCAGTCCCAAAGTACGTTAGACTAGAAATACGTAAGCATGCCAATTGTTTGTATATGGAAATCATAACACATACGTATGATGTATTATGAATAATGATTCCTAAGTGGTATGTAATGTCATAAGTCACTGGCAATACTAATCTCATCCACAAAATCAAAATAAATAAATAACCAATTATGACAATAAACCAAGTATGATATAGTTGAGAAGAACTAATAGATGGGTGGAGACAAATCTACTACCAAACTAGAATATGAAAGAAAATATAATAAGTATATCGTTTAGTGATTAGAGAGGCTCGAAGGCAAGGCCTCCTCGAAAGAGAAAGAAGTACCAAGTCTTGGTCCGTGCTCCTGCAAATAGTCATGATCGTCTATACCTGGAAAGGGACCAGGTTCTCAGAGGGACGTAACAAGATACATAAAAGCATGCTATATAAATTAAAGTAAATAAATTAAATAAATATGCAAGGATTTTTTAACCACCTAATGTGCAAATTGTATGACAACTTTTGTACACATGGGTAGGATCTAGGCTCATATACATATAATAACATGGTATATAATAATAACAAGGTATCTCATAAATATAATATCACACCAAGTTCCATCCGGAGACTATGGCTCACCGATTTGGCTTTCCATATGCATAGTCATTGTCCTTCCCCTTATCCCCGTACTGACTAAGTCGTATACACAACGTATCCAGTATTGTAACTATATGAGTCCCTAATAAACTAATCATAATAGTTATATTCTAACCGTTACACGTTCCTTACGTACCGGTAGCAATCCGAGTACGTAGTCCATGCCCCTGGCAGAATATCATAACTCATGTTATGTGTGTGTCATGACTAAAGGAGATATAAAAATATTCCACCATTAGAAGGTAGTCCGCTAACGCTAACACAAAGTCAACATACATATAATCAATAAAAGATACGAAAGATGTGAACACCATCGTTTGCACCCAAGTAAAGCTTAGACGCACATTTTATACAATTATAAATATGAAAAAATAAAATTAAATGATAAAATTTAATCATACTAGCAGTAAATATAGCAATGTATCTTGTCTGGTGTTCGAGCAAAGTTTAGACAATGTCCTAGCAGTGAATATGTCAAGTCAAAGTAGCACAAAGAGAGGAAGATATAAGAACATCTTCGGATGCTGAAATAAACATCACCAACATTCACAGAATAAGCGAGATAGTTAAACAATTCTACCATTTCATCTAATTTGGATACATGAGCAAAACATTAATTTTTGGTCAAAATGAGGTCCACATGTGGGTCCACTTTGCACCGAAAAATGTACTAGGAGTAAATATTTTTAATAGGATAAATTATAGGTCAAACAAATTCTATTCGATGATACAAACTCAACAGTATATTCAGTTTTGGATTCCGGTGAGCCGATCACAAAATTGCTCGTCAAGTCGAATCGTGGGGCCCGCGAAATGACGATCTAATCAAAGGTCTCATAATCGAGCAAAACTCGAGTCACAGAACAAGTCAGACGCAGCGAGTCCAATGATGTAAATTTCTTCGCATTCCTACTAGCGTGCACAAACTAATAGGATAAGTTATAAAATATCGATACGGGAGACTTTCGACTGATGCAGGTTGATTTTGGCGTGCACACACGTCGAAATCAACTTCCGCTAAAGCCCACACATCGGGATATACCATACGCGCCTTTTGGTGCAATTGGTACGTGACGAGGTGGTCTGGTTTGTCTGGACCAACTCCATATCGAAGTTTTCATAATTTTTTAACTGATTTTTAACGTTTAAAAACTATGAATTAAATAAAACAAATTATATGATCTTGATCCTGGTTATATAGACTATTAATCAGAGAAATCAAAATAAACTTTTGTTAAATAGATTGGAAGAAACTGCCCTTCCAATATGGTTGTTGAGACTGGTTTTTTAGTCTCGTTTAGTCACTGTTTTTGTATAATTTAAACTTGATTTCTCATAATTTATAAGCCATCAAATTTGAAACTAATTAAAAGTTTTTAAAGGTGTATATGTTGTGATCATACCAGAGAAGGTTGTTTTTAATTTCTTTTAATTTCTAACAAAATCTTTTCCTTTCTATTTTAATATCCTATTTCATTATTATTCTTATTATTATTAGCTTTTCTTTTTACTGGTATATTTGTTTATGTAGTTATATTTATTTTATTTATGCACATACAAATATGCATATATTTTTATATACAAAATTTTATTTATTTCTATTATAAGATTATTTATAATATAACACTATACTTGGATACGCTTACTACCATTTGTATAAATATTTATTTTATTACATTAGATACTATTATTTATATTAATTAAACTAAAAATAAATTTAAAATTTTGAGAGGTTTTACAGTTACAATGAGTTTTGAGTCTGTTTGGATAAAACTCCTAATTTGGGACACCAAGTGTTTGATTGTGTGCATATTGTATCTTTTAGTGTAGATTGGTATTAGATGTGTGCTCATGTGTCCACACTTGGATACGGAGAGTCCGTGTCATGATACACTATGATACCTATCGATAGTTAGTCATTTTGGGTTTTTTTTTTGCCAATTAGTGTCATTCTTAACTAAATAATAAATTTATACATATATACTAGTTATTTGGATATGATATTATATGTGTTTGATATTTCATGGACTATGGATTGGAGTATCATGAGTTATGAGGGAGTATCATAGTGTATCATGGTGTGATACGCATGGTGCATACCATGTGTTTGATATTGGGTTATGTGGAAGAGTGCTATAAGTTAATGAGTATTATGTGTCTGTGCAGGTGCGGATGCATATGTGTTTATTTCAGATTTTGGAGTGATGAGTGTCATAGTGTCAAAGTGTGCACTATCATTCAAGTAAGGAAGAGTGCATATGCGTGTGTGTGCACATTGCTGTGTATTGGTATTGTATTTGGGAGTAGGGAGGTCTTCTTCTTCTGCTGATTACTTGTTGCTCTTGTTTTGGTATAAAGATTTGTCTGTGTGGATCAGGGAAGGAGGGAGTTGTGCTTATATACTCGGGTTAGCATTAGAAGTAGCTGCAATAACAAAATCTATTGGAACAAAAGTAGTGGAAGGTAGTAAGGGAAATATGTAGTGCATTGGATATGAGTTAATGCTCGAGTGCAGAAGCCTGCACAGGCCTGGAAAACATGTTACACCTAGTGCACATGCCAGATACATCCTACAGGTGGCACTGTAGGCCAGCACAGTAAGGACTGCATGCAACTTCAATGTGCAGCAGAGGTAATGGTGTGCCTAAGAGAGGAATAGGCTGATGAGGGTTGGTGTAGTTTAACCTTAAGGGTAAGGGTAAGGGTAAGGGTAAGGTTAAGGTAGAGTAATTTTTAACTGTGTAGGTATGAGTGGGTACTTGGAAATCAAATTGGTGAATGTAAGTGATGTTCAGATGTGTCTGTGAGTGATAATTCTATGAGGTACTAGTGTGGTTTGCTTAAAATAGGGGGTGAGTGTAGCTGTGCATTCCATATGTGTGTTTTTAGGTGTCTTGCTCTATAGAGTGTAGTTCTATCACAGTAAAACATAGAGTATATGTATACCATAAACTATATATTAGGATTTTAGTGTATTAGGAATGGATATCAAGTGTCAGTTAGATTGTGTGTAAGTGTTGAGTGGAAAGTGCATCCTACGTTTAGTGTCAATGAGTGTGAAACATGAGTGTAGGGTTGATTGTGTGTTCAGTGAGTAGTGAGGGATGAGTGTCAACTGTGTTGTGCTCAGGTATTAGAGTATTAGATGTGTTAGAAGTATGTGTTGGTACATCAGTGGTTGATACCAATGTGCAGTGAGCCATTCCACTGTGCAATAGAGGAGATTTGTGCACAGTATCTGTGCACAGTTGGAGAGTGATAGAATGTCTAGGTGTTTGAGTGTAGAGAATGTGATTGGTTAATGCAAGTATTTGGGTCTCATAGGTATCAATTGTTAGGGAGTGTATAGGTTGGTGTGTACTAGTAGGTTGAGTGATCTGGGTGTTTTAAGGTGTAGCAAGAAAGTTATTACCAGGGTGGGTGACTGTGAGGTTAGCTTTGAGTGCAAGTAAGAGAGAAGTTAGTTCAGACATGTAATAAAAGTCTATGAGCAAGTCTTTCGACTGGGTCAATGTGCAAGATAAGGTAGAGATAATTATAGGGTTGAGTGATACCAAGGTAAATAAGTATTAGGGGCTAAGGTGATAACTTGATAATAAGGTAAGTTGTATAGTTAAGATATTGACTCGATACCCATGTGTATTAGTTATATACTGATATTATCTAATATAGTTTAGTATTATATAGGTAATAACTAATATAACTAGAATACCTTAGTACTAATTGGTATGAGCTAGGTAATAACTAGTATAAGTCTATTATTGACTAATTGACCTTATTATGACCTAGAAAGCACTAGTTAGCAAGGTTTGACCTAGTTTAACTACTATGGCCTAGTTTTGACACAAAAAATTATATTTTAGTCTATTTAAGCATGTTTAACACTTTATTATACCAAATGACATAGAATTTTATCTACAGGTCAGTGTGACACCAGTTCGGACACCTCTTTACATCATTTGCTCAGGGCCACATGCGAGTACATTCTCTGATAGTTTTCTTTATTTGATATTTACTATAATTCATGTTTTATAGTATTTCTTTACCTGATTTCTGATATGTTGGATACATGGATTGGTATTTTATAGATTTAATGCCTTGAAATATGTTGTTTCAGTCCTATTGACTTTTCTGGACTAATGTATTACTGGACTAATGTATCGACTGGACTAATATATTTTCGGGCCTAATGATCTATTCTGGATTATTGAGATTCTTCATGTCGGAACCTGGATCTGTGAGTACTAGTCGGGTGAAGAAATACCTAGGAGATGTGAGCATACCTATATCCCATGGTCTGACTGGAATAATAGTAGCCACACACGACAAGTGTGGTTTGTCAGATTTTACCCCCTAGCTGTTCACATGTCAACTTGGTATTTCAAAACACTAGTTTAGATAAAGTCTTTTCTGGATTACTCTATACATGCTGATTGCATATTTACATTGACAAGTTTACTAGTTTCACATACCTGTTTGTCTTTATATACTTATATTTTCTTCCATTTTGCTTTCCATTATTCTTTACTTATCTGTTCATTCTATTTTGTACCCTATTTCTTTATTATCTTCTCATCAAGTATTACATTACTATTTACTGTTTTATAGTCTTTGTCAATTAATTGGAACTACTATTGGGTTATTCTTCACTCCAATCCTGACTGAATATATTTTTTAGACGATGACTTAGAGGACTGGTGTCCGACATATTATGGACTGCAGGAGGGAGTGGCGACCATGAGCCCTAACATTCAAGAGTGATTACCGGGAGGACTAGCCAGTGTCACTAGATGCCTTAGTTTTATTTACTTAGCATTTGTACTGGATTTGTCTCCAACATATAGACGTTGAGATATTATTGATATTTAGATGTTGTGTTGTTATTATTAGACTCATAGACTTAGGATTTTGTTGTAGCTTTTTCTAGACTTGTGACTTTGTGATTTTCCTTGCTTTATATTTTATCGTGCCATATTTTTCTTTATGGATTATTATGATTGAGTATTATACATCATTACCATATTTTCCTCCATATGGAGTTGAGATATCATTGACATGTTATGATTATTATTCTGTGATATTAATAGTTAGTATTGTTCATCTAGACAATGTTCTACCATCGATGCTACAGCATTGGCTGGACGTACCAACGTACTCGTGCCCGATCATCCGGGTGCAGGTTGTGATAATACATATTCCTGTTGCGCAACATACGAGTAAGGAACATGTAATATTAACTTAAAAGTAAGGCAACAATTCTATATATTTCAAGCATGCAGTTCATTGAACTTAGGGACATGCAACTGGGTGGACAAGAGATTCTTTTTATTAAGCTTACAGACAAAATATTTTTTGAAGGGCCGAAGCCACTCACCGATTGAATCAACACGAGAGAATGGGGAAGCATGATGCAGCGATCACACATTGATTATGTGTCCTTAAACTGCACCAAAACTTGGTTAGCATCATTCGATCTCTTTCTCTTACGATTCAAAATGAATGCACAAGCGAGGAAAAGAACTATGAAAACAAATCATCGAAAGCAACACAAACGTAAATCAACACAAAACCAAGCAGCAAAACATCCAACAAAAACTATTTGACTCATTGCAATAGAAGCAGATCTATGAGTTGGAAATGTTTATTGCACCTCGTCCGTGATCCATTAGGTCGTAAGGTTTCCCCGATACTCAGTTTAAAACTGAGACCCAAGCAAGCAGGTATTACATAGTGGACTGTTGGAAGTGGGTCACTACATAACCCATATCCAGATACTTACCTATTACCTTAGTATCCTAGTATCTTGATACCTATTATATTCTAATACCCTGATACACCCTAGGATACCACACTCTAACATACCTCACTCACTACTCATACCCTTCACTACATATCTAACTACCCATTACACTCACATATCTTCACTTGCATACTTAACTGATACTTACCATGAACTCAATGCCTAATATCATAACCTTATCTTAGAACCAATACCATGATACAAACCTAGTATCTTGGTATCACAACAATACCTTACCCTCACACCATACTCAAATTGAACACTCTAGCATACACTTTACTTTACCACCCCTCACTTAACTCTCACATACAAACTATTACTAGAAATAAGCATCATAAAAATGAGCAAGAATACTACTACTAAGTGAGTGAGTACCAGCTTCAATATGTGATCGGCTTGGGAACTTACATAAGGATTAGGACCTGATTAATCATAAGTGCGGTGTATGATCAACACTCACAATGATATGCACAAGGAGGGTATGATCACATATCTACCCTAACACTCCCTATCCCGACTGGTATAATGGATCCAACTATGGTACGTTATGGTACGGGATTCACTGGTTAGGTGGCTAGTCTCTCCAAGAATCAATATCTGTGTATGTACAAGAAGAACAAGGAACAAGACTTGCACATGATACACCATAAATACCAAGGAATAACATCTCATGACGAGATCTGGATATACCAATCTGTGTAACCATTGTGTCAAGAAATCAAGGATATCTACACTATATACAAGAAATATTAGGGATATCATAAATAAAAAACTATCAGAGAATATACTTGCTTGAAATTCGGTAAATAGTATAAAAGATGTCTGGAACGGTGCATCGGAGACCTAAATATGGAATGTTACATCAATACAAGATTTTGGAAAAAAATAAGTTAAACTAGTCAACTTCTAGGTCATAAAGCTATTTCTAAGTCAAAACAGTCAAACTAGGTCAACTCTTGGTCAAACTAGTCAAACTTGGTCAAACTAGCTATTTAAAGGTTGTATGGGTCCATCTCTAGGATATTGGGTCCATGTACTATGTAACCAGGCCATACTAGCTATACTAGGATACTAGAAAACCAAAAAGATACCGTATCCTAATATACCCAATTAATTAGATATGAAAATATCGTAGTATATATATACAAACAACAATATATAATACTCCTTAATGCTTAGTGGATACCTTGGCTTTGAACCAAAAGCGGTATCACACCACTTACACTCCATCTTGATATGCATACTCAATACCTTGAGTAAAATCCAATACCTTGACATTACCTTGGTATCACAAAGTATTTCAATATCTAATTTATAATTACTACTCATACTCCTCACTATACAATAATATGTATTTAAAACTTATAACAATAATATTCTAAACTATATACTAACATCTCCTTCATATTTAATACCCGTGCCCGAGATATCTCACTCTCATTACCTTGGTGCACTCCAAGGTATTCTAGAAATAATGTTAACTAATATTAACTAGTACTTATGTATATATAATCTCATATATAATTATATACTAACTTATTTACAATATATATAAACTAATAGTTATTAATATAAACTAATTAATTCATATATATATATATATATATATATATATATATATATATATATATATATATATATATATATATATATATATATATATATATATATATATATATCATGTATATATATATAAATATATACTAATGTACTAGCTTACTAATTTATCAAATAAATTAACTAGCTTATCTATTTATATATATATCTTATATATATATATACTAGCTTATTAAATACGCTAGCTAATATATATATATATATATATATATATATATATATATATATATATATATATATATATACTAACTTAATAAATTATTAATAAGCTACAGCTTATTGATAAGCTGCTTTCTGCTTACTGCTGCTTACCGCTACTGCTTCTGCTTTCTGCGGCTACTTCTGCTGCTGCTTTTGATGCTGCTTCTTGGCTTCTACTTCTTGCTGCTTTTTAACTGCTTTTGCTGTTGCTTCTCTCATCTTTTCTCCTACTACTTATCATTGCTTTTCTTTACTATTTTTTATTGTTTTCTCACTATTTTTCCATTGTTTCTTCTTCCCTCAAGCTCACAGACATAAATACACATCTCATATACTTATATATACATCTACACACCATATATATATATATATATATATATATATATATATATATATAAACCACATATATTTATTTATAACAATATATATATATACACACATATAACTATAACACTATAATACATATATATAGATATATATATATTAGAGAAGTACATGAACTTCTACTCTCCCATGATCACCAACACATTAACATGAATTCTAGATCAACATATAAATATATATATATATATATATATATATATATATATATATATATATATATATATATATATATATATCACATAATAATTATAATTATAATATTTATAACATCTATAATTGAATAAAATTACAAGGAATACATACGTGAAGTGCATCGCACCCGTATCACACTAGATCTACGATACGTTTGCGATATGGCTCCACCACACAACCAAATATATTACAACGAACACGAGCAAGTCTAAAATAATAATTATGAACAATACGAAGAGCTAATTACTCATGTACGTGTCCATGACAAAATATGACATGCTCAAACCCCCGTGTCGGAGGATAACCCCCAAATTAACTCGTATCTCCAAATGGTCGGGATACGGCCTACACGTATCTATTTGGGATACGACACTAGCCACACACAATCAAACACATGTCAATTTGGTCTAATTAACCTATTGACAAACACAAGTTGTGTCAATCTCGGAATTCCCCCAAAATTGACACAAAATACAAAATAACTTTCTCCATTAGCCTCCTATGGACCTAATTCTAATTTCTATGGGTAGCCTTAGCATATGGGGTGGTTCCTAATAATTAAAACATAGATTTAGAGTCTAATTAGAGGGAGAAAACTGAATTGTACCTATTGGGAGATAAATTTCTAATGAAACCTCCTAATTGAGTGAAAAGAGCTTCCAACTTGTAGATCCTTGTTCTTCCTTGTAGATCCTTACTTTCTCCTTGTAAATCCTTGCTTCAATAGCCTCCAATGATGATCTGGGAAAGAATTGGAAAGAAATTTTAATAGAATTTGATGTGTGAATAAAGAAATTTGGAAGAAAAAAATTCTATATTTAGATTTGAAATAGAAAAATAAAGAGAGAATTTTCCTCCATTATATCAAGGTCGGCCATATTTCCCCCTCCGCAAGCTACTATTGTAACACCCCGTTCCGCTCAAGCGGACTACCATCTCAAACGGCAATCGTGCAGCTGTCCCGACCTGCTTTGCCTCGATCAAGAAGCAAAGGATATCCAGACTTGTCCCTACAGGAATCCGGCTTGGACTTTCAGAGGCTCGCTCAGACGTATCGCTCTACCGAGGCGAATCATCGCTAAGGTGGGTGGCTACGGTGAACTTGTCTTTGCTTAGCCAGCACACATAAAACCTGGAATTATATATGCTAGTCGCTAGGTGAATCACCCCCTGCATGCTAATAAATCCAACGCACCTTGCTAAGGGAATAATCCCAACCTGTATTGCTATGCTAGAACATGGAAAGGAAATACTGCTTATATTCAGACCCTCGCATGCTAAGTCCCTTAACGGTTTCATCTCTCGGACTACCTTCGGGCCCGAGCAACGTGCCTGCTTATGTTCCTAGAAACGCATGCTTGTCTGCTTGATAGTTACCGTATTTTCATCCAAACCCCGGAAGACTACTACGTAGTCGTTTTGTGCCTGAACGAACCTGCAAGTATCCGGGACCGTTAGCTCACCAAGGCAGCCCCGAACCAGGGGAATGCATCAAGACAAGTTATTGTACAGAACCAAGATTCAAGTATCCCGTATACTCGTGTACTCGTGTTCCCGTGCACTCGTGTTCTCGTGTTCTCGTGTTCTAGTGCACGCGTGTTCTCGTGTAATCGTGTTGCCTGAGATTGGTTAAATCGTGTTGCCTGAGATTGGTTAAATCGTGTTGCCTGAGATTGGTTAACCCTGACTTGCATGTCGCGGACTAGTTCCACGGACGGTCACCGGGGCACTAGGGCCGATCCGGTCCGGATGGAGCTCGTGTGTAGTCTCGTGTGCAGGGAGGATAGCTTGCAACGCATCGTATTCGTGTGCCTCGTGTACACGCATAGCATGCTATCCTTGTCCTCGACTACGTCCATAATGGCTTTGCCAGCGACCGTGTTCATATAGATAAGTCATCCTCGCTTAGCGGCTATCCGCGTGCGAGTCACTGCATCGCAACAACTAAACACCTAAACGATCATGTTAAAATGACCCTTCTGTTTGCATATGCTTGCCTCCTGAATGCTTATACTTGCCGTGCTTGAATTAACATGTTTGCCTCAATATTTGCCTTGGACAGGGAAGGAAATGGTAAGTTGGTAAGTCTCGCCGTATTTCCTCTAACACAGCGCACTGCCCGACATGTTAGGCTATTCAATATCTACATGAAACTGATCCTAAGGCAACTAGAAAGACAACTTAATAGTTGTGCACGGAACTTGTATTACGTGTTTGGATTTGTCGAGCGGGCGAGTAGCTTCCCCACCAGTGCATTCAATGTACTGATAATCCACCAGTTTGATATGCAGGGTGCGGGAGAACCTCGTTCGATGCGGACGCCTCCAACGTGCGTGCTAAGGCCAGGAGTTTCCTCTGTAGCCTTGCAACGGTGCGTCCGGGACTGAAGCACATATACAAGACATAAGTTGTGAACATCGCCTGACCATCGCCTGTACATTCATTCCACAGTTGTAGCCACTTGGCACGCTTTTACTGTTTCAGTGAGAGAGACTTGAGCGACTTATAATCTCGGCTATACGCCGCCTGTAACACAAGTTTATATCAATAAAAGAGTTTGCTTTACTTCAACTTGTGTTTTAATGCTTCCGCTATACTTGTTGACTCAGTGAACCTGTTACCGATCGCTATGCGTTCCTAAACTCCACTGCACTCGGATAATCTGTGCGACTCTGTGGCTTAGAACTCTTGCCGCCAGCCAATGAACCATGGCCTTGCACGGGCGTGGATCACGCTCGTGCGGCATCACGCCCGGATAGGTTAAGCGATCGTTCCGCGGGAGCGCTGGCGAGGGTGATTCCCGCCTAGCGAGAACGGCCGATTTGCCTGCGGGAGATCGGGGCGTGACAACTATGTATCACATTCCGATCCCGAAAGGGTCAATCGTCTTTGCTGGATCCTTTACGAAATCGATCATCCTCGCTGGAGTGTGATGCCGTGCGAGCCTGTAGTTGCGCTCGCACAAGGTAAGAACGTGCAGTGATAGGAACCTATTTTGAAACACAATTTAGAAAACACATTCATAGATATTTGAACACAAGTATAGGAAGAAACATGATTTTCATTAATAATTCAGAGTAATTTACATAGAGTTTACATTTGATGCACCTCTCGGCAACTTAATTTGCATTACAGAAAGGAAACTCAAAAGGGAGGACGTGCTCCATCAGATAGTCCACGTCGTTCATATATTACACCCTTGTAAAGATTAAAAGTCCATACCTCCAAAATGAACTAACTCCAACTATACTTCAAAATAGGGGTGCTCCTAACGCCTCATCATCTATCCACTAGCGTTGTACCGCCTGAGTGCCTGAAATAGTTGCCCACAATGTGGGTCAGTACTCAACTTGTACTAGTGAGCGGGACGAACCCACTCGACTAAATTGACACTAGCTTATTAGGGGCAAGCATGCATTAAGATAATCTTTCTATAAAGAAGTAAGTGAATTCAATTCATATCAGTTGTATGTTTTGATAGGAATAAAAATAATATTGAATCCAACAAGTACACCGGTTGCTTACTCAACCGATGCACGCCTTTCCTTCAACGAAACACAAGTATACTTACCATCTGCACAAGACAATAAATTAGCATGTGTTCTAGTCTATGCGGTCATTGGTGTAATCGACACCTTAGGGACTTATCCAAGCATTACGGCACGCCCTGTCAGCCCGGGTAGCAAGCCCTGCTGAAGGTTACGCAATGCATCGCGACTAGCACGATCAAATATTCCCCCCGGGTCGATACGGTTCCAGTGCCATGGAATACCGTTTCGAAGAAAGCCAAACCCTGTGCACAAGTTGTTCCAGACCATGCAAATGCATGAATAATTCATATATCATATAATGCATTGAAATGAAACAGAAGAAGTAAAGAAGCAATATATTCTCATGCAACAGTTCATATTTTCTCAAGCCGAGTTCCGATTTTGGTATCCCGTAGGTCCAAACTCTATCCGAGGCACCAGGCCGTAACCAACAACCAAATTTCTTTTACAAAGAAACTCAAGTTATAAGGTGTGCAAGCATATAATTAAGTTAGTCTATAGTTCCATGTTCCTTTCTTAGTGGCTGGCATGCATTATTGCTAAGGATTTCCTAGGCGTCTAATCGGGCATCATCGAGTGAACGTTTGAAACATTAGAGATGTGGGCGTGAAGAAGTAGGAAAGAAGGGTCTGAACCACTCACTGGTTAAGGAAAAAATGCTAAAACAAGGAGTCCCGTCTAGCGACGATCAAACGTCAGTTATGCGGACCTGTAATAACACGAGCACCGAGTTAGAATCCTTTGCCTATCCTTCTGCCAAACTCTCCAAGAATCAAAGCTCCAAACGAGAAAGCCAACAGCAAAAACCAAGCAAATCGAAAGCAACACCAAATCAAAATTCTAAAACGGCAATCAAGAAAATCAAGCACAAAGTACGAAAACTATTAGACTTGTTTCAATAGAGGCCTTCCCATGAGTTGGAAAGGATCATCACATTTCGTCCGTGGCAAGAAGATGCCGAAGATCTAAACTCCAAAATATGACTCAGACGGACTAGCCACAAGCCCAATTATATAGTGCGCATCCCGGTCGGATCAGAATTTAAGGCACTACATAATATACCACTAAGAAAAAGTTTCATCCCGAAACTTAAGAACAAGGCCCTACCTCTGACTGAATGAACAAGAAGGATACTTCTCCTTCATCTCCGACTCCATCTCCCAAGTTGATTCCTCAACTGAATGGTTCCACCACAGCAAGCGAACCAAGGACATCGTACGGTTATGAAGCACTTTCTCCTTACGATCCAAAATCTGCACGGGCTCTTCTGAGTATGATAAGTCCGTACGCAGTTTCAATTGTTCGAAGCTAACCACATGACTCGGGTTATGCTCATACTTTTGAAGTTCAGAAACATGGAATACGTTATGCACTTCAGCCAAGGCGGGAGGTAGTACAATTCGGTATGCCACAGCTGCCACTCGTTCCAGTATCTCAAAGGGTCCAACAAACCTGGGACTCAGTTTGCCCTTCACGCCGAAACGCATCACCCCACGCATCAGCGTCACTCTCAAGAAGACATGATCCCTGACCAAAAACTCCAAAGGTCTACGATGAGCATCGACATAGCTCTTTTGTTGGCTCTACGCAGTGCGGAGTCTTTCCCGAATCAAATAAACATTCTCAACTGCCTGCTCTACCAGCTCTGGCCCGAGTACCTGCCGCTCGCCGACTTCGTCCCAACAGTTTGGAGATTGACACTTGCGCCCATAGAGTGCTTCATACGGTGCCATCTGGATGCTCGATTGGTAGCTGTTGTTGTACGCGAACTACGCCAACGGAAGGTGCGTGTCCCAACTAGTCTTCAAATCGATTGCACACAGCCGCAACATATCTTCAAGTATCTGATTTGTCCTTTCTGTCTGTCCGTCAGTCTGGGGGTGGTATGCGGTACTGAACTTTAGCTTTGTTCCCATAGCAGACTATAGGCTAATCCAAAAATGAGATAAGAAATGTTCGTCACGGTCAGAGATGATTGAGGCAGGTACTCCGTGTAATCGAACAATCTCCTCTATGTAAATCTGTGCTAATCGATCGACGCTCCAAGTAACTTTCATAGGGAGAAAGTGGGCCGATTTGGTCAAACGATCAACTATGACCCAAATTGCATCATGCCCCCATGGCGTCTTCGGAAATCCCACAATAAAATCTATAGTGATGTTGTCCCATTTCTACTCAGGAATAGCGAGGTTCTGCAGCTCCCCGCTGGGCCTCTGATGTTCAGCTTTTATATGTTGACAGGCTATGCACTGTGACACAAAGTTCACCATATCCCATTTCATACCGTGCCACCAGAAGGTCCTACGTAAGTCCATGTACATCTTGGTGCTCCCCGGATGCAAGGAATACTTTGTATAGTGTGCCTCTGTCATAATTTTCCTTCGGAGTACTGGGTCGCTATGAACACATAGCCTTCCTTTCATCTGTAAGGCCCCATTTTTTCCTGCCACAAAGTCAGACGTCTTCCCTGCCGAGAACAGCCCACATACTTTCGTTAGGAACTGATCGCCCTCCTGAGCAGATTTGATTCTATCACGCAAACTTGGTTTAAGATGGAGGGGTGCCAGCTGCACTCCTTGATGTCGAACTCGAAACTCAATGCCCATGGCCTCAAGATCCTGAAGTAGATGATTGTTCATGGATAACGAGCCCATATACTTCCGACTCAGAGCATCAACAATGACGTTTCCCTTGCCCGGTATATATACGATCGTCAGGTCATAGTCCTTTATCAGTTCTAGCCAGCGTCGTTGCTGGAGGTTCAGTTCCCATTGGGTGAATAGATACTTGAGGCTCTTGTGGTCTGTATAGATTTTACAGGCAATACCATAAAGATAATGCTGCCACAACTTCAGTGTAAACATAATTGGCGCCAATTCCAAGTCATGTGTCGGATAGTTTTTCTCGTGCGGCTTCAGTTGTCTGAAGGCGTACGATATTACCTTATCCCTTTGCATGAGAACATACCCCAAGCCGAGTCCCGAAGCATCGCTGTATATCTAAAACTCTTTTACCCTATCCGAAAGTGCAAGAATTGGAGCTGAAACGAGATGTTGCTTAAGTTCTCGAAAGCTAGCTTCGTAGTCATCACCCCATTTGTATACAATCCCTTTCTGAGTAAGGCGAGTCAAATGCGAGGCCAGTTTAGAAAATATTTTCACGAACCTACGGTAGTATCCTGCTAGGCCCAGAAAGCTTCAAACTTTACTGGCTGACATAGGTTGCTTCCAGTCTACCACCGCCTCTATCTTCTTTGGGTCAATGGCGACGCCTTCTGCCAAGACGATATATCCAAGGAATGCCACGCTGTTCAACCAAAACTCATATTGCTGAGCTTTACGAATAACTGATGCTCTCATATTGTCTACAGCACGATCTTTAGGTGTTCCTTATGTGCTCTGCCTTATTCTTGGAATAGATTAGTATGTCGTCAATGAACACGACCACAAACTTGTCCACAAATGGCCGAAACACGCGGTTCATCAGATCCATAAAGGCTACAGGGGCATTCATCAAGCCGAACGATATTACAAGAAATTCATAGTGTCTGTATCGGGTTCTGAATGCAGATTTGTGAACATCATCAGATTTAATTTTCAATTGGTGATAGCCTGACCTAAGGTCAATTTTAGAGAAAATTGTTGCACCTTGCAGTTGATCAAACAAGTCATCTATCATTGGCAATGGGTACTGGTTCCGCACGGTAGCCTTATTCAGTTCTCGGTAGTCAATGCACAGCCACATGGATCCGTTCTTTTTCTTCACAAACAGCACCGGAGCTCCCCAGGGAGAAATACTTGTATCCTCGGTCCAACAGATCTTACAATTATACTTTCAGTTCTTTCAGCTCTGCTGGGGTCATTCGATAAGGTGCCTTCGATATCGATCGCGAATTCGGAAAGGTGCCAATGGATAATTCGATCTCACGATCAGGAGGCATTCCAGGCAGCTCGTTCGAGAATACGTCGAGAAAATCTGCTATAACTTCAGCCTGAGCTGCATCTGCACTTTCCTGCCCGGTGTCTCGAACAGAGGCTAAGTACCCTTCACAACCCGAATACAACATACGCTTAGCCAAAATTACTGATATCACCATTGCCGTCTTCAGTGCAGCGCTGCATGAATAGTAGAAGTCTGCCTCACTGGGTAAACAAAATATGACTCGCTTCTCCGTGCACTCGATTGTTGCATGGCAAGCACCCAACCAGTCCATTCCGAGAATAATATCATAATCCTTGATGTCTAGCACAATGACATCTAAGGAAAGCTTCCTTCCTCCGATGCAAATATAATCGTCCCTACAGATCGCATGGGCGGACATGTCGACTCCCAAAGGGGTACTCACACAAAGGTTCATATTTAAAGGAGTAGAAGCTAATTTATTCTCAATGGTAAAATCAGCAGATATAAAACTATACGTAGCACCTGAATCAAATAAGACTCTAGCGGGCAATTCTCGGTAAAGTAAGGTACCTGTCACAACAGTGTCAAAGACGGATGCCTCATCTCGAGTCAGTGCATAGACTCAGCCTTGAGTACCCTAGCATCGTGGATTCACTGGTACAGTATTGGCGCCAGTTGCTGGAGGCCCCTTATTCTGATTCCCGTTGTTCTAATTCTATTGTGTCCTGACTATCGACCTTGGATCTCGACAGTCAAAAGCCTTATGGTCCAAACGACCACATTTGAAGCATCCAACAACTCGGCACTCATTCACACGATGCCCCAATTTGCCGCATCTATGGCAGTATAGCGCCTGGGTCTGACCCCTGTGTTCGGACGTGTGCGGACGCTTTTGTTCTCCAGACCCTCTCGTTTCCTGAGGCCTCTTGTTGTAATTGGTACGGGTGGTTTGCACATCGACCTTTGGTGGATTGTGCCCAAAGATCCGTTTGCTATTCAGGGCAGCTTCGTAACATTCCCTATAGGTTTAACACTTATGATTTATAACATCCCTATGCAAATCATCATTCAAACCTTTCTGAAAATGGTAGCACCACGCCTACTGGTTAGGCAAGAAGTGCCCGGCAAACTTGGCAAGTCTAGCAAACACCGAATCATAATCATCTACAAACATACTTTCTTGCACCAGATTGCTGAAGTCGTCTTCTTTCTGTTGCAGCATGGCCCATGGGATGTATTATTCAATAAAGAAAGATTTGAATATCTTCCAGGTGATCTTGTAGTTGGAATTGGCATCATAAATCCCTTGCTTGGTTGCTTCCCACCAATCATGCTCACGCAGTTCCAGTTGTACTGATGCACAAGCCACTCTTTTGGACCCTTTAATGCCGACCAAGTTGAAGAGTCCTTCCAGCTTTGCAATCCATCCCATCACCATGTCCGATTCTGCTCGTCCGTTGAACGTTGATAGATGCATTTTGGTGAAATCTGCAACTCTGTAGGTATTCTTGGTGGGAGGCTAGGTTTCTTCTGACTCGTCTTTCACCACTACAGCCGGCTGCATGACGGGTGTCACTGTGGCTCCTCCATTGCTGGGTACCAAGGATACTATCAATTGCATCATGGTATCCATCTGCTTCTGTTGAGCAGTGAACTGCACCTGAATTTGTGCCTGTTGAGTGGCAGCTTATTGTTGCTGCACCTCCATGAGATACATAAGCCGCTCTGTTATATCGATAGAACCCGCTCCTCCGGATTCTCTAGAACTTGCCGGATCGCTCTGTATGGGCTGAGCACTGCTTACAGTGGCAGTCTTTTTCTTAGCCATTGCTAGAAAAGAGAGTAGCTTGTCAACACTCAAAAAGTGATAGATTTTATATCTATGGGCTCATTGTATTGGTCAATCATTCTCGCTGGATCCTTTACGGAACCGATCGTCCTCGCTGGGGCATGATGTCGCACGAGCGTGGAGTTGCGCTCGCACAAGACAAGAACGTGCAGTGATAGGAACCCATTTTGAAACACAATTTAGAAAACACATTCATAGATATTTGAACACAAGTATAGGAAGAAACATACTTTTTATTAATAATTCAGAGTAATTTACATAGAGTTTATATTTGATGCGCCTCTCGGCAACTTGATTTGCATTACAAAAAAGAAACTCAAAGGGCAGGGGGCACTCCATCAGATAGTCCACGTCATTCATACATTATGCCCTTGTATAGATTGAAAGTCCATGTCTCCAAAATGAACTAACTCTAACTATACTTCAAAATAGGGGTGCTCCTAACGCCTTCTCGTCTGTCCACTAGCGTTGTACCTCCTGAGTGCCTGAAATAGTTGCCCACAACGTGGGTCAGTACTCAACTTGTACTGGTGAGTGGGATGAACCCACTCGACTAAATTGACACTAGCTTATTAGGGGTGAGCATGCATTAAGATGATCTTTGTATAAAGAAGTAAGTGAATTCAATTCATATCAGTTGCATATTTTGATAGGAATGAAAATAATATTGAATCCAACAAGTACACCGATTGCTTACTCAATCGATGTACGCCTTCCCTGCAACGAAATACAAGTATACTTACCATCTGCACAAGACAATAAATTAGCATGTGTTCTAGTCTATGCGGTCATTGGTGTGATTGACACCTTAGGGACTTATCCAAGCATTACGATGCGCCATGTCAGCCCGGGTTGCAAGCCTGCTGAAGGTCCCACATTACATCGCGACTAGTACGATCAAATATTCCTTCCAGGTCGATACGGTTCCAGTACCCCAGAATATCATTTCGAGGAAAGCCAAACCTTGTGCACAAGTTGTCCCTGACTTTGCAAATGTATGAACAATTCATATATCATACAATGCATTAAAATAAAATAGAAGAAGTAAAGCAGTAATATATTCTCATACAACAGTTCATATTTTCTAAAGCCGAGTTCCGATTTTGGTATCCCGTAGGTCCAAACTCTATCCGAGGCACCAGGCCGTAACCAACAACCAAATTCCTTTTACAAAGAAACTCAAGTTATAAGGTGTGCAAGCATATAATTAAGTTAGTCTATAATCCCATGTTACTTTCTTAGTGGCTGGCATGCATTATGGCTAAGGATTTCCTAGGCGTCTAACCGGACATCATCGAGTGAACGTTTAAAACATTAGAGATGTGGGAGTGAAGAAGTAGGAAAGAAGGGTCCGAACCACTCACTATTTAAGGAAAAAAAATTGAAACAAGGAGTCCCGCCTAGCGACGATCAAACGTCAGTTACGCGGACCTGCAACAGTGTCACGCCCAAGTCCCAAAATGTATGGAACCAGGCCACGTGGCAATAGCCAGCTGTCACGTCTCCGAGGATTTCCCAATTTAATGGATCCCCGAAGAGTGCTACGTTGTCCTATAATACTAACATATCGAATATCAGTCAAATACAGGTAATCTAATCTCATCCACAATATAAAGAGCAATAAACACTAAATAAACTGCTGGTTGATAAATACCAGTCTCAAGATCTCATAGGTACAACCAGTGATGTCTGGTGGGAACAAACCCACTACTATGACGAAATAAAGTACTGAAAAAAGATATAAAAGATAATAACTAGGGCATCAGCTGAGAAGATAATGCTGCCCTCCATCTAGGCTAATGGCCTACCAACTGATCACGGGAATTCTGACGGCTGTACCTCCAACTCCTCGGCTGTAGCAAATCTCGTCTCCTGTCCTGGGCCGTATATGGTGGGGTAGTAAGCCTCGTCTAAATCTGGAAAGGTACCAGGTCCTCAGAGGGACGTAACAAGATACAAGAAAACAACATGCTATATATGAACACTGAATAAAATAAATACAATAAGGGTGTGCTAACCATCTAAGTGAATGCAATATGAGGGCAACTCTGACGTGTATGAGTAGGTGTAGGCATACTGTCCATACTCTGAAGAGAATGGCATATGTACAGTATATCGTCCATATCACTCCGAAGAGCGTGGCATCAGTATAAAGGAAAAATCATTGGACCCGAGGTTCCTCCGAACTACGGCTCCAATGTGGGTGTATTCCATACGCCTCCTAGTTGTCCTCCCCGCCCCATGTAGATATGCAAGTCAACTACTCGACGTGCCTACCATGAATCAATATACCAAGCCTCTAAATTATGTCCTGGCTACCTGCTAACCGTGAGGTAGGTTGTACGCAACGATAGCTAGTCGAGTACGCAAACCTATATCCCAATATGAATATGTCTTAGTGAACGTGTAAGGTGTCAGGTCACAGACAATAAAAGAATTATCGTCCCAAGGGGTTGAGTCTACTAAGAGCTAAGTCTATAGATATACTAATCATCGACGTACCCGTCGAATGCACCCGAGACAACTCGGACACGCACAGTTGTATCAACTACAAGCAACAACAATACCATACAGCATGTGCATATTTAATTTAGACAGTAAATATAACAAGGTATCTTGCCTATATCCGAAAGCTGTGAATGCCAGAAGCCTGTTCCAGCGATGTCTCCTGTCTGATCCGATGATTCTGGCACACAATATAATATAGAATTATACAACAGACAATAAGACCCAGTGTACTGACACTACGTTGCTCTTGAGGGTCTGTCTCAAGTTCACGGTTAATCGATTACAGCACCGTGTGTGCACGTAGCTAGGGTGTACACTCGTTCTATCCTCGGTTAACGTTGTTTTGAGGCAAATTATTACTACGTTATTGATTACCAATTATCTATGTTTGGTATGAATACCTGCCCTTGTTTCCTATATTAAGTATTCCAGGTAAATTACTATTCATATATGACCGGTCTCATAACTTTAGGTTTTTGCTAGTTACTAACCAATTTCTAACTCCTGTTACTCATCATACTAATATGTAGATAATTATGGTTAATTCTGTTTGTTATCATCTAGTTTAACTATCATCATGCATACATATCTATATTAATTCGTTTTAACAGGTTCGTGTCGACACAGGATACGTCGACACGATGACTCGGTAAAACAACCATACAACGCTATTATGCGAGAAGCGAACTAGGGTCGTGTACCTGGCTGACTAGACGAGATTTCTACTCGTCCTGGCCGTCTTCCTCGCGGGGCGGAGCTCCGGCGTCGTCTATGACCAACGGGCCAGCGGTGGCAGTTGCAGCGACTATACGACCTGGTAGAGGCGGCAGCGGCTTGGGTCTCTCGGGCAGCGGCTGACGTGCAGCAGCGGCGGCAGCGCACAGTTATGCAGCAGCAGCAGCGGCGGCGGCGCACAGTTGTGCAGCAGCGGCTTGGGGGTCCTGCGTTGGCGGTTGGGATGGTGGTCCGATGGTTGGGTGGTGGTCCGGTGGTTGGGTAGCGGTCGGATGTGGGGGTAGCTCGGGATGCACGGGAGCGGCTAGGGTTTTGAGGAAGGTGGTGAATAGTGAATTAGGGTTTGAGTAAATAGTTGTATATTTATAGGAAGGATGGAGATGATGGGCTTGGCTCAAGGGTTTGGCCTGTCTGGTCTTGGTGGGGTGGGCTAGTCCATGTAAAAGAGTGTATATGGCCTGATTTGGTTTTGATTGAGGTAAAAAGGCTTTAAGTTAATTGGATTTATAGCTAGGGCGCAGGACAAAAAATTTTAACGAATATTGCGCGGTTAAGGTGAGATGAAATTACAAGCATCTTGGGTTGCACAATGGTCAGGGGTACATATGATTCCCGTATATTTCTAATTAACTTCCAAAAAAATCCTAGGCTCCGGATTAAATTAAATTAAACCCCATATTGGTTGAGGGGGTTTACAATCTACCCTCCTTAGGGTATTTAGTCCTCGAAATTAAAACATACGCATAGCAAGAATTTCTAACTGAATAAGTGAAGTACTAATATGTACCTAGTCCTTCGAAGAGGTGGGGGTAGCGTTGTCTAATGTCCTCTTTTCGTTCCCAAGTCGACTCGTCTGGTGCATGATGCCTCCATGCAACACGAACTAGGGGAATGGTCTGCCCTCGTAATGCCTTCTCGCTTCTGTCTAAAATCTCCACAGGCTCTTCTTCATATGATAGGCTCGGCCCGACTGTGATCTCGGAATGGTCAAGCACATGACTAGGATCCGGTATGTACCTCCTCAATTAAGATACATAGAAGACGTCGTGCACTCCTTCTAAGGTCTACGGTAATGCTAATCTGTAAGCAACCTCTCCGACGCGTTCTAAGATGTCGAATGGTCCAATGTACCTCGGGCTCAGTTTCCCTCTGCCTTCGAATCTAATAGTCCCTTGAGTGGGTGAGATCTTTAAGAATACATGATCTTCTACCTGAAACTCTAAGGGTCATCGGTGCGCATTTGCCCAATGCTTCTGTCGGTCTTGTGCTGCTCGAAGGTGTCCTTGGATCTTCTTTACCTTCTCTACCGTCCGAACAACCAACTCGGGTCCGAGGATCTGTCGTTCGCCTATATCACTCCAGCATACTGGGGAACGACATTTCCTGCCATACAACGCTTCATAGGGAGCCATCTGAATACTCGCTTGATAGCTGTTGTTGTAGGAAAACTCGACCAAATGTAAGTGGTCCTCCCATGATCCTCCGAAGTCCAGCATGCACACTCTCAACATATCTTCTAATGTCTGAATGGTGCGCTCTGACTGACCATCTGTTTGTGGGTGATACGCTGTGCTAAACTTTAGGCGAGTACCAAGGCTCTCCTGCATACTCTGCCAAAAGTAAGACGTAAATCTTATATCCCTGTCAGACACGATGCTAACTGGCACTCCATGTAGGCGCACAATCTCTCTCATGTACATATCTGCTAAAGCCTCCGTCGATTGTCCAACTCTAAAGGGTAAAAAGTGTGCGGACTTGGTGAGTCTATCCACGATTACCCATACTGTGTTGCGTCGACTAGGACTCCTCGGGAAGCCTGTAACAAAGTCCATAGTGATATGCTCCCATTTCCACTCCGGTATAGGAAGCGGTTGAAGCAATCTTGCAGATCTCTGGTGCTCAGCCTTGACTTGCTGGCACACCAGGCACTTGGCCACAAAGCGTGCTATCTCTCTCTTCATTTTGTGCCACCAGTAGTACTGTCTTAGGTCTCTGTACATCTTTGTGCCTCCTGGGTGAATAGAATAGGTGGAACTATGTGCCTCTGTCATCAATTCCTGCCGAAGTTCTCCATTTGGCACATAGAGACGATCTCCGCATCTCAGTGTTCCATCTTCATGTATCCGTAGTCCTGTCTATAATCCAGCCTCTGTCCTCCGTCTGAGCCTCTGAAATCTGGCATATGTCGGCAAAGCAACCTTGATTCTCTCTACTAGTGTCGATTGCAATTGGAGACTCGACAACTGTCCGTCTACTCCAGGTATGATAACCTCTATACCCATCTGTTCTAGATCTCTCAACAGATATTATTGGGTAGTCAAGAAGAATGCCATAGGTCTTCTGCTCAGTGCGTCTGCTACTACGTTAGCCTTTCCCGGGTGGTACTGTAGCTCAATTTCGAAGTCTGTCATCACCTCGAGCCAACGTCTCTACCTCTGATTAAGGTCCTTCTGAGTGTAGACATATTTCAGGCTCTTATGATCAGTAAATATCTCCACTCTTTCTCCATATAGGTAATGCCTCCAAAGCTTTAAAGCAAAGATCACTGCTGCAAGCTCCAAGTCGTGGGTGGGATAGTTCTTCTCATGTGTCCTCAACTATCTTGAAGCATAAGCTACAACCTTCCCATGCTGCATCAGGACGCATCCTAATCCTTTCCCGGACGCATCGCTGTAGATTACGAATCCTCCGGGTCCAGAAGATATGGTCAAGATGGGTGCTGTAGTCAAGCACTTCTTCAGCTCCTCGAATGCCTTCTGGTACTCTTCTGTCCAAGTGAACTCCTGCTCCTTATGGGTCAAGCGGATCATTGGCTCTACAATCTTCGCGAAGTTCTCTACGAACCTCCGGTAATATCCAGCAAGTCCTAAAAAACTCCTCACTTCTGAGACATTGGTAGGGGTTGGCCATGTCTCTACCGATGAAATCTTCGCCGGATCTACTGAGATACCGTCTCCTGAGATGACGTGTCCAAGGAAGGCAACACGATCTAGGAGAAACTCATACTTGCTCAGCTTGGCATAAAGTCTCTCTCTCCTCAGTGCCTCTAACACTAGCCTCAAGTGTTCTTCGTGCTCTTCGTGGCTCTTCGAATACACCAAAATGTCATCGATGAAGACTACCATGAACCGGTCTAAGTATTGGTGGAATACTCTATTCATCAAGTTCATAAATACAGTTGGCGCATTCGTCAGTCCAAAAGGCATCACTAAGATCTCGTAGTGACCATAACGAGTCCTGAATGCTGTCTTCTGAATGTCTTCTCTTCGCACCTTCACTTGATGATAACCCGATCTCAAGTCGATCTTGGTGAACACCACTGCTCTTGTCAACTGGTCGAATAAATCGTCAATCCGTGGCAGGGGATACTTGTTCTTGATAGTTAAAGCATTAAGGGCTCTGTAATCTATACACATATGTACGGTTCCATCCTTTTTAGGCACAAACAATACGGGTGCTCCCCATGGTGATGCACTAGGGCGGATAAACCCTTTTTCCTGAAACTCCTCCAATTGTAGCTTCAGCTTATCTAACTCCTTCTTCGCCAATCGGTACACATTAGAAGATACCGGTGCTGCTCCTGGTACTAGCTCAATGGTGAACTCCACGTCTCTATCCAGGGGTAAGCCTGGCAATTCGTTGGGGAAAACATCCTCGAATTCTGCAACTATTGGCGGGGGCGCAAGCTCCATAGCCATGCAAGTTCCAGCTGCCTGTCTTACTCCTTGTTCGACGGTCCCTCACATGTACTCGAACTCCGGTTGATCTGGTGGTCTAAAAATGACGCTACCCTTCCGGCAGTTCAGCACAGCGTTATACTGGCTTAACCAGTCCATGCCTAACACAACATCAAAGTACGGCATAGGCAATACCAAGAATCGTGCTCTCATCTCTCTACCACATACGACTACCGAGCACGTTTTAATAGTGCTGGTAACTGGCACGATACCTCCTCCGGTAAGTATCTTCCAACTCTTAGGTAAGGGAAAAGTCGCTACTCTATGCATTGCTACGAATCTACTAGATATAAATGATAATGTAGCACCAGAATCAAACAATGTTGTAGCAGGTAAGGATGCGACTAAAATGGTACCTGTGATTGCTTCTCCTTCTGTTTCCTCCTCAGTAGCTGCTAATACAAAGGCCTGTCCCTGTCTCTGTCCTTCTACCTGCTGTCGGGCCTGATCAAACTGTGCCTGCTGTGGGGGCAAAGGTGGTCCTCTCTGGAATCCTCCGGGTGCTGGTGGACGCTGTCCTCCTGGTGGGGGTAGTATCCTCGGGGCTGGTGCTGCGGGTCTTTGTCCGGCCTGTGGGGCTGCCTCTCGGTGCTGTGGACAATCTCTGGCAAGGTGCTGGCTCGATCCATAAATCATACATGTTCCAAGTCTCTTTCGGCAGTCCTTCTCGAAGTGACCTCTCTTACCACAGAAGGGGCAAATCGGAAGTTCCTGGGGTGGATATGGTGCTGCTCGCTGTTGTGTCTGCACTCCGGGACGACGGATGGGTCCTCCTGCTCCGGGCTGGACTCTAGCTGGCGCGGTCGTACTGGAACGTCTCGCTCTTCTGACAATGGCCTCCTGGATCCTCGCCTTTGCGAGAACCTCCTCATAAGAAATCCTCGCCTGTGTGGTGGTATATCTCTGCAGCTCGAGGTTAAGGCCGTTATGAAATCTCTGAGCCTTCTCTAGATCATTGGGTATCAGAACAACTCCAAATCTGCTAAGGCGGCTAAACTCTGCGTCATAGGCATCAACAGTCATATTCCCTGTTCTAGGTGTAGGAACCGGGAGTACAAGGCATTTTTGACTGTTGCTGGAAAATACTTTGTATTGAAGTATTCCAAGAACTGTTCCCAAGTCTGGTTCTTGCCTACACTGCGCTCAATGGAATCCCACCAGTGATGGGCGTTGCCTTTTAGTTGGGCTTTCACTGCGGTCATCCAAATATCTGGATACAGTTGTGAAGCCTCTAATAGCATTTCTGTGTTGGCGATCCAATCGGAGATCTGCTCTGCAGTCTCATTGCCTGAGAAGGTATCTGGTCCCATCTGTCGGAACCATCTAACAGTGCCACCTGTCAGGGCTGGTGGAGGTGCTGGAGCTGGTGTCGTGACAGGTGTCCTCTCTAGTACTGCCATCAGGCTTTGTTGTAATGTCTCTGTCTGCTGCCACTGTGCTTGCATCATTGCCTGGAAGAACTGAAGCATCTGTGGCTGGCCATCTAGCTGCGGCATCTGGTGTGGATAAGGTGGAGGCGGTGGTAGTGGAATCTCTGGTTGTGCAGTAGGCGTCTCCTCAGATGTCGGCCTCTCAGTCTGCGGCATCGGTGTAGTTCCTGAAGTCTGGCCCTCACAATGCTGCGTGGGGATCGTCTGGGAAGTCTGTCCCTCCGGCTGGGGTGTAGGATTGCCCTGCGATGTCTCATGCCAATGTATCAGCGGGGTCTGCCGCAGGTATTGCCCTTGGTGTACCTCATCTCCTTGAGGGGTGTTGTCTGGTACTGCGGCACGGGGTGCGCCTCGTCCACTGCGCAAATTCATCTTGCTGCAAGGAATAGAACTTTATTAAAAGAGTACGTGAATAAACAAACAGGATGCAGATATTTAGAAGCAGTACAAAGGGAGTTCAAAGACGAATCAAAAGTGGATGAGACCTATAATTCCTATCCTATTGCAGGCTCGCTGGGCATGTTACCATACCCCAAGCGAAAAGTTGACCTGCATGGGCCACCACTAAAATCATGTCACGCCCCAGTCCCAAAATATATGGAACTAGGCCATGTGGCAATAGCCAGCTGTCACGTCTCCGAGGATTTCCCAATTTAATGGATCCCCGAAGAGTGCTACGTTGTCCTATAATACTAACATGTCCAATATCAGTCAAATACAGGTAATCTAATCTCATCCACAATATAAAGAGCAATAAACACTAAATAAACTGCTGGTTGATAAATACCAGTCTCAAGATCTCATAGGTACAACCAGTGATGTCTGGTGGGAACAAACCCACTACTATGACGAAATAAAGTGCTGAAAGAAGATATAAAAGATAATAACTAGGGCATCAGCTGAGAAGATAATGCTGCCCTCCATCTAGGCTAATGGCCTACCAACTGATCACGAGAATTCTGACGGCTGCACCTCCAACTCCTCGGCTGTAGCAAATCTCGTCTCCTGTCCTGGGCCGTATATGGTGGGGTAGTAAGCCTCGTCTAAATCTGGAAAGGTACCAGGTCCTCAGAGAGACGTAACAAGATACAAGAAAACAACATGCTATATATGGACAATGAATAAAATAAATACAATAAGGGTGTGTTAACCATCTAAGTGAATGCAATGTGAGGGCAACTCTAACGCGTATGAGTCGGTGTAGGCATACCGTCCATACTCTGAAGAGAATGGCATCTGTACAGTATATCGTCCATATCACTCCGAAGAGCGTGGCATCAGTATAAAGAAAAAATTATTGGACCCGAGGTTCCTCCGAACTACGGCTCCAATGTGGGTGTATCCCATACGCCTCCTAGTTGTCCTCCCCGCCCCATATAGATACGCAAGTCGACTACTCGACGTGCCTACCATGAATCAATATACCAAGCCTCTAAATTATGTCCTGGCTACCTGCTAACCGTGAGATAGGTTGTATGCAACGATAGCTAGTTGAGTACGCAAACCCAAATCCTAATATGAATATGTCTTAGTGAACGTGTAAGGTGTCAGGTCACAGACAATAAAAGAATTATCGTCCCAAGGGGTTGAGTCTACTAAGAGCTAAGTCTATAGATATACTAATCATCGACGTACCCGTCGAATGCACCCGAGACAACTCGGACGCGCACAGTTGTATCAACTACAAGCAACAACAATACCATACAGCATGTGCATATTTAATTTAGACAGTAAATATAGCAAGGTATCTTGCTTGTATCCGAAAGCTGTGAATGCCAGAAGCCTGTTCCAGCGATGTCTTCTTTCTGATCTGTTGATCCTAGCACACAATATAATATAGAATTATACAATAGACAATAAGACCCAGTGTACTGACACTACGTTGCTCTTGAGGGTCTGTCTCAAGTTCACGGTTAATCGATTACAGCACCGCGTGTGCACGTAGCTAGGGTGTACACTCGTTCTATCCTCGGTTAACGTTGTTTTAAGGCAAATTATTACTACGTTATTGATTACCAATTATCTATGTTTGGTATGAATACCTGCCCTTGTTTCCTATGTTAAGTATTCCAGGTGAATTACTATTCATATATGACCGGTCTCATAACTTTAGGTTTTTGCTAGTTACTAACCAATTTCTAACTCTTGTTACTCATCATACTAACATGTAGATAATTATGGTTAATTTTGTTTGTTATTATCTAGTTTAACTATCATCATGCATACATATCTGTATTAATTCATTTTAACAGGTTCGTGTCGACACAGGATACGTCGACACGATGACTCGGTAAAACAACCATACAACGCTATTATGCGAGAAGCGAACTAGGGTCGTGTACCTGGCTGACTAGACGAGATTTCTACTCGTCCTGGCCGTCTTCCTCACGGGGCGGAGCTCCGGCGTCGTCTGCGACCAACGGGGCAGCGGTGGCAGTTGCAGCGACTACACGGCCTGGTAGAGGCGGCAGCGGCTTGGGTCTCTCGGGCAGCGGCTGACGTACAGCAGCGGCGGCAGCGCACAGTTGTGCAGCAGCGGCTTGGGGGTCCTGCGTTGGTGGTGGGGATGGTGGTCCGATGGTTGGGTGGTGGTCCGGTGGTTGGGTAGCGGTCGGATGTGGGGGTAGCTCGGGATGCACGGGAGCGGCTAGGGTTTTGAGGAAGGTGGTGAATAGTAAATTAGGGCTTGAGTAAATAGTTGTATATTTATAGGAAGGATGGAGATGATGGGCTGGACTCAAGGGTTTGGCATGTCTGGTCTTGGTGGGGTGGGTTAGTCCATGTGAAAGAGTGTATATGGCCTGATTTGGTTTTGATTGAGGTAAAAAGGCTTTAAGTTAATTGGATTTATAGCTAGGGCGCAGGACAGAAATTTTTAACGAACATTGCGCGGTTAAGGTGAGATGAAATTACAAGCATCTTGGGTTGCACAATGGTCAGGGGTACATATGATTGCCATACATTTCTAATTAACTTCCAAAAAAATCCTAGGCTCCGGATTAAATTAAATTAAACCCCATATTGGTTGAGGGGGTTTACAAATAGCACGAGCACCGAGTTAGAATCCTTTGTCTATCCTTCTATCGAACTCCCCAAGAATCAAAGCTCCAAACGAGAAAACCAACAGCAAAAACCAAGCAAATCGAAAGCAACATCAAATCAAAATCCCAAAGCGACAATCAAGAAAACCAAGCACAAAGTACGAAAACTATTGGACTTGTTTCAATAGAGGCCTTCCCATGAGTTGGAAAGGATCATCGTATTTCGTCCGTGGTAAGAAGATGTCGAAGATCTAAACTCTGAAATATGACTCAGACGGACTAGCCACAAGCCCAATTATATAGTGCATATCCCGGTCGGATCAGGATTTAAGGCACTACACTATGTAAAGTCTAAAATATCCCTTGGGGCCTCTTATAAAGAAATAATTAAGGAGGGAATGTTCTAGTCTAATTGGTTTGACTTAATTAATCCTTCTCCTAATGATTGGGCTTATTATTGGGCTCAATTCTAACTAGAAATAAATATTGGTCCATGGATCTAATCTAAACTGGTTAGGTCCCCTAACACAAGTCTAAAATAATAAACTAATATCTAACAATAATTAAATAGTATAATAAATAAATATTCAACATGCACAATATGTAATTAATTATAAAATGACCAAAATACCCTTTTTCTATAAAATACGGTAGAGACAAGTCTACCCCCCTTAAAATATTTTCGTCCTCAAAACTCAAAGACAAAACTACCCACAGAAATAAAATAACACATAATCAGGAAAGGACATACCTCAAGGCACAAACAAATATGGGTAACGCTCTCGTATTTTATCCTCTCTCTCCAGGTAGACTCCCCCGGAGAGTGATGCCTCCATGCGACGCATACCAAATAAATAGTCTGGTTCCTTAGCACATTCTCTCTCCAAACCAAAATCTTAACTGGCTGCTCTGGATAAATAAGAGTAAGGCCCACCTCTATCTTTGAGTGATCCAATAGGTGACTAAGATCTACCACATACTGTCATAACTACGACACATAAAATACGTTGTGCACTCCCTCCAATGCAGGTTGCAAGTCTAGTCTGTAAGCAACTACACCGACCCTTTCGAGAATAGTAAAAGGTCCGAAGAATCTTAGACTAAGCTTTCCGTTTCCACCGAAATGAATCGTACCTCGTGTCGGAGAAATCCTCACTCACACCAAACCACCAACCTAGAACAAAATACAACCTTAAGAACTTAATCTATAACAAACAACCAATATTAAGCACAAAACAAAAATCTAAAACTATACCTCAAACACCAAAGCTCTCTGGTGGCTATCGGCTCAATGCCGCTGTCTATCCTGCGCCAATCGAAGTTTGTATGTGATCAACTTAACCTTATTCGTTGCATCCATAACCATCTCTGGTCCTAGCAAAATTCTTTCTCTAACATTTTCCCATGACAAGGAAGTACGATATCTCTGACCATACAAAGCCTCAAATGGTGACCTCTCTATACTAGCATGGTAGCTGTTGTTGTAAGAAAACTCTACCAAATGGAGATGGTCTTCCCAAGATACCCCAAAATCTAGTACACAGGTAGGCAACATATCCTCGAGAGTCTAAATAATCCTCTCTGACTGCCCATCCGTCTGGGGGTGATATGTAGTACTGAACTTGAGCTGGGAGCCCAAACTCGCCTACAAAGTCCTCCAAAAATGAGTTGTAAAATGACTATCCTGATCCAAGACTAGGCTGATGGAAACCCTATGTATCCGGACAATCTGCCTCATATATATCTCTACCATCTTCTCCATAGACAAACCCACCTTGAAAGGCAAAAAGTGGGCCGACTTGGTCAACCTGTCAACGATGACCCAAGTCGCGTCTTTTCCTCCTCCATTGAGATGTCACTATTCAAGGCTTTGTATGGACGGAGGTGCCACACTCCGTTGTCCGAGTATAATGTTGGTGATAGAGCTTTATTGGGACCAGAGATGGTAGTGGATGCAGCAGGAAAGGTAAAACTTATCAGGGACAGACTTCGAGTGACGCAGGACAGGCAGCGACATTGGGCCGATAACCACCAGAGACCTCTGGAGTTTGAGGTATAACTTTAGTTTTGTCTTGCTTGTGTTTGATTGTTGTTTATTAGAGTGCTAAGGTTGTGTTTCGTGCTAGGTTGGCGGTCTAGTTTTCTTGAGGATTTCTTCGACACGTGGCACGATTTATTTCGGTGGAGGCTGTAAGTTTATTCCGCGATTCATCGATCCTTTCAGTATTCATGAGAGGGTCGGTGCAATCACTTACAGACTAGACTTACCACCTGCACTAGAGGGAGTACACAATATATTTTATGTGTCACAGCTGAGATGATACATGGCAGATCCCGACCATGTGTTGGATCACTCGGAGATAGAGGTGGGCCCTACACTTAGCTATCTAGAGCAGCCAGTGGAGATTCTGGATCGGAGCGAGAAGGTGCTGAGGAACCAGACGATTCCTTTAGTGCGCATCACATGGAGGCATCACTCGCCAGGAGAGAGTACTTGGGAGCGAGAGACCGAGATGCGCGAGCGATATCCATGTATGTTCGAGCCGTGAGGTATAATCCTTTCTTGTATTGTATTATTTGCTTTTAGTAGATAGTTTCTTTCTTAATTTTGAGGGCAAAATTTTTCTAAGGTGGGTAGGTTTGTCACCCTCACATTTTCTTCCAAGGGTAGTTTGGAAATTGATAATGGGTATTATTTATTTTAGGATTATTTGTATTTGATATTTTTGCATGCATAATTATTTAATTATTTAATTATTTATTGTTTGCTAATTGTAGATTTATTTTGGACTTGTGTAGTGGACCTATCCCATTTATTTAGAATGCATGAACCAACTTTTACTTGAGTCTAAGTTGAGCCCATGAATTAGGCCCATAGATCAAGAGGCTTGATTAATTAGAGAAACCATTAGACTAGAACCTTCCCTCCCTAATTAATTTTTTCATGAGAGACCCCAAGGGGTATTTGTAACTTTGTACATTTCTTGGGAAGGGAGTTACATGGCCGGCCCTTAGTAAAAGGAGAGAGAGTGCTCTCATTTTATTTTATTCTCCAAATTCTAGATCTACAATTTTTCTCTTCAAATTTTCTTCATTCTCTCATCAATTCTCCACCAATTCTTCACCAATCTCTTCCCTAATTCATCATTGATGTTGCTACACCAAGGATCTACAAAAATGAAGCAAGGAGGAGGAGGCCAAGATCTACAAGGAGAGGAACTACTTGGCAATTGGGGACTTTTTATTGGAAATCCATCTCCCAATAGGTATATTTTAGTTTTCTCCCTTCTAATAGACTCTAGATCTGAGATTTAACTATGAAAAACCAACACACATGCATAGGTTACCCATATAAATTAGTTTTAGGTTCATCGGAGACCTACGGTGGAAGTTATGTCCAATTTGGTACCAATTTTGGGGGAATTTCAAGATTGGCACATGTAGTGCTTGTCATTGGGTATAATAGATCTAAATGATATTTGATTGCTTGTTTGTGACTAGTGTCATTTCAACAATTGGATAAGTGTAGGCCGTATCTCGTCAATTTGACAAAATAGATTATTTTTGGGAGGTTTTCTCCGACACGGGGCCTTGTGCATATTACATTATGACACGGACACGTAAACACTCTAATTACTATACATATTGTTCATAATTTATGTATTAGACTTGTTCATGTCTTACGGGATGCGTTTGGCTGTGTGTTGGAGCCGTATCACATGTGTATCATAGAGAAAGTGTGATACGGGTGCGGTGCACTGCACGTGTTTGTTGTTTGGTCATCTTTCCTATACGTGCATGTTTATTTATCTATATATATACACTATCTATGTGTTATATTGAGTATATAATAGTGTATTTTGGGTTTATGTATTTATGTGTGTCTATATGTATATAATAGAGTATCTAGATAAATCTATATATGTTTATATATATATTGGTGTATATAGTTATTTTTACATATATCTATAGGTATATATAAGTATATATATGTTAAATTATATATATGTACTGTTACACATATTAGTGTAATTATAAATATTTATATGCATTGATATATGGGTATTTATGTATATAGAAAGGCATAGATGTATATACTTTGTTAGTTAATTGTGAGTGTAGTGTGTGTTTTTGTGAGACTTTAACAGTCAATGCAACGAGTGAGTGAGAGGGAAGGCTTGGAGCAGAGGACATCAGCTACAACGGGGGGGTCTCGACCGTATGGAGGTTCCTGTGCAGTCGGGCACTGCACGGTGGTTGTGCAGTGCACACAGTTTTGCACTGTACAGTGGCACAGTTCCTGCGGATTACTGTGTAGTCAGTGATATTGCACTACGGTGTAAAGAGAAGAGGGAGAAGTCAGCAAGTAGAGGGCTGCAGTCTACTAGGAGACTCGGGCAGTTTGTTCAGCTTTTCACATTATAGTGAACAGTAGCAGTATCGGATAGTCCACTGTGCAGGCTTTTACTGTACAGTATTAACACATTTTCAGCTGTGGCACAGTTCAGTGTGCCACTCTGTGCAGTTCAGCAGAGAGGTATCAATGTATCAACCAATTTGGGATACCAAGATGTGGGTAGTTAGTCATTTATTGGTTAGTAAAATAGGTTAGAGTATAGTTAGTTTAGTCATTTATTGTCTATATATATAGTTAACTATATATATATCTGTTTTAAGTATATATGTAGAAGTTGGTATATATATATATATATATATATATATATATATATATATATGTTAAGTATATACGTTATGTGTACTATTGCTATATATATTAGTAGTTGTATCTATGTACGTTAGTATAAGTATATATTAGTAAATAGTATATGGATAGGTAGTTTTAGCTTATTGTTTATAGACATTAGCTATAGGTAGTTGGGTTGTTAACTAATAGCTAGTTAGCTACATGTGTATGTATACATGGTATGAAGTTATTATTCTATAATAGTTAGATATAGTATAGTGTAGTTGCATAGCTAATATTAGCTTGGTTATAAATGTAATAGTTGAGTTGCCTTGGGATACCAAGGTATTACCAAGGTATTGTGCCGATACCCAAAGTATTGAGTTTGGATATCAAGTTAGGTGCGATACGCATTGGTGCAAGGCCAAGGTATCCTATTTTAATTGATTTGATATTATATTATAATATTTGACTTGTATATATATATATAACCCTATTTTCATATTAGAAAACTTGTGTATCTTAGAGTACGGCCTTTTGTGTGAATTTAGTATCGTAGCTTAGCTAGTATAGAATAGTTTTATAGTGTATCGACTTAGTGACTTAGCATTAGACTCTTGCAACCTAGAATTTATTGGTTTGACTTAGAAATGGCGTATCGACCTAGAATTGCATCAACTTTACTTATCTTCATTATTGAACCTTGTATTGATGCAACATACCATATATAGGTTGTCAGACACCGGCTTGGGCATCGAGAGACATACCTTGCTCAGGACGTCAGGTGAGTATATTTCTCTGATTGTTTTCAATTCATAATATTGTATATATGCATGTTCTAGAATTGTATATATTAATCCTAACACAGTGATTTTACGTACTGGTGCTATATGGATCCCGTCATGAGATATTATCCCCTACCATGTTCAACGGGTACTCGTGTACATTGTATCTCATCGTGTATATTGGGTATTAATTACATTTTGTGTTCACACACTGCTCGTATTTAGTGTGCTTATTCGTGTACACCCATCGCTCATATTCGGTGGTTATGATCTTCCTGTACACCCACTTCTCGTGTTCAGTGGTTATATTTTGTGTTCGTAGCGTGTCTTGATTGGATCCATCACTATTAGTTAGGGGTGGGAGAGTAGGAGTTTAGATTATAATTTTTTATCATATTGCTGATATTCATATTGTTGATCTATATTTTTGTACGTTACTTGTATATCTTGTTCATCATTCATATGTTTAGTGATCTTGTATTCCATTTCTATATCTGTTTATATACTCGATTATGCTATTGAAACTACTTTCAGAGGTATGTACTTTGCTCCAATCCTGACTGGATTTTTTTTTCTAGATGACAGTTTTCTAGAGCAGCGTCCCATATTCTACGGGCCACAAGATGGCGTAATTTTAGAGGATACTCCTATTGACCAGGAGGACTTAGTCGCAGAGCCCGAGGAGGTCAAGATTATTTGTTTTGGCTTGTATTAGACTATTCTTTTGGTGGATTCACATTATTGTATTATTATTTTAGATTGAGGATAGTATCTTGTTCTTTCCTTCGCTATTCCATTCGTGCATTATTCTTTCTTAGGTTGTTTTGTGATTAAGATTAGTTATACTTGTGAAATACCATATTGCTCCTCCGTTTGGAGTTGAGATGATTGACTGGTACCATATTATATTTTTGAGATATTAGATAGTTAGAAATGACCCAGACAGCATTCTATCGCCGATTATGTGGCATAGGCTGGGCGTATCCACGTACTCGTGTCCAAATATCCGGGTGCGGGTCGTGACACATTTTTAGTGGTGGCCCATGCATGTCTAAATAGATATCGCAGTGGTACTCGTCTAGAGTACTACTACAAGCCTGCTTTAGGAAAATAGAATTTAGGCTGAGAGTTTACTCAATCACACCTAGAAAAATTCCAATATCTACTTTTGCAAATCTTTATCTATTGAATATTGCTTTTACTTTGAATAAAGTTATGTCCTTCTTTGATGATATCGTATCTTATTCAATATTGATTTTGTATTTTAATCTATTTTCAAGATGCTGTCGAAGATGCGTTCCCAGCGATCAGGTGCCGCAATAGCACAATCAGTCACTTCATCACCTTTGAGGGTAGCACCCTCAGATGATAGTCCAGCACATACCTTCAGGAGGTCAGCTTCACCGTTCCAGGTGGGCATATCGGTATCAGGTTTCGGAGGTGCTCCACCTCCAATACCGAGGACAGGACAGACAGCTTCAGAGGAGCTTCCACCTCCACCACCTGTAGTTGATCAGACGCAGATGTTCTCACTCTTCCAACAGATGATAGAGGTGCAGCAGCGACAGTCAGAGGTCCTACGACAGAGCATGGAGAACGCTTACTAGATCGCACTTACAGTAATGGAGAGAACTACTCCAGCCCAGCCACAGACGGCACCAGCTCAGTTTATTCTACATCAGCCGAGGCCGGGTACCATCATTGAATTCAAGAGGATGGGCCCGAAGGACTTCAGGGGCACAAAGGGGATTATTTATGCAGATGAGTGGATCAAGGACATCAAGCGAAACCTGGGGTTGGTGCAGATTCCAGAGATACTACAGATAGAGGCTGTGGGTTGTATGATGTTCGATATTACCTTGACATAGTTTCGGACAGACCCGAGGATTTCATTACCAGGACTCTCTTGGGAAGCCTTTAAAGAGCTTTTCAAGGATAAGTTCTTTCCAGGCGTGGCTCTTACATCCTTGGAGAGTCAGTTTCAGTACCTCGTCCAGGAAGGTATGTCAGTGGACGAGTATGCGGTGGAGTATTGCCATCTAGGTCACTTCGTGGAGGGTCAGAACCCTAGAGGCAGATCAAGAAAGTTCTGGAAGGGCCTGAACTGGGAAGTCAAATCCTACACCAACGGAGATCCTACTGCCACCTTCGAGGAGATACTCAGACAGGCGCAGAGAGCGGAGGATGACTTAGATCTTGGCTCTAAGAGGTCGAGGCACACAGGAGGATCCAGCAACTACACGGTTCCAGTGAAGAGGCCTCACTTCCAGCAGCAGCACCAGAGGCCGTACCAGCACCAGATGCAGCAGTATCACGGGCCAGCTAGAGCACCGGCTCAGCAGATACATCAGATCCAGAGAGCAGTAGTTCCTTGCACTTTCTTTAAGAAGAAAGGATACAGATGGGATGCATACAAGATGAGGCAAGGCCAATGCTTATTCTATGGATTAGGAGATCATCAGTTATGGGCTTGTCCTAAAGTCCCAGCTCGTCCAGCTCAGGTTGTAGGATAGGCATAGAGGGCACCCGCTAGACCACCAGCAGGCCAGCAGAGAGGACCTCTTCCATCACAGCAGCAGCAGTTTGTCCAGCATCAACAGCAGAGAGGAGTGCCGCGACAGGGGCAAGCTTTTGCCTTGACTGTCGAGGAGGAGAAGCCAATTGGCGATGTCATCTCAGGTTCTGTTTATCTTGACTCCTTTCCAGCTCATGTTTTGTTCGATTCTGGTGCTTCTCATAGCTTTGTATCTGTATCTTTTTCTTTGAGATATCGTCTTGAGTCTTAACTGTTGGCGAGGACTTGCAAGATCATGACCGTGGGTAACATCATCCTGGTCAGTGATATTTGTAAGAACCAGAGAGTTTATTTTGGAGGCCGTGAGTTGAGCATATATTTACTCATAATGCCACTTCAGTGTTGCGATATAGTACTCGGGATGGATTGGTTGAGTAGACATCACGCTAGTATCAATTGTCGTAGAGGTTGAGTTTTATTTCAGACACCAATAGAGCCAGAGTTTGAGTTTGTCCGAGGAGCAGAGCAGAGCGAAGGCGATTTCTGTGGAGCTTTGGTAGAAGAGCAAGAGCCGCCACATTCGTTAATTATAGAGTTCTTAGATGTCTTTCCAGAGGAGTTATCGGGGTTGCCGTCGAACAAAGATATGGAATTCTTTAAAGATTTAGTGCCAGGTACAGAGCTGATCTCTCAGCACGTCTATAGAGTAAATAACAGCAAAATGGCAGAGTTGAAGAAGCAGGTAGATGAGTTACAAGACAAGGGCTTTATCCGTTCCAGTTCATCGTCATGGGGTGCTCTAGTACTTTTTGTACCAAAGAAGGATGGGTCGGTACGAATGTGTATCGACTACAGGGAACTTAATAACCTCACTATCAAGAATAAATACCCATTGCCGCGGATAGATGATTTGTTTGACCAGTTAAGCGGAGCGAAGGTATTCTCCAAGATAGACTTAAGGTCAGGGTACCACCAAGTAAATGTAAAGAGGGAAGACATCCCGAAGACAGCTTTCAGGACTCGCTATGGGCAGTTCGAGTTCTTGGTGATGTCGTTTGGGTTGACCAATATCCCGGCAGTATTCATGAACATGATAACATGGTATTTCATCAATACCTGGACCAATTTTTATAGTCTTTATTAATTATATTCTAATATATTCGAAGACCCCAGAGGAGCATGAGCAGCACTTGAGGATTGTTCTGGAGACTCTCAGGAAGGAGAAGCTGTATGGCAAGTTATCGAAGTGTGAATTCTTCCTTGATAAGGTTGAATTCCTTGGGCATGTTATTACAGAAGATGGAATCTCGGTGGACCTAAAGAAGATCTCAGAAGTTGAATCGTGGTCTACCGGGAGTTTAGTAGCAGGAATCATGAGCTTCCTTGGATTAGCAGGCTACTACCGGAGGTTTGTTCAGGACTTTTTCAGACTAGGAGAACCGATGACTAGGCTGACCAGGAAGGACATGGAGTTCGTCTGGACTGAGGATTATCAGTCAGCATTTGAGGAGTTGAAGAGGATATTGACTACAGCTCCCATCTTGACACTACCATCAGGAGCAGAAGATTTTCTATTTATAGTGATGCATCAGGAAAGGATTTGGGTTGTGTGTTACAACAGCACGGTTGCCTATGCTTCCAGGCAATTGCGCCCGCATGAAAAGAACTACCCTACCCATGATTTGGAGTTGGCAGCGTTTATCTTTGCTCTCAAATTATGGAAATACTATTTATATGGAGAGAGAGTAGAGATCTTCACGGACCATAAGAGCTTAAAAAATGTGTTTACACAGAAAGAGCTCAACATAAGGCAGCGACGATGGTTGAAGCTGATGAAAGACTTTGACATATCTTTGCAGTACCATCCAGGAAAGACTAACGTAGTCGAGGATGCTTTGAGCATGTATCTCGTGGCTATGTGCTTGACTAGAGACAAATATTTATTGGCAGATCTTGACAGTTTGGGCATTGAGGTATTGATTCTGGGAGTCACAGCACAGATATTGGGACTTCAGGTACAGTCGGAGCTTATGGACCTGGTCAGAGCCGATCAGTATAAGGATGAGTCTCTGAGGAGCATCAGGGCATAGGTTCATATCGGGCTGGCAGAGGACTTTATCATTGCAGATGATGGATCATTACGACATGGTACCAGGTTATGTGTACCGAGAAGAGCATTGCGTGAGGAGATTCTACAGGAGGTGCATCATTCTCAATACTTAATGCATCCTGGTACCAACAAGATATATAGAGACATGAGAAAGCATGTATGGTAGTATGGCATAAAGCGGGAGGTAGCTAGCTTCGTGTCCAGATGCATAGTTTGCCAGTAGGTCAAGGCGGAGAGACAGAGACTAGGAGGATTGCTTCAGTCTTTGCCCATTTTGGAGTGGAAATGGGAGCATATGACTATAGATTTTGTATCAAACTTCCACGTTCTCCAGGAGGCAAAGATGCAATTTGGGTCATCGTGGACAGGTTGACCAAATCAGCCCACTTTCTCCCATTTAAAGTGGGTACATCTACGGAGAGACTTGTGGAGATGTATGTGCGCCAAACTATCAGATTGTACGATATTCCAGTGGTATAGTCTCAGATCGGGATAGTCGCTTCATGTCTTATTTTTGGAGGAGTTTAAAGGCTAGCTTGGGCACTCAGCTCAAGTTCAGTATCGCTTATCACCGTCAGACGAACGGACAGTCAGAGAGGACTACTCAGACTCTCGAGGACATACTACGCACCTATGTTTTGGATCTTGGAGGTTCTTCGGAGGATCACCTTCACTTGGTAGAGTTTTCATACAACAACAGCTACCAAGCCAGGATTGAGATGTCACCATTCGAGGCATTATATGGACGGAGGTGCCGTACTCCATTATCCTGGGATGAAATTGTTGACAGAGCTTTATTGGGACCATAAATGGTAGTGGATGCAGCAGAGAAGGTAAAGCTTATTAGGGACAGACTTTGAGTGGCGCAGGAAAAGCAGCGGCATTGGGCCGATATCCACCGGAGACCTCTGGAGTTTGAGGTATAGCTTTAGTTTTGTCTTGCTTGTGTTTGATTGTTGTTTGTTAGAGTGCTAAAGTTATATTTCATACTAGGTTGGTGGTTTGGTTTTCTTGAGGATTTCTCTGACACGTGGCAGGATTCATTTTGGTGGATGCGGCACGCTTAGTCCGCGATTCATCGGTCCTTTCAGTATTCTTGAGAGGGTCGGTGCAGTCCCTTACAGACTAGACTTACCACTGCACTGGAGAGAGTGCATAATGTGTTTTACGTATTGTAGCTGAGATGATACGTGGGAGATCCCAGTCATGTATTGGATCACTCGGAGATAGAGATGGGCCCTACTCTTAGCTATCCAGAGCAGCCAGTGGAGATTCTGGACCGGAGAGAGAAGGTGCTGAGGAACAAGATGATTCCTTTGGTCCGCGTCACGTGGAGGCATCACTCGCCCGGAGAGAGTACCTGGGAGCGAGAGACCGAGATGCGCGAGCGATATCCATATATATGTTTGAGCCGTGAGGTATAATCCTTTCTTGCATTGTATTATTTGCTTTTAGTAGATAGTTTCTTCCTTAATTTTGAGGACAAAATTTTTCTAAGGTGGGTATGTTTGTCACCCTCATATTTTCATCCAAGAGTAGTTTGGAAATTGACAATGGCTATTATTTATTTTAGGATTATTTGTATTTAATATTTTTGCATGCATAATTATTTAATTACTTATTATTTGCTAGTTGTAGATTTATTTTGGACTTGTGTAGTAGACCTAACCCATTTATTTAGAATGCATGAACCAACTTTTAGTTGAGTCTAAGTTGAGCCCATGAATTAGGCCCATAGATTAGGAGGCTTGATTAATTAGAGAAACCATTAGACTAGAACCTTCCCTCCCTAATTATTTTTTTCATGAAAGACCCCAAGGGGTATTTGTGACTTTGTACATTTCTTAGGGAGGGAGTTACATGGCCGGCCCTTAGTAGGAGGAGAGAGAGTGCTCTCATTTTATTTTATTCTCTAAATTCTAGATCTATAATTTCCCTCCCCAAATTCCCTTCATTCCCTCATCAATTCTCTATCAATTCTTTACCAATTTCTTCCCTAATTCATTATTGAGGTTGCTATACCAAGGATCTACAAGAAGAAAATAAGAAACAAGGAGGAGGAGGCCAAGATCTACAAGAAGAGGAGCTACTTGGCAATTGGTGACTTTTTATTGGGAATCCATCTCCCAATAAGTATATTTTAATTTCCCTCCTTCTAATAGACTCGAGATCTGAGATTTAACCATGAGAAACCAACCCACATGCATAGGTTACCTATAGAAATTAGTTTTAGGTTCATCGGAGACCTACGGTGGAAGTTATATCCAATTTGGTGCCAATTTTTAGGAAATTCAGAGATTGGCACATGTAGTGCTTTTCATTGGATCTAATAGATCTAAATGATATTTGATTGCTTGTTTGTGACTAGTGTCGTGTCCACAATTTGATACGGGTAGGCCGTATCTCATTAATTTGATAAAACGGGTTATTTATGGGGGTTTTCCTCCGACACGGGTCCTTGTGCATATCACATTATGACACAGACACGTGGACACTCTAATTACTATACATATTATTCATAATTTATGTATTAGACTTGTTCGTGTCCATTGGGATACGTTTGCTTGTATGTTGGGGCCGTATCGCAAGCGAATCATAGAGAAAGTGTGATACAGGTGCGGTGCACTCCATGTGTTTGTTGTTTGGTCATCTTTTCTATACGTGCATGTGTATTTATCTATACATATACACTATCTATGTGTTATATAGAGTATATAATAGTGTATTTTGGGTTTATGTGTTTATGTGTGTCTATATATATATAATAGAGTATCTAAATAAATCTATATGTGTGTATATATATATTGGTGTATATAGTTATATATACATATATCTATAGGTATATGTAAGTATATATATGTTAAATTATATATATATACTGTTACACATATGAGTGTAATTATAGATGTTTATATGTATAGTTATGGGGGTGTTTATGTATATAGAGAGGCATAGATGTATATACTTTGCTAGTTAATTGTGAGTGTAGTGTGTGTTGTTGTGCTTTGAGACTTTAACAATCAGTGCAACGAGTGAATGAGAGGGCGGGCTCGAAGCAGAGGACAGCAGCTACAGCGGGGGGGGGGGGTCTCAACTGTATGCAGGTTCCTGTGCAGTCGGGCACTACACAGTGGCTGTACAGTGCACACAATTTTGCACTGTACAGTGGCACAGTTTTTGCGGATTCCTGTATAGTCAGTGATATTGCACCGCGGTGCAAAGAGAAGAGGGAGTAGTCATCAATTAGAGGGCTGTAGTCTACTGGAAGACTTGGGCTATTTGTTCAGCAGTTCACCTTACAGTGAACAGTAGCAGTATCGGATAGTCCACTGTATAGTTTTTTACTACACAGTATCAGCAGGTTTTCAGCAGTGGCACAGTTCAGTGTGCCACTCTGTGCAGTTCAGCAGAGAGGTATAAGTGTATAAACCAATTTTGGATACCATGATGTGGGTAGTTGGTCGTTTATTGGTTAGTAAAATATGTTAGAGTATAGTTAGTTTAGATATATATATTTAACTATATATATGTGTGTTTTAAGTATATATGTAGTAGTTGGTATATATATATATATATATATATATATATATATATATAAGTATTGGTTAAGTATATAAGTTATGTGTACTATTGCTATATATATTAGTAGTTGTATCTATGTAAGTTACTATAAGTATATGTTAGTAAATAGTATATGAATAGTTAGTTTTAGCTTATTGTTTATAGATATTAGCTATAGATAGTTGGGTTGTTAACTAATAGTTAGTTAGCTACATGTGTATGTATATATGGTATGTTGTTGTTATTCTATAATAGTTAGATATAGTATAGTGTGGTTGCATAGCTAATATTAGCTAGTTACAAATGTATTAGTTGAGTTGGCTTGGGATACCAAGGTATTAAAGTATTGAGTTTGGGTATCAAGTTAGGTGCGATACGCATTGGTTCAAAGCCAAGGTATCATATTTTAATTGATTTGATATTATATTATAATATTTGACTTGTATATATATATATATATATATATATATATATAATCATATTTTCATATTAGAAAACTTGTATATCTTAGGATAGGCCTTTTGTGTGAATTTAGTATTATAGCTTAGCTAATATAGAATAGTTTTATAGTGTATCGACTTAGTGACTTAGCATTAGACTCTTGCAATCTAGAATTCATTGGTTTGACTTAGAAATGGCATATCAACCTAGAATTGCATCAACTTTACTTATCTTCATTATTGAACCTTGTATTGATGCAACATACCATATATAGGTTGTCAGACACAGCTTGGACATCGAGAGACACACCTTGCTCAGGACGTCAGGCGAGTACATTTTTTTGATTGTTTTTAATTCATAATATTATATATATATGTTCAAGAATTGTATACATTGATCCCGACACAGTGATTTTACGGACTGGTGCTATATGGATTCCGTCATAAGATGTTATCCCATACCGTATTCAGCGGATACTCGTGTATATTATATCTCATCGTGTATATTGGGTATTGATTATATTTCATGTTCACACACTGCTCGTATTCAGTATGCTTATTCGTGTACACCCATCGCTCATATTCGGTAGTTATGATATTCGTGTACACCCACAGCTCGTGTTGAGAGGTAATATTTCGTGTTCGTAGAGTGTCGTGATTGGATCCATCAGTATTAGTTGGGGGTGGGAAAGTAGGAGTTGATTATGTGATCAAAGCTATTGTTATATCGTGTACATTCTGGTTACATACCTTATTTGTAATCCATCTTACCTGATCGTGTTCACTCAACCCGATCACATAATGAACTTGTATTCTGAGGCACATTAGTTAGTTTAGATTGCAGTTATTTCATCATATTGCTGATATTCATATTGTTGATCTATATTCTCATACATTACCTGTATATCTTGTTCATCATTCATATGTTTAGTAATCTTGTATTTCATTTCTATATCTGTTTATATGCTCGATTATGCTATTAAAACTGCTTTCAGAGGTAGGTACTTCGCTCCAATCCTGACTAGATATTTTTTTCTAGATGACTGGCTTCTAGAGCAGTGTCCCATATTCTATGGGCCGCAGGATGGCGTAACTTTAGATGATACTCCTATTGACCAGGAGGACTTAGTCGCAGAGACCGAGGAGGTCTAGATTATTTATTTTGGCTTGTATTAGACTATTCTTTTGGTGGATTCACAGTATTGTATTATTATTTCAGATTGTGGATAGTAACTTATTCTTTCCTTCCTTATTCCATTCGTGTATTATTCTTCCTTAGTTTGTTTTGTGATTGAGATTAGTTATACTTGAGAGATACCATATTGCTCCTCCGTTTGGAGTTGAGATGATTGATAGGTACCATATTATATTATTTATATGTTAGATTGTTAGAAATAACCCAGACAGCGTTCTACCGCCGATTCTGTGGCGTAGGCAGGGTATATCCACGTACTCGTGCCCGAATATCCAGGAGCCAATAAGATGTATCGAGATATGCGAGAGAGTGTATGGTGGTATGACATGAAGAGGGAAGTGGCACAGTTTGTATCCAGATGCTTAGTGTGCCAACAGGTGAAACCCGAGAGGCAGAGGCCAGGTGGTTTACTTCAGCCATTACCCATTCCAGAGTGGAAGTGGGAGCACACTACTATGGATTTTATGTCCGGACTTTCACGATCTCCAGGAAGGAAAGACGAGGTTTGGGTCATCGTTGACAGGTTAACCAAGTCGACCCACTTTTTGCCTTTCAAGGTGGGTTTGTCTATGGAGAAGCTAGCAGAGATGTATGTGAGGCCCCAAGGGGTATAATGGATATTACATAGTAGCTTAAGGAAGGGGCAAGGGGGGCCGGCCTACCTAAAGAGGGGGAAAAGTTTCTCTCTCCTCTTTTTATTTCAAATCTAGATCTAGAATTTTTCTCAACCAAATTCTTTCATTCTCACATCATTTTTCTACCAAATTTTATCCTAATTCCTTCGCAAATCACCGTTGGAGGCTAGTGGATCAAGGATCTACAAAGAGGAGCAATGATCTACAAGTTGAAGGCCAATTTTATCATATTTAGAGGTTGCATTGGGAATCCATCTCCCAATAGATAAAATTTAGTTTTTCTCCTTCATTTAGGTTCTAAATCTGAGATTTAACCATAAGAAATCAACCCATATGCATAGGCTACCCATAGGATTTGGAATTGAGTTCATAGGAGACCTAATGAGAAAGTTATGGTACTTTTTGTGTCAATTTTGGGAGAATTCCGAGATTGACACTTGTTATGTTTGTCAATTGGTCCTATAGATCAACTTGGCATATGTTTGTGTGTTTGTGGCTAGTGTCGTGTCCACAATTAGGTAAGTGTAGGTCATATCCCAACAAATTGGTGATACGTGTTGATTTGGGGGTTTTTCCTCCGACACGGGACTTTCTGCATGTAATATTTTGATATGGTCACGTAGATATATGTTTGACTCTTTATATTGTTCATATATAGTAATTTAGACTTGCTTGTGTCCTTCGGGGTACGCTTGGCTGTGTGGTGGACTCGTGTCGCAAGCGTATCATAGATCTAATGTGATACGGGTGTGATGCTCTCCATATATTTGTTGTATTTCAATTCTAGATCCATTTTCCTTTGTTCTTAGTTATTGGTAATATATATATTTCTATGTATATGTATAAGTATATGTAATTTTATGCTACCATATTATTACATATGTATATAGCTATATGATTTTGTGTTTATATGTATATTAACATTATGTGTATCGATAGTATATGGTTGGCATAATTATATATAAACTAGTTATATATTATTATGTATATATGTATAGATTTATGTATAAAGTTGTGGATATACTAGTGTATCTAGTATCTATTTGCAAATGTGCTTGTATATGTATGTAGATATACATCGATATATATCAATATGTTGGTTATGATATTGTAGTATATGTATGTTATATATACATGTATATATATGTAGGTGCTATCTATTTGTGTATGTGAGTATTGGTATATATATATATATATATATATATATATATATATATATATATATATATATAGGTATGTTAAGGGAGGAGGGTATTTATGGATAGGTTTATATATATACGTATATATGCAGTATATATGTATATGCATAGGGGTTGTGTTTGTGTGTGCGTTGTGTGTTCGTGTGGGTGCCAAACAAAGAGAAGTACAGCAGCAGCAGCCGAACAAAGAGAAGAGCAGCAGCAGCCGCAAAGGAAAGAACGAAAGCAGCAGTAGTAAAAGGGAAAGAGCAGTAGCAGTAGCAAAGGAAAGAACAGCAGCAGTAGCAGTAAAAGGGAAAGAGCAGCAGCAGCAGTAAAAGAGGAGCAGCAGCAGCAGCGGTGAAAGAGAGAGCAGCAACCGCAACCTCGACGAGGTTTGGATCAGGTAAGGTTAGCTATTTAGGTGGTTGATTAATAGATAAGTTAGTTTCTTTAGTAGTTAGTTTGATAGTTAATTAGTTGTTAGTAGTTAGATATGTATACATATAGTTTAGCTAGATTAGTTAAGTTGCTTAGTTTAGTTAAATAACTATATGTATATACTTGTGATTGTTTAGTGAGATAGATCTACATATATATATATATATATATATATATATATATATATATATATATATATATATATATATATATATATATATATTTATGTATCTTATCTATATATGTAGGTATGTGTATACATTTATATATGTATTAGTGGTTAGAGAGTAGTATAGTAGGTGATATTGTATTAGATAAATATATATTAGCTTATGGTTTGAGTTGGGTAGCTAATATATGCTAGAGTGACATTACCTTGAGATACCAAGGTAAGTGTCAAGGTATGGAGGGATACTCAAGGTATATTGGGTTTGGGTGTCGAGTTGGAGGTTTAATGGTGCGATACCGAGTTGGTTCAAAACCAAGGTATCCATTTAGTAATTATAATTAGAATTAATATATTTAATATTGTTTGGATATATATATATATATATATATATATATATATATATATATATATATATATATATATATATATATATATATATACTAATTCATATCTCTTGTTTGTGTATCTTGCGATACAGTATCTTAGTATCCTAGATTTAGCTTGTATGGCCTAATTTCATAGTTTATGAACCCAATATCATTGAGATAGACTCATACAATCTAGAAATAGGTAGTTTGATCGGTTTGACTTAGAGTTGACCTAATTTGACTATTTTGACTTAGAAATGGCTCTTTGAACTAGATATTGACTAGCTTAACTTATTTTTATTCTAAAATCTTGTATTGATATTGTATTCCATATCTACGTCTTTGAGGCACCGTTTCAGACATTTGTGACAATATGCATTTTGTATATTCACATCTATTTACTATTACATAGTTTATATCATTGATTAGAATTGCTGTTAGAGATGTACTCTGCTCCTTTTCTGACTGGATATATTTTTCACAAATGACACTGAGGAGTGGTACCCTACTCATTACGGGCCTCAGGATATTGTGGGCTTAGAGTCAGAGACCCTGGCTCAGGAGGGACTCATCTCGACTGAGACAGATGACCCGGGACTTGTAGCTTCTTAGTATTCTCTTGTACTGGATTTGTCTCCAGCTTATTGTTTAGTATTTCTTCAGACGCATTGATGTTATTATTTTGACTCATAAATTGTAGTGTGACTATTTTATTCATTATCATATTCATGCTCATTTCCATCTTAGATCTGTAATTGAGTATATTGATATTGTTGGTGGCTCATTATATGGTTAGATAGATTATCTAAACAATATTCTACCATCGATTCTGTGGCATAGGCTGGGCGTTGTTCCTGACTTGTACCCTTACACCGGGTGCGGGTCATGACATATTTTTATTGGTGGCCCATGCAGGTCTTCGAGGTCACAACTAGTGTGATTCATAGTGGTGCTCTGAATTGTGTGCTATTACGAGCCTGTTTTAGGATATAGGATATAGACTATAGGATGAAAATTCTCAATCACATCTAGGAAAAAAATCCTTTTGATTCATTCAACTATTCTTTCTTGATATTGAAACTTGATCTTTAAATTGTCCTTCCTTTGAGTATCTTACATCATGTGCCATATTGATTCTTTCTTTCGCTTTGTCTCAGGATGCCGCCTAAGACTAGATCGCAGTAGGGGAGAGGAGCTTCTGAGAGGTCTGCGATGTCCCGAGGGTCTACACCAGTCACTTCTCCCGTGATTGGAGTGTCAGCTGCTTTTGGAGGTCCACCACCTACTCATAGGACTGTACCAGCTGTATCTGAGGGACTTCTACATACACTTTTTGTGCCAGCAGATGCGACACAGATGTTCTCACTATTTTGTGAGATATTAGAGGCGCAGAGGGCTCAGTCTGAGGCACATCAGAGACAGATTGACCTCTTACAACAGGGCATTAAGAGTGCTCATCAGCTTGCTTATGCCGTAGTAGATAGGGGAGTTCTGGTCCAGCAGCAGGTTGCTCCTCAAGTTGGTCAGCTTCGGTCAGGCAACATTCAGGACTTCAAGAAGCTGGAGCCTAGGGTCTTCAAGGGGACGGAGGGCATCGTCTATGCTGATGATTGGCTCGAGTACATTGAGCATCTTATGAGGGTATCCCGTCTTTCTGAGGATCTAAAGGTTGAGGCGGTAGGACTTCAACAGTTCGATGTCGCCCGTACTTGGTTCAGGAATGAGCCGATTCTTGTTGATGCAGGACAGTCTTGGAAGGTGTTCAAGGACCTCTTTAAGAAAAAGTTCTTCGCTCGGGCAGACAGGCTAGACTTGGAGAGGCAGTTTGAGAGCCTTATTCAAGGAAGCATATCTGTGGAGGAGTACACTGCAGAGTTCGGCAGGCTAAGCCAATTTGTAGAGTATTTGGTGAGAGAGCTGGAGCTTCGGGCTATTTGATTTTGCGAGGGTCTAAACTGGGAAGTAAAGATCCTTATTCCGTCTTTTTATGAGACAAACTCGGAGATACTTACGGAGGCACGCAAGGTTGAGCGGGAGTTGGGTTTGAAGTCCAAGAGAGATCGTGGTTCTTTTCTAGGGGCCAACAACAGTGCAGTATCTGCCAAACATCCTTATTCCAGTCCAGGCCTTTCTAGCAGCCTCAGCAGCACCAGACTCCAGCTAGGGTACCATTTCACCAGGCACCACAGCAGCAGAGACAATTAAAGCAAACTTTCTGCCGCTTCTGCAAGAATCTCGGCCACATCTGGAAAGTTTGCAGGAAGAGATTGGGAGTTTGATTGTATTGTGGTACCGAAGCGCATCAGATGAGAGAGTGTCCTCATCGTGCAGTTCAGGGAGTAGCTTCAGCTCTGAGGACACAGTCGAGACCACCTGCAGTACAGCCGAGGGGACCGCTTTCGACCTAACAGCAGCGTTATGTCCAGCATCAGCATCAGGGAGGTGCACGTCAGGGATTAGCATTTGCTATGACCGTCAAGGAGGACGAGCCCACCGGAGATGTCATCGCAGGTTCTGTTCTTCTTAATTCCATTCTAGCTTTTGCTTTATTTGATAGTGGTGCTTCCCATATTTTTGTATCTGTTTCTTTTGCTTTAAGGCATGGTTTGGTAGCTGTGTCTTTGCTTAGGACTTGTAATATCATGACCGGGGGAGGCATTATCCTGGTTAATAATATTTGTAAGGATCGGAGAGTTACTCTAGGAGGCTGGGAGTTGAGTGTGTGTCTACTTATAATGCCACTTCCGAGCTACGACATTGTACTCGGGATGGATTGATTGAGTAGGCACCGTGCTAGTATAGATTGTAGAGGAGGTAGAGTTTTGTTTGGTCCGCTAGGAGAGCCCGAGTTCGAGTTTGCTAGAGGAGCTGCACAGTAGGAAAAAGCATTATTTATGGAGCTATGGTGGAAGACAAGGAGTTGCCGCATCCGTTGATAGCAGAGTTCTTGGATATGTTTCCTACGGAATTGCCAAGATTGCCGCCAGATTGAGATGTTGAATTCTCTATAGACTTGGTGCCAGGTGCAGAACCAATTTTGCAGCGTGTTTATAGAGTAAACAATAACGAGTTGGTCGAGCTGAAGAAGCAGGTCGACGAATTGCAGGATAATGGGTTTATCAGATCGAGTTCTTCACCGTGGGAAGCTCCGGTACTATTTGTACCGAAGAAGGATGGATCAGTGTGTATGTACATTGATTACAGGGCATTGAATAATCTCACTATCAAGAATAAGTATCCTTTTCCACGGATTGATGACTTATTCTATCAGTTGAGTTGTGTCAAGGTATTTTCTAAGATAGACTTGAGATCAGGCTACCACCAAGTAAAAGTGAAGCCAGAGGACATACCGAAGACTGCTTTTAGAACTCGGTATGGTCAGTATAAGTTTATTGTGATGCCGTTTGGGTTGACTAATGCCCCGACGATATTTATGAACTTGATGAACAAGGTGTTCCATCAGTACCTTGACAAGTTCATGGTGGTTTTCATCGACGACATACTCATTTACTCGAAGATACCGGAGGAGCATAAGAAGCATTTGCGGATTATATTGGAGGTGCTGAGCAAGGAGAAGCAGTATGGGAAGCTTTCCATGTGTGAGTCCTTCCTGGACAAGGTAGAGTTCTTGGGGCATGTTGTGACTGATAGTGGTATTTTAGTAGATCCGAAGATGATCACAGTAGTGGAGTCTTGGAAGACCCCGAGTTCGGTAGCAGAGATCAGGAGTTTCTTGGGATTGGCAGGCTACTACAGAAAGTTTGTGTAAGATTTTTTGAGGATTGCCTAGCCGATGACCAGACTCACCAGGAAGGATGTAGAGTTTGTTTGGATGGAGGATTGCCAGGTTGTTTTTGAGGAATTGAAGAAGAGGTTGACGTCTGCTCCTATTTTAACGTTGCCATCAGGGTCTGGAGGTTTCACTATTTATAGTGAATCATTAGGGAAAGTTTTGGGTTTTTTTCTTCAGCAGAATGAGAAAGTGATTGCCTATGTATCTAGGCAATTACGTCCTCATGAGAAGAACTATCCTACCCATGATTTGGAGTTGGCAGTAGTCATCTTTGTCCGGAAGTTATGGAAATACTATTTATACAGAGAGCGTGTCGAGATCTTTCCAGACCATAAAAGCTTGAAGTACATTTTCACACAGAAGGAGTTAAACATGAGGCAGCATCGGTGGCTGGAACTGATAAAGGATTTTGATATCTCTTTGTAGTATCATCCTGAAAAATCCAATGTAGTTGCCGATGCCTTGAGCAGGTATCCGGTAGCTATATTTTTGACGTCGGATAGATATTTTTGGAGGACTTGGAGAGCTTGGGCATTGAGGTAATAGTTCCTGGTTTGGCGATGCAGATGTAGGGGTTACAAATATACTCTGATTTGATAGACAGGATCAAGGCTGTCCAGTATGAGAATGTATCTCTAAGGAGCATCAGAGCTCAGGTAAGAGCAGGATTGGAGGATAATTTCAACATTACTGAGGATGGATCTTTGCGGCATGGAGTTAGATTATGTGTATCTAGTGGGAGCTACGTGAGAAGGTGTTGTAGGAAGCGCATCACTCTCAATATTCCATACATCCAGGTGCCAACAAGATGTATCGAGATATGGGAGAGAGTGTGTGGTGGTATGGCATAAAGAGAGAAGTGGCACAGTTTGTATCCAGATGCTTAGTGTGCCAGCAGGTGAAAGCTGAGAGGCAGAGGCAGAGGCTAGGAGGTTTACTTCAGCCATTACCCATTCCAGAGTGGAAGTGGAAGCATATTACTATGGATTTTATGTCCGGACTTCCACGATCTGCAGGAGGGAAAGACGCAGTTTGGGTTATTATTGACAGGTTGACCAAGTCGGCCCACTTTTTTCCTTTCAAGGTGGGTTTGTCTACGGAGAAGCTGGCAGAGATGTATGTGAGGAAGATCGTCAGGATACATGGAGTTCCCATCAGCATAGTCTCGGATCGGGATAGTCATTTCACTTCTTACTTCTGGAGGAGTTTGCAGGCGAGTTTGGGCACTCAGCTCAAGTTCAGTACTGCATATCATCCCCGGATAGATCGGCAGTCAGAAAGGACTATTCAGACTCTCGAGGATATATTGCGCACTTGTGTACTAGATTTTGGAGGATCTTGGGAGGACCATCTCCATTTGGTAGAGTTTGCTTACAACAACAGCTACCAGACTAGTATAGAGATGTCACCATTTGAGGGTCTGTATGATCGAAGATATTGTACTCCCTTGTCATGGATGATATTGGAGAGAGAGTTTGGCTTGGGCCAGAGATGGTTTTTGATGCAGCGGAGAAGGTTCAGTTGATCAGAGACCGACTTCGAGTGGCGCAGGACAGACAACGGCATTGGGCCGATAGCCACCGGAGACCTTTGGAGTTTGAGGTATAGTTTTAGGTTTTTATTTTGTGCTTGTATTGGTTATTTGTTATAGATTAAGTTCTTAAGGTTGTATTTTGTTCTAGGTGGATGGTTTGGTATTTCTGAGGATTTTTCTGACTCGAGGCACGATTCGCTTCTGTGGAGGTGGAAAGCTTAGTCCATAATTCATCGGACCTTTCACTATTCTAGAAAAGGTCGGTGTAGTTGCCTATAGACTAGACTTTCCACCTATATTGGAGGGAGTGCACAACGTGTTTAACGTGTCGCAGTTGAGATGGTACGTGGCGGATCCTAATAATGTGTTGGATCACTCGGAGATAGAGGTGGGCCCTACATGTAGGTATCCAGAGCAGCCAGTTAATATTCTGGTTCGGAGAGAGAAGGTACTGAGAAACTAGACTATTCCTTTGGTATGCGTCGCATGGAGGCATCACTCTTTGGGGGAGTCTACTTGGGAGAGAGAGGATGAAATGCGAGAGCGTTATCCATATTTTTTTGTGCCTTGAGGTATGTTCTTTCATCGTTATGTTCTGTTCTTTTGTTATGTTCTATTCTATTCTGGGGGTATTTTTCTTCTTTGAATTTTGAGGACGAAATTAATTTAAGGAGGGTAGACTTGTCACTACCACATTTTCTAGGAAACGGTATTTTAGTCTTTTCATAATTAATTAAATATTGTGCATGTTAAATAATTATTTATTATATTATTTAATTATTGTTAGATTTTAGATTTTTGTTTTGGACTTGTGTTAGTGGACCTAACTAGTTTAGTTTAGACTCATGGACCAACATGTATCAACTAGTTAGAATTGAGTCCATTTAGAAGCCCATTCATTAGGAGGATGATTAATTTAATTAAACCATTAGACTAGAATCTTTCCTCCTTAATTTTTTCTTCATGAGAGGCCCCAAGGGGTATAATGGATATTACATAGTAGCTTGAGGAAGGGACAAGGGGGCGGCCTACTTAAAGAGGGGGAGAAAGTTTTTTTCTCCTCTTTTTATTTTAAATATAGATCTAGAATTTCTTTCAACCAAATTTCTTCATTCTCACATTATTTTTTTACCAAATTTTATCCTAATTCCTTCCCATATTACCATTGGAGGCTTGTGGAGAAAGAATCTATAAAGAGGACCAAGATCTACAAGTTGAAGGCCAATTTTATCATATTTGGAGGTTGCATTTGGAATCCATCTCTCAATAGGTACAATTTAATTTTTCTCCTTCATTTTGGTTCTATATCTGAGATTTAACCATGAGAAATCAACCCACATGTATAGGCTACCCATAGGATTTGGAATTTAGTTCATAGGAGGCCTATTGAGAAAGTTATGGTACTTTTGTGTCAATTTTGGGGGAATTTTAAGATTGACACTTGTTGTGTTTGTCAATTGGTCCTATAGATCAACTTGGCATGTGTTTGTGTGCTTGTAACTAGTTTCGTATCCACAATTGGGTACGTGTAGGTCGTATCCCAACAAATTGGTGATACGTGTTGATTTGGGGGTTTTTTCTCCGACACGGGGCTTTGTGCATGTAATATTTTAACACGAACATGTAGATATATGTTTGACTCTTCGTATTATTCATATATAGTAATTTAGACTTGCTCGTGTTCTTTATGGTATGTTTGTGTAAACCCCCTCGATTTATTCTATAGATAGTTAGGGTGGATTTGGAAAAATTTTGGTTTTTGTAGCAGATGTCGAGGTTTATAGTGGAGATAATTTTATCTGGTATTTAATTCATTTAAATTAAAACCCTTGGCGTGCCCTATCATTCCAAAATTAATCGGAGCCTAATATCAGCCCATAAATTTCATCGGGCTATTGTACTTTTGACTTGACTCGCGAAATTAGGCACTGGACTTTTCCGTCACTTAAAATCAGTTTTTAATTGTGCTCTAATTTAATTGTGCAACTTTTCGAAAATCGTAACCCATATTTAATTTCATGTCGGACACTTGTGTCGTTACCCTAAATTTTGGGATACCAACTTAACCCGTTGAGCCGGACCAACTAAAGGGTCCAAGACTGACTCAAAGTCCCCACCATTTTTGACCTTTGCGTCATTTTCGGATTTTGACCCCAAGTGCCCCCATTTAATTTAAATTCACGGGACACTTTATTTCTATTTACATCGGGGATACCAACTTTGTAAATCCTATTTTTAATCCTAAATTAATCCCAATGCCTTTTTAATTAAACCCGTGCCTAACGCACAACATCCTCTCACCATGAAAATTACTAAACACAATTTTCTCTATAATTTTTGTGTCATTTTATGTGTTCATACAATTTCTCGAATTTAAGGGGCTAAGTTGCAAATAATGAATTTATGTGTCATCACCCTATTGGCCACGAACAATAGAGAGATCCCAAAATGGGGTCCCATTCTCACCCATCCATTCACCCCCTTCATGAAGAAACCCACTTTTCTTCATGACAAATCTCCACCCTCCATTTTGAATAGGATCATAACAACCCTCCATCATTTCATAAACTGTCACTACCACATTTCCAGGTAAGGGCATTTGTGTAATTTTACTATTTTGAATAATTATGTATTTAATTAATCTGCTGAGTTTTATAAACTATTTATATATTGTTAGTTGTGTTTGGTTTAGGTCAAACCCTAGAACTCATTAGGACTAACCCTAATGACTAAACCCTAGTTTGAAAACCCAAGTTCTAGACAAACCTTAGAATTCCAATTTTAGGGTTGAACCTCAAACCCTAGAATGACTAAACCTGAGTTAATTAAGTTCTTCATGACCAAACATGGGGGTTTAACCTAAACCTATGCATTAGAAATCCTAACCTAGTTTTAATATAAAAGGGAGCCACCCTCAACCCTTTCTTCATGAAGAAACCAAACCCTAGCCTCCATTAAGAAAAGCCATTTTTTTCCACCCCAAATTCGGAATCAAACACTAGGATTCCATTTTCTTCCTCCAAAGCAAAGGGAAGCAAGGAGCTTGGGTCAAGGAACCTTGGGGAAGAAGAACCTTCATAGGAAAACCATCTCCCTATAGGTAAAATCCGAATTTCTATCCATTTTAATTCTGTTTTTCTTGTTGTTGGCCATTAGATAACCTACCTTGTCGTATGGATCTCGATTTCGTAGGTCCTACATGAAGACCTAGGTAATTCTAGGGTTTAGGTGTCCCAACATTGGTTTTCCCAATTTTTGTGAACCCTAACCCTAGGGGTTTACATGTAGGCAGATTTCATCATATACATATAGAGTTGATCTTGATTTGTAGGGTTTTAAGTTGGATTCATGAGTAACTAGGCGAAATTCAATTTCCACATACTAGGTGTTTGTTGTTATGCCAAGAAGGATGAATATTTTTCCTAGTTCTTAGGGACCTATATATATTTACATGTATGTATAATTATACCTTCGGTTTTGTATGTGTGTATTGGGGAGAATTCAGTGCTGTGTGTTTGGGAAATTTTACTGTGAGTAGCTGTGCACAGTCAGGGAATTCTGTGCAGTATGTTTTGTGCATATGAGTTATTTGGCTGTAGGTATGAGCAGTGAATGGGGGTTTCAATGGCAGTGTGTATCAGTTTTAGCAAGTAGTATGTAAGTGTCCCTGTGCTAAACATCAGAAACTAATGTATCAGTTCATGTGCCATTATGTATACCTGTATATGTGTCCATGTGTCGAGTATCAGAAATCTTATGTGTGAGTTTTAGTGTACTGTGTATAAATAACTTGGGGTTGTGTCAGTGAGTTTCCTGTGTCTTAGTTAGAAATATAACTGTGTATATTAGTTAGAACTTGTGTGTGAAATATCTACATTAAATCAGTGAGAAATGGGGGTTAGATAACCTGTATCTACCTGTGTCACTAATTTGAGTGTGTGTGTGTAGTGTGAGTTCTCTAGTGTATCAGTTTAGTCAAGATCAGGGAGGGTGTATTTTTGCCTGTGTGTGTTGATGTGTCTGTGAGTAGTGTCTCCCTGTGTGTGAACCTGTGTTCAGAGATCAGTGTGTAGGTATATGTGTGTGCAGATTTCAGTGTGTACTAGTATGTTTACCTGTGTCTCAGTCAGTTTTAGGTACCTGTGTGTATTAGCTAGATGAGATGTGGTTACCTGGGTGTGTATGAGTTGAGAATTAGTGTATCAGTAACTAGTGTTTACCTGTGTGTTGAGGTGCAGTTCAGTGTGTTTCAGTGTGTAGTCTAGTGTGTGTTATTATCTGTGTGTGCAGGTGTGTAGTGTGTGTGTGTTAGCTATGTGAAACTAGTGAGTGAGAATTCTGTAAGAAGAGAGAGAGCAATGAATATCAGGGAATGCATATGTGTGCTGTGTGTGTGCAGTGAATTGGAAGTTAAGATCTGAGAGTGAGTGTATGAGCCTAGATAAGATCAGTAAGTGTGTGTCTTAGTTCAGTTGGGGAGTTTTCTAATGTATCAGTAACTAGTATTACCTGTGTGTGCTGTGTACCTACTGGGAGAACTAGTGTATCAGTAGCTAGTGTTTATCAGTGTGTGCAGTGAGGTATTGTGTGCAGTGAGGAACCAGTGTGCCTGTGTGAGTGTGTTACTGTCAGTGAGTTCATTGAGGTAATACCTGTGTGTAGGTATTTAAGTGTCAGTATATAACTGTGTGGGTGGGTGTCAGTGTATCAAGCAGTGTGTGAGAATGCTCTGAGTGTGTGTGCAACTTGTGTGACTGTATGTAGGTGTAGTCTGAACAACTTCAGAATGTGTAACTGTGAGTGGTTCACTATATCAGTTATCATTCTGTGAATTGTGTAGTAAGTGTCAGTTCTAGACTAGTGTAGTTTGTTATCAGAAATACAGTGCAGGGTAATACAACAGGGTATGGGGGTAGACATGAGGCAGTGTGGTAGAGCAGGGTCTCAGGAATTTGGGTTGGTTGGTCTAGTTGTTTACTAAATTAGCTAATTGTATATTGTTAGGAGTACTGGTTTATGAGATATGTATATATACATGTGTAAGTTATATGTATTGGTAGTATCTAGTATAGCTCCATATTAACCTAGTTAGTAGTAATAACTAGTACTGTCTTGTATTGTCTAGATTGGCCAGATAAGCCCTAGTAAACCTAGTATAGCCAGAGCCATGACCTAGAGGCCTCATATTTAAATTAGTTAAACATATTTATTTCTTTAATTCAGTATCTAACATTTATATTCCACAATTAGGTCATTGTGATCTCACTTTGGACATCGATCCTCACACCTTGCTCAGGACCACATGCGAGTACATTCTCTGACAGTTTTTATTTTGTTGATTACTTCTATAATCTAGTTGTATTACATACTTGATTCCAACAATATGGATACACGAGTTAGCACCCTAGATCCCTATCATGAGGAGTCGTGATTGGAATCCATCGTGCTAGCTGGGGATGGGAAACTATTAGTAGATTATGTTATCATAGCCAAATATTTACATGCATCATAGCTCACCCCACTTCTCACGTCGGGTGCGGCCTGACCATTTATATGCATCATAGCTGTTATATATGATTAGCCTGATCACTACATGCATCATAGCTAACCATATGGTTAGCCTGACCTACAAGAATCATAGTTAATCATATATAACCAGCCTGATCTAGTCCCAAGCCGATCACATAATAAACTGATAATTCAAACACTTAGCTAGATGTCTATTCTTTATTCAGATTCACTTGTTCTAGCATTCATTGTTTATTGTTCATTGCTAGATGCTCTATTGCCTATTTTATTTCTCTAGTACTTTACATTCCATCATTTATTCTCATCTTGTATTTCTTACACTGTTTATAGTTTTTGTCAACTTAATGAAACTGCTGTTAGTGCTTGTGCTTCGCTCCAATCCTGACTGGATAACATTTTTCAGAGGACCTGGAGAACTTGTGCCCCACTCATTACGGCCCAGGATTAGAGGGAGATTTTACTCCAGAAATCCCAGAGGAGTTGCCTATCCTAGAGGAGATCTTACCTGCCTGTGCTTAGATTACTTTTTCTGTATTTATTGTTTTAGACTGAGACTGAGTTGTATTTATTATTTTGTGATTTGTGAGGTCATCTAGACCCAGGACTTGTGTTGCACTTTTGTGATTGGTTTATATAGAACTTTTTCCATTCTCTTCGTGCCATTATTTCTTATAGCTTGTGATTGAGTATATTTATAGAACTGTGGATTATTATCATTGTCCTCCGTACGGAGTTGAGACTTTTGACAGGATATATATATTATGTTGAGACCTAGACAGCGTTCTACCGCCGATGCTGCGGTGTAGGCTGGACGTACCCACGACTCACGCCCAAATTTTGGGTGCGGGTCGTGACACAAACTCCTATAAAATAACACCTCACCCCACCCTTAAAGTACACCACCAGCCCTAATCCCAAGGAAAACTCCCCCCTCTTTCTCTCTCCTCCTCCATTTATTTCCTCCATGCAAAGAAGCACCTCCCTCCATTAAAATCCTTCTTCCTCTTCCCTTATTCTTCATCTTCACCCGACTCCAGCTCCAGTTCTCTGACCGACCGGGCGCTCCGGCCCGACTCCGGCCATTGACCCCCCACCGCGGCGACTCCACAGCAACTCCTTCTGACCGCACTGTGCTGTCCCGACCTTCCCGCCGGCGCAGATACCCCGCTCCGGTACACAAAAACCCCTGTCGACCCGAGGCTGTGCGTCCCCGCCGACCCGAGGCTGTGCGTCCCCGCCGCCGGACTGTGCGTCCCCGTCCGACTTCCTCTTTTCCGTCTTTATCACCACCAGTTTTCACTACCACCACCACCACCAGTTTTTACCACCATCACCACCACTACCACCGTCATCACCACCACCCCCGGCCACCTTCTCCGACCGTACCCGGCACTGACGTCGTCAAGGTCGACTCTCCCCCTATCTTCTTTTAAATTCTATATTTGTTAAATTTATAAATAGGATGATGTTTATATATGTGAAATGCTAGCTAGGGTTTTGGATAATATATGTGGATATGTATGGATAGTGTAATATGGTAATTGAAACATATGATAGAGGTATATATAGGTTGAGGTTAATGATGATTAAATATGAATATGGATGAGGTTGTGTTTAATAAGGTTTAATATATTTCTAGTATTTATGTAGTGATGATATAAATGATTAGTGTAGTGAAATACTTGAACTACGGGATTAAGGTTTATATTGGCTAAGGCTAATGATGATTAATGCAAATATGGATTTTAATGACTTGAGGTGGTGTTAACATGTTTTAGGGTTTATTTAGTGTAGTGACCTTGTAACTTATGTTTTATGAAGTTGGATTTGGATGTGGTACTTGGATGGAAATTAGGGTTGGCTTCTACATAAATTATCGCAATTTAATTAAGATATGTACACGAGGAGAATAGAGTTTTGACCTTGGAGCCAACTAATCAGGATGTATCGTACATGGTAGAAAAATGTTAGTTTATTTACGGAGAATTAAATCGAGGAGAGTGTACCGATGACTAGGTGATTTGACGTATCGATAGTCAACAGTGGTCAACCCCCTAGTGACTTGTCCCTTTGAGTCATAGCTGAGACTGAGTTTAGGTGTAGATGTGTGTAGCATCCCTGTCTGTCGTAAATTAGATTATTGATTCTGGTTTGTAACTCATCTCTAGGTACTGCGGGACCTGAGGACTTGGACGCGATACCAGATCCCCGTCATCAGCAGCCGCATGCAGGAAAGTGTACCTTGCCACCCTGTGTTTCAGTTTACAGATATTTGTTGTTCTTTATGTACTTCGTGCGCATATTTATGTTGTCGTTCGATACTCCGTATCCGATTCACAACCGGGTGTTGACATTTAACATAACGTCTTAGAATAATTGCCAGATGCTTTACAGTACCTCGATGCACGTACCTGAGTACATCGACAACCCAGGACACACTTATATACTGTGATCGTGCCAGATTCCTGTATCCTGATACTGACATCATGACCAGAGACTGGGACGACCTTAGGGTCGCGTCTGTTGAGTTAATTCTGTGTGTCGAGACTGTAGTTAGAGGTTCAGGTTCAACGCATAATCGTTGACCGCTTGGAAAGGGGTAGACAGTTACTAGATGTTTGGGCTACTCTGTACACGCTTATATATATGTGGTATTTTGTAGTGATACCTGTATCTAGTATATCTATTTCACCCGTGTGAATCTTTGCCCGGAGCTGCGGTACGTGTCGTATGTTTCCGTGTCCGGAGCTGCGGTACGTGCCGTATGTTTCTGCCCACACGTCGAACATTGTCTTTAAACTGTGTCACACTTATTTGGTTATGTTAGATTACCCTGTTGTTGCACTTGTACTATCTATTTACCTGGCATATTGTATTTCTGTACCTTATTACGTCCCTCTGAGGACCTGGTTCCCTTCCAGGTGTAGGCTACGAGGATTACCCGGAGGAGTACGGACCGGGCATCTATCCAGCAGCTGTACTCACTGCCGAGGATGAGGTCATTCCTGAAGACTTCGCCTGATCGCTGGTAGTAACTCTTTCCATGGGACGGTATCATTACCTAGTTACCTGCTGCCGTCCCAAGTTATCTTATTGCTTACTTTCTTCCCAGTATATTTGTACTAGCGGGTTTGTCCCCGTATGACTACTCTAGTATTTATATTTGATACTTGTCTGGATATTTCCTTCCTGCACATTAGTTGTTTTATTTACTTCTATTGTGCTCTTATATTGCTGTCTGAGGATGAGATTTAGATTGAGTATACTTGTGTTATATGATGGGTTATTCATCGTACTTCACAGCTTAAGTGTACTCCGACGGGCCCATTAGATTGGAAAGCCCGTCGAAGTACACTGCTGGCCATTGCCACGTGTCTCGGTTCCTTATCTATGGAACCGGGGGGTGACAAGGTTTTTGTGGTGGCCCATGCAGGTCCGATTTAAATCGTCTTGGTCACCTGACTGTGCCAAGCGAGCCTGCAAATTAGGAATAGAGTTATAAATCTCATATGCAAAGTTTAAAACCTTCACATGATACCTCTATCCCGATATCGTTTACCAAATTGTATCTTGTTTATTTTTCCTCAAACGCTGATCGCAGTCATGACTTCTTTTCAGAGTTATGAATCTCCGCAGTGGACGTGTCGCACAGCCTGGCGACGTTCCCCGAGACGCGGGATCATCCGGAGAACCGGATCTGGAGCAGGTCCTTCTACTGACTCCAGCTCCAATGGGGCAGTCATCAGGACATCCCGAGGTGCCTTCAGACGGACACCAGACTCCATATCAGGCAGGACCTGAGGATCGGAGGATCCCGAGTCAGGAGGAGCAGCAGCTACCACCTCCTCCACCATTCCCGCCCCAGATGCCCTTTATGCCATTCCCCACAAGGCAACCGATGGATGGAACCCAGATATTCTAAATGATGTATGCGATGATGCAGGCCCAGCAGCAGGCTTAGTAGCAGGCCCAGCAGCACCAGGCTGAGACCCTGAGAGAGAGCATCGTGACGGCCTTAGGGCAGGCGTCACCACCAGCATACGAGCCGACGCGAGGGCCTGTCATAGACTTCCGTCGTTTGATGCCGCAACCTTTTACGGGCACAGAAGATTCGACGGAGGTCCACGCTTGTCTCATCGGCATTCAGCACTAGCTGGAGGCTACTGACCTCCCCCGACACAGATGGATGATGGCTGTCAGGATGCAGCTCACCGGCAACGCTCATTACTGGTGGCTTTCCGAGGAGCAGCATTTGGGACCGGATCGTGCCACCTGGGAAGAGTTCTCTAGACTCTTCCAGGAGATGTACATACCCTCTACCGCCCGAGCAAAGCTTCGGGACAGATTCCAGAACCTCAGGCAGGGGAGTATGACTATAGAGGAATACAATTCTGAGTTCCTTCGCCTGAGCAGATTTGTACCATACCTGATCCCCACCGAAGAAGCAAAGGCCGAGAAGTTTTATGAGGGCCTGAGTTATGAGACCCAGAGGCTTATCGGGTCCACAGCCCCCACCTCCTACTCTGGGGTACTACTTACAGCGCGACGCCAGGACCGTATCAACAAGATGGAGGCCAGCCAGAAACACTCCTATGCGTCGACATCAGCAGTTCGAGCCCCGCAGGGAGGACCTGCAAAGCGTCCTCTGGTACAGAAACAACACCAAAGGGCAGCACCACAGCAGGGAGCAGTCATTCCCACTTGCCATTTCTGCGGCAAGAAGGGACATATATTGAGGGACTGTCGACGGAGACTGGGTGCTTGCTTGAGATGCAGATCGGACCAGCATGTAGTCCGAGATTGCCCAGATCAGAGGGCTCCAGCACAGATGGTTCACTGGCTAGCCCTGCCAGCGCCGAGACCTTATCAGCAGCCTCCTAGACCGAGGTCGCCTTACGCAGGAGCTGGAGCACAGCGACCACCGGTACCAGAGGAAACCAGAGGAGGCCACCCTTGGCTCCACAGGGAGATCGATACCAGTTGGTTCAATAGCAGCAGCCGAGGGCACCGACACCGAGACAGGGATAGGCCTACGCTATGACCTTAGAGGAGGCTGAGACAGCCGGAGAAGTGATCGCAGGTACAATCTTAGTAGCTTCATTATCAGTATTAGTTCTATTTGATTCTGGTGCCACACACTCTTTTATAGCTGCAAGTTTTGTGGCTACCCATAGAATAGCCACCGCACCCCTTCTAAAGGTCAAGAGGATCCTTACGGGAGGTAGAATAGTACCTGTTAGCGATACTTGTAGATCATGTTCAATAGTTGTCTGTGGGCGAGAGATGCGTGCCCGATTTTTGGTTTTCTCTATGCTAGACTATGACATTGTCCTAGACATGGATTGGTTGAGCCAATACCATGCAACGGTAGATTGCCATTGTGGTTGTGTCATCTTTAGACCCCCAGATCACCCAGAGTTTGAGTTTCTTCGGGGAGCCCGAGAGCATGGCGTCCAACCTACCCTAACGACACACATTACAGAAGGTGAACCGATGTACCCTCACTTTATAGCAGAGTTTGAGGATGTATTTCCAGAGGATCTCCCAGGACTGCCACCTGACAGAAAGATTGAGTTCACTATAGAGTTGACTCCAGGAGCCGAGCCAGTTACTTCCCCCGTTTACAGACTAGCACCGAAGGAGTTGGTTGAGCTGAAGGTTCAAGTAGATGATCTCTTAGATAAGGGTTTCATACGGGCTAGTGTATCTCCATAGGGAGCACCCATTCTGTTTATACCGAAGAAGGACGGGACGGTACGCTTGTGTATCGATTACAGGGCGCTAAATAGTGTAACGATAAAGAACAAGTATCCACTGCCGCGCATCGATGATTTGTTTGATCAACTTAGCGGTGCATGTGTATTCTCGAAGATCGATCTCAGATCCGGTTATCATCAGATCAAGGTACGAAAAGAGGACATCCAGAAGACGGCCTTTCGGACGAAGTATGGCCACTATGAGTTTTTAGTCATGCCGTTTGGTTTAACCAACGCGCCAGCAGTATTTATGTATTTGATGAACAATATCTTCCACCAGTACTTGGATAAGTTCTTAGTGGTATTTATAGACGATATCTTGATATATTCCAAGAGCCAGGAGGAGCATGAGAGGCATCTCAGGATCGTGTTGGAGACGCTGAGACATGAGAGGCTGTACGCCAAACTTAGCAAATGTGAGTTCTGTTTGGATAGAGTACCATTTCTGGGGCACATAATCACCGGAGATGGACTATCAGTTGACCCAGAAAAGATAGCTGCAGTAGAGACCTGGCCTACCCCTACATCAGTTACGGAGGTTAGGAGCTTCCTCGGACTTGCCAGATATTATCGGAGGTTCGTAGAAAACTTCTCGAGGATAGCTGCGCCTATGACACGACTGACGCGTAAAGGCGAAGAGTTTATCTGGACCGACGAGTGTCAGGCGGCTTTCGATGAGCTGAAGAAGCGTCTGACATCAGCACCGATTTTGATACTACCTTCCGGATCAGAAGGATTTGTAGTATATAGTGATACGTCAGAGAGCGGATTGGAATGTGTACTAAAGCAACACGGCAAAGTGATAGCCTACGCATCGAAACAGCTGAGAGTTCATGAGAAGAACTATCCGATGCACGACTTGGAGCTAGCTGCAGTGATATTTGCACTAAAGCTATGGAGACATTAACTTTATGGTGAGCGTGTTGAGATTTATATAAATCACAAAAGCCTGAAGTACGTCTACACGCAGAAGGAGCTCAACATGAGGCAGAGACCCTGGCTAGAGTTGATGACAGATTATGACATTGAGTTACAGTACCACCCTGGCAAGGCGAATATCGTAGCAGATGCCTTAAGCAGGAAGCCCATGACATACTTTTTGACGACGCAGCGACAGTTGCTAGAGGATCTCCAGGAGCTCGAGATAGAGATTATAATGTTGGGCATGGATGGACAGATGGTCAGTCTTGAGGTTCAGTCTACTTTGAATGAGAGGATCAAGGCAGCTTTGCCTACAGATGGGAGATTTTGACGTCTACGAGAGAGGACAGAAGCCGACATGTAGACGAGACTCAGAATTCATGAAGACAGAATATTGAGGTACGGAGATCGCCTATATGTTCCGAGTGGCGAGCTACGCCAAGAGTTGATGACCGAGGCACATAGCTCAATTTATTCCATTCATCCCGGAGGTACGAAGATGTACCGAGACTTGAGACAGCATTTCTGGTGGCATGGGATGAAGAGGGAAATTGTAAGATTTGTGGCAAAGTGTTTAGTTTGTCAGCATATAAAGGCTGAACATCAGAGGACTGCAGGATTATTGCAGCCACTTCCCATTCCCGACTGGAAGTGGAAACACATTACCATGGACTTCGTCACAGGATTTTTGTGGAGCCCTAGCGGGAAGGATGCCGTTTGGGTTGTCGTAGACAGACTCACCAAGTCTGCCCATTTCTTGCCCTTCAGAGTTGGGCAATCCACAGAGATACTAGCTGACATGTATATGAGACAGATAGTACGATTACATGGAGTGCCTGTCAGCATCGTATCGGATCGTGATTCCAGATTTACATCACATTTTTGGCGGAGTATGCAGGAAAGCCTAGGAACTCGCCTCAAGTTTAGCACTGCATATCATCCACAGACTAATGGACAGTCAGAGCGCACGATACAGATATTAGAGGATATGTTGAGAGCGTGCATGATTGATTTCGGAGGATTTTGGGAGGACCACCTAGACTTGGTAGAATTCTCCTACAATAACAGTTACCAGGCCAGCATACAGATGGCACCTTATGAGGCATTGTACGACAGGAAATGTAGGTCGCCAGTTTATTGGAGTGACGTGGGAGAACGTCAGATACTTGGTCCAGAGTTGGTGACACAGACAGTAGAGAAGGTCAAGCAGATTCAGAGCCACCTGCGTGCATCACAGGACAGACAAAAATACTGGGCAGATATGCACCGCAGGCCATTGGAGTTCAAGGAGGGTGACCATGTATTTTTGAGGATATCGCCTACCCGTGGTACCATCAGATTCGGAGGCAGAGGTAAGCTGAGTCCGTGGTACATCGGACCTTTTGATATTTTAGAACGAGTTGGCGAAGTGGCTTACCGTCTTGCATTACCTCTATTATTAGAGGGAGTACATGACGTATTTTATGTATCGTAGCTGAGGAGATATGTCGCAGACCCTAGCCACGTGCTTGATTATTCGGAGATTACAGTCGGGCCCAGTCTGTCTTACGTAGAGCAGCCAGTTGAGATCCTCGATCGCAGCGAGAAGACTTTGAGAGGGCAGACGATTCGACTGGTTAGAGTGGCATGGAAGCACCATTCACCAGGCGAGTCTACTTGGGAGCGCGAAGATTCTATTCTGCAGCGATTCCCGTACTTATTTGAGGAGCAAGGTACGAATTTATGTACGGCATTTGATTACTAGTTGTAAAAAAAAATTTATGTTAGATATTATCGTGCTTTACTTTTAATTTCGGGGAAAAAAAATTTCTAAGTTGGGAAGAATGTAAACCCCTTCGATTTATTCTATAGATAGTTAGGGTGGATTTGGAAAAAAATTGGTTTTTGTAGCAGATGTCGAGGTTTAGAGTGGAGATAATTTTATCTGGTATTTAATTCATTTAAATTAAAACCCTTGGCGCGCCCTATCATTCCTAAATTAATCGGAGCCCAATATCAGCCCATAAATTTCATCTGGCTATTGTACTTTTGACTTGACTCGCCAAATTAGGCACTGGACTTTTCCGTCACTTAAAATTAGTTTTTAATTGTGCTCTAATTTAATTGCGCAACTTTCCGAAAATCGTAACCCATATTTAATTTTGTGTCGGACACCTGTGTCGTTACCCAAAATTTTGGGATACCAACTTAACACGTTGAGCCGGACCAACTAAAGGGTCCAAGACTGACTCCAAGCCCCCACCATTTTTGACCTTTGCGTTATTTTCGGATTTTGACCCCTAGTGCCCCCATTTAATTTAAATTCGCGTGACACTTTATTTCTATTTAAATTGGGGATACCAACTTTGTAAATCCTATTTTTAATCCTAAATTAATCCCAATTTCTAATTAAACCCGGGCCTAACGCACAATACCCTCTCACCATAAAAATTACTAAACACAATTTTCTCCATAATTTTTGTGTCATTTTATGTGTTTATGCAATTTTCCGAATTTAAGGGGCTAAGTTGCAAATAATAAATTTATGTGTCATCACCCTATTGGCCATGAACAATGGAGAGGTCCCAAAATGGGGTCCCATTCTCATCCATCCATTCACCCCCTTCATGAAGAAACCCACTTTTCTTCATGACAAATCTCCACCCTCCATTTTGAATAGGATCATCACAACCCTCCATCATTTCACAAACTCCTATAAAATAATACCTCACCCCACCCTCAAAGCACACCACCGGCCCTAATCCCAAAGAAAACTCTCCCCTCTTTCTCTCTCCTCCTCCATTTATTTCCTCCATGCAAAGAAGCACCTTCCTCCATTAAAATCCTTCTTCCTCTTCCCTTATTCTTCATCTTCACCCGACTCCAGCTCCAATTCTCTGACCGACCGGCCGCTCCGGCCCGACTCCGGCCATCGACCTCCCACCGCGGCGACTCCACAATAACTCCTTCTGACCGCACTGTGCCGTCTCGACCTTCCCGCAGGCGCAGATCCCCCGCTGTGCGTCCCGCCGGCCGCTGTGTGTCCCCGCTCTGGTACACAGAAACCCCCGCCGACCCGAGGCTGTGCATCCCTGCCGACCCGAGGCTGTGCGTCCCCGCCGCCGGACTGTGCGTCCCCGTCCAACTTTCTCTTTTTCGTCTTCATCACCACCAGTTTTCACCACCACCATCACCACCACTACCACCGTCATCACCACCACCCCCGGCCACCTTCTCCGACCGTACCCGGCACTAACGTCGTCAAGGTCGACTCTTCTCCTATCTTCATTTAAATTCTAGATTTGTTAAAGTTATAAATAGGATGATGTTTATATATGTGAAATGCTAGCTAGGGTTTTGGATAATATATGTGGATATGTATGGATAGTGTAATGTGGTAATTGAAATATATGATAGAGGTATATATAGGTTGAGGTTAATGATGATTAAATATGAATATGGATGAGGTTGTGTTTAATGACGTTTAATATATTTCTAGTATTTATGTAGTGATGATATAAATGATTAGTGTAGTGAAATACTTGAACCACGGGATTAAGGTTTATATTGGCTAAGGCTAATGATGATTAATGTGAATATGGATTTTAATGACTTGAGGTGGTGTTAACATGATTTAGGGTTTATTTAGTGTATTGACCTTGTAACTTATGTTTTATGAAGTTGGATTTGGATGTGGTACTTGGATGGAAATTAGGGTTGGCTTTTACATAAATTATCGCGATTTAATTAAGATATGTACTCGAGGAGAATAGAGTTTTTACCTCGGAGCCAACTAATCAGGATGTATCGTACATGGTAGAAAAATGTTAGTTTATTTATGGAGAATTAAATCGAGGAGGGTGTACCGATGACTAGGTGATTTGACGTATCGTATCGATAGTCAACTGTGGTCAACCCCTAGTGACTTGTCCCTGTGAGTCGTAGCTGAGATTGAGTTTAGGTGTAGATGTGTGTAGCATCCCTGTCTGTCGTAAATTAGATTATTGATTCTGGTTTGTAACTCATCTCTAGGTACTGCGGGACCTGAGGACTTGGACGCGATACCAGATCCCCGTCATTAGCAGCCGCACGCAGGCAAGTGTACCTTGCCACCCTGTGTTTCAGTTTACAGATATTTGTTGTTCTTTATGTACTTTGTGTGCATATTTATGTTGACGTTCGATACTCTACATCCGGTTCACAATCGGGTGTTGACATTCGACGTAACGTCTTAGAATAATTGCTAGATGCTTCACAGCACCTCGATGCATGTACCTGAGTACATCGACAACCCAGGACACATTTATACACTGTGATCATGCCAGATTCCTGTATCCTGATACTGACATCATGACCAGAGACTGCAGTGTCGAGACTGTAGTTAGAGGTTTAGGTTCAATGCACAATCGTTGACCGCTTGGGAAGGGGAAGACAGTTACTAGACGTTTGGGCTACTCTGCACGCACTTATATATATGTAGTATTTTGTAGTGATACCTGTATCTAGTGTAGCTGTTTCACCCGTGTGACCCTTTGCCCGGAGCTGCGGTACGTGCCGTGTGTTTCCTTGTCAGGAGCTACGGTTTTATTTTGGACAGCCCATGCGTCGAACATTGTCTTTAAACTGTGTCACACTTGTTTGGTTATGTTAGATTACCCTGTCGTTGCACTTGTACTATCTGTTTACCTAGCAAGTTGTATTTTTGTACCTTATTACGTCCCTCTGAGGACCTGGTTCCCTTCCAGGTGTAGGCTACGAGGATTACCCGGAGGAGTACGGACCGGGCATCTATCCAGCAGCTGTACTCACTGCCGAGGACGAGGTCATTCCTAAGGACTTCGCCTGATCGCTGGTAGTGACTATTTCCTTGGGACGGTATCATTACCTAGTTACCTGCTGCCGTCCCAAGTTATCTTATTGCTTACTTTCTTTCCAGTATATTTGTAATAGCGGGTTTGCCCCCGTATGACTACTCTAGTATTTGTATTTGATACTTGTCTGGATATTTTCTTCCTGCATATTAGTTGTTGTATTTACTTTTATTGTGCTCTTATATTGCTGCCTGTGGATGAGATTTAGATTGAGTATACTTGTGTTATGTGATGGGTTATTCATTGTACTTCACAGCTTAAGTGTACTCCGACGGGCCCATTAGATTGGAAAGCCCGCTGAAGTACACTGCTGGCCATTGCCACGTGTCTCGGTTCCTTATCTATGGAACTGGGGCGTGACAGTTTGGTTGTGTGGTGGACTCGTATCGCAAGTGTATCATAGATGTAGTATGATACGGGTGCAATGCACTCCGCGTGTTTGTTGTATTTTAATTCTAGATCCATTTTCCTTTGTTCTTAGTTATTGGTAATATATATATTTCTATGTATATATATAAGTATATGTAATTATATGATACCATATTGTTACATATGTATATAGCTATATGATTGTGTGTTTATATGCATATTGACATTATGTGTATCTATAGTATATGGTAGGCATAATTTTATATATAAACTAGTTATATATTATTATGTATATATATATATGGATTTATGTATAAAGTTGTGGATATACTAGTATATCTATTTGCAAATATGCTTATATATGTATGTAGATATACATCTATATATATTTATATGTTGGTTATGATATTATAGTATATGTATGTTATATATACATGTATATATATGTTGGTGATGCTATCTATTTGTATATGTGAGTGTTGGTATATATATATATATATATATATATATATATATATATATATATATATATATATATATATATATATAGAGGTATGTTTAGGAAGGAGGGTGTTTATGGATAGGTTTATATATATACGTATATATGCAGTATAGATGTATATGCATAGGGGTTGTATTTGTGTGTGCGTTGTGTACTGGTGTGGGTGCCAGACAAAGAGAAGAGCGGCAGTAGCCGAACAAAGAGAAGAGCAGTAGCAGTCGTAGCAGTAAAAGAGGAGCAGCAGCAGCAGCAGTGAAAGAGAGAGCAGCAACAGCAACCTTAGCGAGGTTTGGCTCAGGTAAGGTTAGCTATTTAGGTGGTTGATTTATAGATAAGTTAGTTTCTTTAGTAGTTAGTTTGATAGTTAATTAGTTGTTAGTAGTTAGATATGTATACATATAGTTTAGCTAGATTAGTTAAGTTACTTAGTTTAGTTAAATAACTATATGTATATACTTGTGATTGATTAGTGAGATAGATCTACATATATATATTTATGCATCTTAGTTATCTATATATGTAGGTATGTGTATACGTATATATGTATTAGTGGTTAGAGAGTATTATAGTAGGTGATATTGTATTAGATAAATACATATTAGCTTATGGTTTGAGTTGGGTTGCTAATATATGCTAGAGTGACATTACCTTGAGATACCAAGGCAAGTGTCAAGGTATGAAGGGATACTCAAGGTATATTGGGTTTGGGTGTCGAGTTGGTTCAAAACCAAGGTATCCATTTAGTAATTGTAATTAGGATTAATATATTTAATATTGTTTGGATATATATATATATAATAATTCATATCTTTTGTTTGCGTATCTTGCGATATGGTATCTTAGTATCCTAGATTTAGCTTGTATGGCCTAGTTTCATAGTTTATGAATCCAATATCATTGAGATAGACTCATACAACCTAGAATTAGGTAGTTTGACCGGTTTGACTTAAAGTTGACCTAGTTTGACTGTTTTGACTTAGAAATGGCTCTTTGACCTAGATGTTGACTAGTTTAACTTATTTTTATTCTAAAATCTTGTATTGATATTATATTCCATATATAGGTCTTCGAGGCACCGTATCAAATATTTGTGCGACTATTCACCGGACTTTATGCTAGTGCATTCTTTGATAGTTTCTCATTTATGATATCCTCTATGTTCATTTTATCTAGTATAGATATCCATTATTTCTTGACATGATGGTTACACAGATTGGTATATCCGGATCTAGTCATGAGATATTATTCCTTGGTATATGGTGTATCTTGTGCTAGCCTTATTTCATTGTTTATCTTGTACATGTACAGACACTGATTCTCGGAGAGAGACGCTATCTTCCTGGAGAATCCTGTACCATAGCATACGATGGTTGGATCCCCTATACCAGTCGGGGGTGGAGAGTCTTTTAGTGTAGATATGTGATCATATCCTTCTTGTGCATGTTTTATTTTCATGTGAGTGTTGGTCATACACCGCATGTATGACTAACCAGGCCATTATTCTTGTGCAAGTTCCCAAGCCGATCACATGTTAAAGCTAGTACTCACATACTTAGTCATTAATATTCTAGTTCATTGCCATATTGTTCATTCTTGTATTTATTCTAGTATTTCCTTTATTGTATATCTCTTGTGTTTATTGTTGCATCTTGTATATTCACATCTATTTACTGTTACATAATTTATATCATTGATTAGAACTGCTGTTAGAGATATACTCTGCTCCTTTCCTGACTGGATATATTTTTCCCAGATGACACTGAGGAGTGGTACCCTACTCATTACGGGCTCAGGATGTTGTGGGCTTAGAGTCAAAGACCCTGGCTCAAGAGGGACTCATCCCGACTAAGACAGATGAACTGGGACTTGTAGCTTCTTAGTATTCTCTTGTACTGGATTTGTCTCTAGCTTATTATTTAGTATTTCTTCAGACTCATTGATGTTATTATTTTGACTCATGAATTATAGTGTGACTATTCCATTCTTTATCATATTCGTGCTTATTTCCATCTTAGATCTGTGATTGAGTATATTGATATTATTGGTGGCTCATTATATAGTTAGATAGATTATCCAAATAGCGTTCTACCACCGATTCTGCGGCGTAGACTGGGCGTTATTCCCGACTTGTACCCTTACACTTGGTGCGGGTCGTGACATCCTGCAAACTTCCTAGATATAGCTGGGCTTCTTGCAGAAGTGGCAGAAAGCTTGCTGTGGCTGTCTCTGCTACTGCGGTGCCTGGTAAAATGGTGCCCTAGCTGGAGTCTGGTGTTGTTGCGACTGTTGAAAAGGTCTGGACTGGAAATAATGATGCTTAGCAGTCACTGTGCTGCTATTAACCCCCAGAAAATAATCGTGATCTCTCTTGGGTTTGAAACCCAACTCCCGCTCAACCTTGCATGCCTTCACAAGTATCTCCGAATAGGTCTCATAAAAAGACGGAATGATAATCTTCAGTTCCCAGTTCAGACCCTCGCAGAAACGGATAGCTCGAATCTCCGTCTCCCTCGCCAAGTACTTGGCAAATCAGCTCAGCCTACCGAACTCTTTGACGTACTCCTCCAAGGACATGCTCCCCTGAGTAAGGCTCTCAAACTGCCTCCCCAAGTCTAACATATTCGCCCGAGCAAAGAACTTCCTCTTGAAGAGGTCCTTGAACACCTCACAAGATTGTCCCGCATCAGCAAGAATTGGCTCATTCCTGAACCAAGTGCGGGCAATATCGAATAGCTGAAGTCCTACTATCTTAACCTTCAGATCCTCAGCAAGATGGGACACCCTCATGAGTCACTCAATATCTTTGAGACAATCATCAACGTAGATGATTCCCTCAGTCCCCTTGAAGACCCGATGTTCCAGCTTCTTGAAGTCCTAAATATTCTCCGGCCGAAGCTGGGCAACTTGCGGAACAACCTACTACTGGACCGAAACTCCTCTCTCTACTGTAGAAAGGACAAGCTAATGAGCACTCTCAATGCCCTACCACAACACGTCAGTCTACCTTTGGTGTGCCTCGGACTAGGCCCTCTGAGCCTCCATCATCTCAAAAAATAATGTGAACACCTGAGTCACATATGTCGGCACAGAAGGTGGAGGTGGAAGTACCTCAGATACAGCCAAAATAGTCCTTTGACTTGGAGGTGGACCCCCGAACGCAGCTGATATGCCAAACGTAGCTGATATGCCAATCATCGGAGAAGTGACAGGTACAGGTCCTCAGGAAGTCGCAGATCTCTTAGAAAATGCTCCTCTCAACTGTAATGTAGTCTTAGGCGGTATCCTGAGGCAAATCGAAAGAAAAGAATCAATATGGAATATTATGTAATGCATTCAAGGACGAACAATTAAAGATCAAATATTAATATCAAGGAAGAACGGTTAAAATGAATCAAAATAGTTTTTTCTAGATGTGATTGAGTATTCTCAGCCTATAGCCTATATCCTATATCCTGGAACAGGCTCGTAATAGCTCAAATAAGAGCATCACTACGAATCACACTAATTGCGACCTCGAAGACCTGTATGGGCCACCACTAAAAATGTGTCACGATCCACACCCAATGTAGGGGGCACGAATAGTGAACAATGCCTGTCGTGCCCCGATCCCGTAGGGGCTGATAGTCCTAGCTTGGTCCCTACGGGACCGATCGTCCTCGCTTGGGTGCGATGCCGTGCAAGCCTAAGTTGTGCTTGCACCAGGAAACATACCTGCACAAGACACAAGTTAGACAAAAATATACAAATATAGGCACAGAATGAAAATGCAGATAACCAAAGTTGAACATATTGATAGGCACAAAATACTCTTTTATTGAATACTTGAAGATTTGGATTACAAAGTGCTTGCTTAGCTGAGTTACAAAATATGCCTTAAAAGGCTTACAACTCTTTTTACATTCACAAAATTAGACACAACGCCCAAATATTACATCCTTGTAGTAGGACCCAAATAACAAAACATCTAGCAGAAGAGGAGAATCCCACTGGAGAGGAAAACAAAATGAAGTAGCACGAGCACAGTCCCACGGAAGGTTGCACTAATGCCGATTCAGATTCAGAATGCTCGCCAAGCTCTCGCATCCAGTACCTGAATATTTGCCCACAAACGTGGGTCAGTACTACCATATGTACTGGTGAGCGACCGTGGCCAAACTCACCTTAGAAATCTACGCTAAGTAAGCATAGTGAAGCTAGCATTATTAGGTGATCTTTCTAGTTGTTTAGTTTCTTTTAACAATTCATGCAAGGAAACATAGACGATATATAGCATATTCATATGATAATTCTTACCCACAGCCGAGCGATTATCCCTACAACAGACACACAAGTTAAACATAATTTGCTTATAAGCATAAACTTATGTATCAATCTTTGGTGTCAAAAATGATAGGTATACAAGAAGGTAAACCTAGCATGCGCCCTATCTATATGACGGTCCATGAGTTACCCCATTGATGGACAATAACACCCCCTAGATCCCGTAGGAACGGAACATCAGGGTGCTTTCACAATCTCTTCCAGACCGACCGATTCCCAGTGCCCCAGAAACCGATCGAGAGACTATTACCTTGTGCACAAGTTGTCCAAGACCCATGCATGACAAGCAATATTTAATCAATTAAACTCTTAGGATGCACAACGTTAGCAAGCATATAACAATCTAATAGCCACACCCCCCTAGATCCCGTAGGACCGGAACATCAGGATGGACTACTAGACTCTTCTCATTCATTCTTTTTATACTTGACATAAATACTAACCATGAAGGTTTAATGAACAATATAGTGATGCAGCAAGTGAGTAGGGGCATACATTTAAATAAAGTAAAGCAGAAACTCTATGTACATTTGTATGCAGTTTATTTCTTTTAGCTTGTTTCATTTAATGAGACAATATTATAAAGGAGCAAGTAACTTGTGCAGACTAGAGATCATTTTATTAAGGGGTGTGAACTGAAAGATTCATCGAAGGGCCTAAGCCAATCAACGAATGAATCAAACGAGATGATGGAGAAGCCATAGGCAACATTTACTCTTTGGTTATGCGTCCTACAAATGCAACAATACTTGGTTCGCATACTTCAATCCCTTTCCCTTACGATTCAAAAGAACGCACAAGCGAGAAGGCAAAATTATGAAAACCAAGTCATCGAAAGAAACTCAAAAGACAAAGTAACACAAAACCAGGAAGCAAAGCAACCAACGCAAACTCTTGAACTTATTTCAATAGAAGTCGTTTCACCAATTGAAATGTTTCATTGCACTTCGTTCGTGTTGATTTGGCGGTAAGGTTTCCCCGAGACTCAATTCTCAACCGAGTCAAAGTAGCAAGGGTTCCATAAATAATCGTTCGGAGCGGGGCGTTACAACGCCCAGCCTACGCCGCAGCTTCGGCGGTGGAACATTATTTGGGTAAACTATCTATCTAATAATCAAGACATAACAATGCCACTGATGTAATATAAATATACTCAGTCACAGATCTATAGATGAAATAAAGAACGAATATGATAAAAGAATAGAAGAGTCACAATACAACTCATAAGACAAATAATATCCAATGAGTTATATCAAAGAAATACTAATAACAATATGCTGGAGACAAATCCAGTACAAAAGAGTCTAACTACTGTGCTACAAGTCCTGGATGATCTGTCTCAGTCGAGATGAGACCCTCCTGAGCCAAGGTCTCTGGCTCTAAGCCAACAACATCCTGCGGCCCATAGTGAGTGGGGTACCACTCCTCAGTGTCATCTAGAAAAAAAATATTCAGTCAGGAGAGGAGCAAAGTACATCTCTAACAGCAGTTCTAATAAATAATATAAACTATATAACAGTAAATAGAACAAATATACAAGATACAATATACATGTACAAGAGATATGCAATAAAGAAATACTGAAAATAAATATAATAATGAGCATCATAGGAATAAACAAGAAATACTAATACTAAGTGAGTGAGTACCAGCTTTAACATGTTATCGGATTGGGAACTTGCACAAGGATAATGGCCTGGTTAATCATATGTGCAGTATATGATCAACACTCACAAGAAACAAGACATGCACAAGGAGGGTATGATCATATATCTACACTACATACTCCCCACCCCAACTGGTATAGTAGATCCAACCATGGTACATTATGACACGAGATTCTCTGGGTAGGTAGTAAGTCTCCCCAAGAATCAATGTTTGTACATGTACAAGAAGAACAAGAAATATGTCTTACACAAGATACACCATAAATACCAAGAAATAATATCTCATGACGAGATCCGGATATACCAATCCGTGTAACCATCGTGTCAAGAAATTAAGGATATCTACAATAAATACCAGAGACATAGAGGATATCATAAATAAAAAACTATCAGAGAATGTACTCGCCTATATCTGGTGAATAGTATCAAAGATGTCCGGTACGGTGCCTCGAAGACCTAAATATGGAATGTTATATCAATACAAGATTTTGGAATAAAAATAAGTTAAACTAGTTAACTTCTAGGTCATAAAGTCATTTCTAAGTCAAAATAGTCAAACTAGGTCAACTCTAGGTCAAACTAGTCAAACTTGGTCAAACTAGCTATTTTTAGGTTGTATGAGTCCATCTCTAGGATATTAGATCCATATAATATGTAACTAGGCCATACTAGCTATACTAGGATACTAGAAAACCAATAAGATACCGTATCCTAAGATACGCAATTAATTAGATATAAAAATATCATTAGTATGTATATACAAACAATAATATATAATAGTCTTAACTAAACTAATGCTAAGTGGATACCTTGGCTTTGAACCAAAAGCGGTATCATACCACCTACACTCCATCTTGATGTACACACTCAATACCTTGAGTAAAACCCAATACCTTGACATTAGCTTCGTATCACAAGGTATTTCAATATCTAATTTATAATTACTACTCATATTCCTCACTATACAATAATATGTATTTAAAACTTATAGCAATAATATCCTAAACTATATACTAACATCTTCTTGATATTTAATACCCGTACCCAAAATATCTCACTCTCATTACCTTGGTGCACTCCAAGGTAATCTAGAAATAATGCTAACTAATATTAACTAGTACTTAAGTATATATAATCTCATATATAATTATATACTAACTTATTTACAATATATATAAACTAATAGCTACTAATAGCTTATTAATATAAACTAATTTATATATATATATATATATATATATATATATATATATATATGTACTAGCTTACTAGCTTATCAAATAAATTAACTAGCTTATCTATTTATATCTATATACTAGCTTATTAACTTACTAGCTTACTAAATATGCTAACTAACTAACATATATATATATATATATATATATATATATATATATATATATATATATATATATATACTAACTTAATAACTTATCAATAAGCCACAACTTATTGATAAGCTGTTGCCGCTGCTTACTGCCGCTGCTGCTTTCTGCTTCTGCTGCTTACTGCTGTTGCTTCTGCTTTCTGCGGCTGCTTCTGCTGTTGCTTCTGCTGCTGCTACTTGGTTTCTACTTCATGCTGCTTTTCAACTGCTTTTTCTACTACTTCTCTCAGCTTTTCTTCGACTGCTTATCATTATTTTTCTTCACTGTTTTTATTGTTTTCTCAATGTTTTTCCATTGTTTCTTCTTCCCTCAAGCTCTCACACATAAATACACATCTCATATATTTATATATACATCTACACACCATATATATATATATAAACCACATATATATATATATATATATATATATATATATATATATATATATATATATATATACATACAAGATGAATATATATAGTATCCCTAGCTAAACTATTGCTAAATGGATACCTTGGCTTTGAACCAAATACGGTATCACACCACCTACACACCCCTCTTGATACACAAATCCAATACCTTGAGAATGAAACAAATTACCTAACAATTACCTTGCTATCACAAGGTAATCCAATATCTAATAGTTAACTAACTAGCCATTCATACCTCACTGTACACTAACATAACTAGCATACCCATCTGGTATTCAATACCCATAACCCAGGATACCTCAACTCTCACTACTTTGGTGTAACTCAAGGTAAACTAGAAATAATATTAACCAATACTAATACTTATGTTAACTAGTGTGTGTATATATATATATAACCAATAATATTAACTTAACTTTAACCATACATCCTAATCTCTAATGCACTGTTGTGCTACACATTGTTGCTGCTGCTGCTTACTGCTTGTTCACACTGCTGCTGCTGCTGCTTAGTGCTTGTTTACACTGCTGCTGCTTCTGCTTATTGCTGCTACTGCTGCTTATTGCTGCTTACCCGAACCCCTTAACACACAAACACCCATATATATATATATATATATATATATATATATATATATATTAACACTAATAGTGCACATAAACTTTCCTACTCTTAAATGACCACCAACACATCAAATGAATAAGACACATAAATAAATAAATAAATATAAGTATCAAACACGTGGAGTGCACCGCACCCGTATCACACTCAATCTATAATATGCTTGCGATATGGCTCCACCACACCACTAAACGTATCTCGAAGGACACGAGCAAATCTAGAATCATAATTAGAAGCAACACAAAGTGTTAGCTACTCATCTACGTGCTCGTGTCAAAATATGACATGCTCAAACCCCCGTGTCGGAAGAAAACCCACAAATCTACCCGTATCGCCAAATTATCGTGATACGGCCTACACGTATCCAATTATGGACATGACACAAGTCTCACACAACCAAATATCAATTTGATCCAATTAACCTATTGACAAATACATGATGTGCCAATCTCGGAATTCCCTCAAAATTGACACAAAATACCATATAACTTCCTCCATATGCCTCCTATGAACCTAATTCCACTTTCTATGGGTAGCCTTAGTACATGGGAGGGTTCTTAATAATTAAATTACAGATTTAGAATCTAAATAGAGAGGGAAAACTGAATTATACCTATTGGGAGATGGATTCCCAATGTAAGTCTCCAAATGAGTGTCAAGAGCCTTCGACTTGTGCTCCTTCCTCCTCCTTGTAGATCTTTGCCTCCTCCTTGTTCCAATAGCCTCCAATGGTCAGTAGGGAAAGAATTGGGAAGGAATTTAGGTAGGAATTGGTGTAGGGATAAAAGAATTTGGAAGAAAAAAATTCTAGATCTATAATTGTAATGAATGAATAAAGAGAGAGATTCTCTCTTCTCCCCCTTGTTATGGCCGGCCTAGCCCCTACTCCAAGTTACCATAAAAAATCTGCAATACTCCTTGGGGCTTGTCATGACGGAATTAATTAAGGAAGAAATGTTCTAATCCAATTGGTTTAACTAATTAAGTCATCCTCTTAATGAATGGGCTAACTATTGAGCTTATTTGTTGGGCTCAATCTAACTAGAATTAAATATTGGTCCATGAGTCTAGTCTAATCTAGTTACGTCCACTAACACAAGTTCAAAATCAAATTTAACATCTAAAAATAATTAAATAATACAATAAATAAATATTCAACAAGCACATAAATTAATTAATTATAAAATGATAGAAATACCATTTCTTAGAAAATATGGTAGTGACAAAGGGTAAAAGCATCAAACAGTAAGCTAGCTGGCATCTTCCTTTAAGAAAACTACAAGTTTTTGTGTTTGCAACAACTCCACTCTAACCTCCGTTATAATTATACTCAAATCGCTCACCTTTACCTTACTGTAACTTGCAGCACCATCCCTTGTACTACCTGAGCCAAGCCCTACTAACTTCACCAACTACTGCACAAGCCCTTATTGTAGCTGTACAAAAACTCCACATCAATGTTGTTGACCACATTAGCCCCCATTGCTGCAACCACTGGAGTATTAGTATGCATTACACATAAAAGCACACAGAACTACCTACTGTATTACCTAATAAAGAACTGTTGTCACTACCATATTTTAAAATAGGGGTATTTTTATCTTTTCATAATTTAATGTGTTAATATTGCATGATAATTATTTATATTTAATTGCTGTGATTTTATTTGATTATTGCACTTTATCGTTGCTTCGATAATTAGAGCGCTACACTTGCCATTGCCTTCCTACAAATTTTGCACCCTTGTCCTAGTCGTGCCAGTCTTCTATTCTGATATTTGTGTAACTCATAAATATGCTCTCTTGTGCTTCATTTTAGTCGCACAATATTTATCGCAAATAATTGTATTTAATTTTATATAAATCCAACTTTACATCTTTGGGCGTTCCAATCAAAATTGGAGACACAATCTCGACCCCTTTTTGTCCAACCCAAATTAGGATAATATTCTATTCTGAGTCTTCTTCGTTCATGATACTTGTGTCCCGCCTAATTTTAAACCCATGTACTTCTAATTAATTTTAGAACACCTATTATATTAATGTTAATTAAATTAATCCAAAACTCTACTTTGTGTAATTTTTCAATTGTTGGGCACTTTTATGCAAAAGTGCATTGAGGTGTCCATACTCCATTGGGCACAATACATGAAGAAAACCCCATTTTCCTTCATTAATTTGGTCATGTAATTTTTTCTCAATTTCTTGGAGTGTATAGCACTCAACATCAACCCTCATTGAACCTTGGCCCTCCATTTTGAATCAATGCAATCCTAGCCCTCCAATACCTACATGACAAGCCAAGGCCCAATCCCAAGGAGGATGCTGACCAAGCCTCAGTTTTTAGGTCAACCTAACCCTCCAACACACACACACACACACACACACACACACACATATATATATATATATATATATATATATATATATATATAACTTTTTCTTTCTTTATTTTCCTTCTTTTTATCCCTAACCTAAACTACTCCCAGCCGACACCATCCCCTTCCCTCTCATGTTCACATCTCCCCCTCCCGCTGAGCCGACCAACCCGCCGGAGCCCAATCCCGCCGGAGCCATGGACCCCCGCCTCACCTTCAACTCGCCCATGCCGACCATCCCGCTGAACTCGCCGGAAGCCACGCCTCCATCTCGATCGAGCAGCCTCGCCTGAGACCACCCCGACCGCCTACACTTCACCACCGACCGGAGCATACACCTGCTCACCGCCGTTCTCCCCCCGCCATCAACTGAACCCAACCCGAGCATCCCCCGTCTGAAGCCCGACCCCCTCCGCCAGAAACCGACTACACCAAGAAGCCCCGAGCCGCTGAACCACCTTCTCCTTTGACTTAAGCAGCATCCTTCCATCCCTCGATGACTCGACCAAGCACCCCGTCATGACTGAACCGATCTCACCTGAACCTCTTCCCTCGACGCTGAACCGCCGTTCTTCCTCGACAGCCCGCTGAACCGGACCGAGGTTGTTTGAACAGTAGCAGCAGGAGCAGCCCACCTCGACGTCAAATACCCCCTATACGTATATTATTCAAATTGGTATATATATATATATATATATATGTATTCAGTTGGTATGCATATAATTATTGGTTATTATATACATATATAAATATATGGTATGTATATATATTGTAAGTAATTAAATACTATGCTAGTTAAGACTACATATATATTTATATAGTACTGAGAGGCCCTAGTGTTATTACGGATATTCCATAATTACATTGGCCATGTAACCCTGTAAATTGTTAGTAGACTGTCTTATGTACACTGATGTACTGGCGAGACCTGTGTTAGTTTGACTGCCTGATTTGCACAGCAATTACAAACATGACACATGTACAGCTAGATGCACATTTGACCCTGTACTATTGATTGTGTCACCCCTAGCATAGTCTCTAAGTTTATTGTGTACTATTGATTGTGCGTATGATAGTGTATCGACTGATTCTGTATTATCATTAAATAATGTCTATAGGACTGTTGGATAATTCAGATGAGACCTCGGAAATAGGACATTGGTATTTTCAGAAGAGGACCACAGGCGAGTACATTCTCTGACAGTTTTTATTATGTTGATTATCTCTATGATTCCAGTTGTATAGCGTACATGATTCTGACACTGTTGTATACACGAGTTGGCATCATCGAGACCTGTCACAAGAAGTCATGATTGGGATCCATCGTGCTAGCTGGGGACGAGGAAATATTAGTAGCTTATGTGATGATACCCAACTCTACATGCATCATAGCTCACCCATACCTCATGTCGGTGCAGCCTGACCATTACATGCCTCAAAGCCTGTTATATGTGAATAGTCGGACTATTGCTCGCATCATAGCAATCCGGATGGTTAGCTTGACCTTACATGAATCATAGCTAATCATATGTAACAAGCCTAATTAGTCCCAAGCCGATCACATAATATACTGATATTTGACACACTTAGTTAGACATTCTTGACATGTATCTCTAGTTTATTGATCTAGCATTTCTTATGTTCTAGTTATAGTTATAGTATTCACTTATATTCTAGTTTATTGTTCTAGCATGCACTTGTACTTCTATTCATTGCTAGTGTACCATTGATGATGACATTATTCCAGTATTTCTTATTTCTAGTACTTCATTATTCCAGTGTTGCTATTGCCAGTATTCATATCTATCTTGTATTTCTTTATACTGTATTATAGTTTTTGTCAATATATGTAGAACTATTGTTAGTGCTTGTACTTCGCTTCAATCCTGACTGGATATTTTTCCAGAGGATCTTAAGGACTTCTGTCCCACACACTATGGACCAGGTATAGATGCAGATTACACACCAAAGATCTTAGAGGAGTCTATTCTATTAGAGGAGACACTATCTACAGCTGTTTAGACAACAGTTATCTTATGCATTTGAGACTTATTTTGATGTTTATTTTGAGTTTATGTTGAGACTTATGTTAAGTTTAATTGAGACTTGTGAAGACTTTTTATGTTGGACAGCTAGACTATGGTTTATCTCTATTTTGAGACATTATATTTGACTATGTCGTCCTTCTTATCTTTTATCGTGCCATTTATATCCTTATAGCTATTATGATTGAGTATACATTATGAGCTGTTGAGAGATGTTTATTTTATTGTACTCCTCATGGAGTTGATATCATTGACAGATTGTGAGTTATATTTAGTATTTATTGTGACCTAGACAGCGTTCTACCGCCGATGCTGTACCGTAGGCTGGACGTACCCACGACTCATGTCCAAATTTTGGGTGCGGGTCGTGACACATTTTTAGTGGTGGCCCATGCAGGTCAAGATTTGCAAGTTGTGCGATGTCATTGTAGTGCGACAACTTAGTTGTACTACTGCGAGCCTGCGATAGAATATAGGAAATATGATTTTGGATGAGAGTATGCTCAATCACAACTAGGAAATTCTGATCTTACAATGCTATTTTGAATGATTGCTTCCTTTAGAATTTTACTGTCCTTCTTTCATGATATCGTATCTATTATCTTAATTGATCCTTTTTGATCTGTCTTCAGGATGCCGCCAAAGACTAGGTCTTTGAGAATGGGAGCAGCAGCTTCGGAGAGGTCTGCCACCTCTCGACCTGACGAACAGACATCTGGAGTTCCTCCTATATCTCCTATTCATGTGGGAGTATCTGCCGCTAATAGGATTCCTCTTCCACTTGTTCAGAGGATTTCTCCAGCTGTGACGGACAACCTTCCCCCACCACCGACTCCGATTCCCGGAGGTATGCCCACTAATGGGGCACAGATGTTTGCACTTATCCAAGGCATGTTAGAAGTCCAGAGAGTGATAGCAGAAGCCCAGCGTGTTCGAGCTGAGGCTCAGAGGATGCAAGCAGAATCACACCAGGCATAGACAGAGTTGATGAGAGAGCATGGAGAATGCTCATCAGGTGGCTCTCTAGGCTGTGGAGAGAGTAGTACGACACCAGCAGCATCCTGGCTAGCAGCACCAGAGATCGGGTACTATAGTGGACTTCAAGAGGATGATGCCTCAAGAGTTGAAAGGCACCGAAGGAATACTCTATGCTGATGACTGGCTAGAGGATATAGAGAGAAACTTGCGTTTGGCGCAGATTTCGAAGATTCTTCAGATCGAGGCCACTGGCAGTCAGATATTTAATATCGCGCTAATGTGGTATCATACAGAGCCGAGGCTCGCTGACGAAGGACTTACTTGGGAGGCCTTCAAGGAGCTCTTCAAGGAGAAGTTCTTTCCTGACGTAGCTTTGGGAGCATTGGAAAGTCAGTTCCATGACTTAGTCCAAGGAAGCATGTTAGTCGACGAATACGCCACAGAGTTTTGCCGTTTGAGTTGATTTGCGCCATCGATGATTCGAGACCCAGGAGACAGAGCTCAAAAATTCAGGAAGGGATATTGAATAGAGAGATCAAGTCTCGTACTTCGGGATGACGCACTGCTACATTTGAGGGTATTCTAATGGATGCCCAGATTACTGAAGATGACTTGGACCTCAGGCCCAAGAGAGGATGCGACACTTCTAGAGGAACAGGTGGTAACACAGGACCGGCCAAGGGCCCACACTTTCAACAACAACAGAGGCTGTACCAGCAGCACCAGGCACCAGTTCGAGGACACATCTAGCAGCAGCAGCCACAGAGACAGAATCAGCCCGTTGCCCAGTGTGCATATTATGGAAAGATGGGACATACTAGAGACATCTGCAGGAAGAGATTTGGTACATGTTTATCCTATAGATCATCAGCACACCAGCTTAGGGACTACCCATCTATTCAGACTCGTCAGGGTGAAACAACCGCTCAGAGAAGACCATCCAGAGTACCTACTGTACCAGGAGGCCAGCAGAGGGGACCTCCACTTCCACCACAGCAGCAAAGGTTTGCTCAGCACTGGCAACAACAAAGAGGAGCACCATAGGTACGCGCTTATGCCATGATGATTGAGGAGGCCGAGCCAGCTGGAGACGTGATTTCAAGTTCAGTTTCTCTCAATTCTATTCCAGCACTTGCATTATTTGATTCTGGCGCTTCCCATAGTTTCATATCTATATCTTATGCTCTTAAGCATCATTTAGAAAGGAAACCATTAGATAGGACTTGCAAGATCACGACTGGAGGAGGCATTATCCTAGTCCATAATTATTGCAAGGATCGGAGAGTATTATTGGGAGGCCGAGAGTTGAGCGTGAGTTTACTCGTCATGCCACTTTCGGGATATGATATTGTACTCGGAATGGACTGGTCGAGTAGACACTATGCTACTATAGATTGTCACGGAGGCAGAGTAATATTTTGATCGCCAGGAGAACCAGAGTTTGAGGTCGCCAGAGGAGCAACAAAGCAGAGCAGAGGCACTTTTTGCGAGGCCAAGAAGAGTTACCACATCCACTGATAGCGGAGTTCCTGGATGTATTTCCAGAGGAGTTTCCAGGTTTGATGCCAGACCGAGATGTTAAATTCTCTATAGACTTGGTACCAGGAGCAGAGCCTATTTTGCAACTTGTCTATAGAGTCAACAACAGCGAGCTGGTAGAACTGAAGAAGCAAGTTGAGGAGCTACAGGACAAAGGTTTCATTAGAGCTAGTTCATCGCCATGGGGAGCTCCGATATTGTTCGTACCGAAGAAGGATGGCACGGTACGCATGTGTATCAATTATAGAGCTCTGAACAACCTCACTATGAAGAATAAATATCCACTGCCGAGGATAGATGATCTTTTCGATCAGTTGAGTGGGGCGAAGGTGTTTTCAAAGATAGACTTGAGGTCAGGCTATCACTAGGTCAAGGTGAAGAAAGAAGACATACCGAAGACAGTTTTTCGGACTAGATATGGCAAGTTTGAATTCACAGTAATGCCGTTTGGTTTAACCAATGTACCCACAGTATTCATGAACTTGATGAACAAGGTATTCTACCAGTACCTTGACAAGTTTGTAGTGGTGTTCATCGACGACATTCTAGTGTATTCGAAGACCCCAGAAGAGCACGAAGAGCACATGAGGATGGTCTTGGAGACTCTCAGGAAGGAGGAGTTGTACGGGAAGCTTTCAAAGTGCAAGTTCTTCCTTGACAAGGTTGAATTCCTTGGACATATGGTAATGGATGACGGAATTTCAGTTAACCCAAAGAAGATAGAGTAAGTGGAGTAATGGGCTACCCCCAGTACGGTAGCTGAAATCAGGAGCTTTCTCATACTAGCAGGATACTACAGGAGATTCGTACAAGACTTCTCCAAGATTGCAGAGAAAATAACTAGGCTGACCAAGAAAGACGTAGATTTTGTCTGGACATAGGAATGTCAGGCCGCATTTGATGAGCTGAAGAAGAGATTGATGACAGCGCCAGTTTTGACGTTGCCATCAGGGACAGGTGGATTCACTATCTACAGTGATACTTCAGAAAAAGGTTTGGGTTGCATTCTCCAACAGCACAGAAAAGTAATTGCCTATGCTTCAAGACAATTATGCCCTCATGAAAAGAACTACCCCACCCACGATTTGGAGCTAGCAGCAGTTATCTTCGCTCTAAAGTTGTGGAAACACTATCTGTACGGAGAGCGTATGGAGATCTTCATGGACCATAAGAGCTTAAAGTACGTGTTTACGCAGAAGGAGCTGAACATGAGGCAGAGGAGGTGGTTGGAGTTGATAAAAGACTTTGACATCTCATTACAGTATCATCCAGAAAAGGCCAACGTAGTCACCGATGCCTTGAGCAGGTATCCGATGGCTATGTACTTGACTACAGATAGATATTTATTGGCCGATCTTGAGAGCTTGGGGATTGAAGTGCTAGTTCCAGGTGTTAAGATTCAAATATAGGGATTGCAAATACAATCAGAACTTATAGATAGAATTAGAGCTGCATAGTATGATGATGGGACTCTGAGGAGTATCAGGGCACAAGTTCGGACAGGATTGACAGATGACTTCACTATTACGGATGATGGATCTTTAAGGCACGGCACGAGGATGTCTGTGCCGAGTGGAGATCTGCGCGAAGAAATTTTACAGGAGGCACATCGCTCTCAGTACTCGATGCATCCCGGTGCCAACAAGATGTATCGAGATCTGAGGGAGCACATATGGTGGTATGGTATGAAGCACGAGGTAGCACACTTTGTATCCCGATGTTTAGTATGCCAGCAAGTGAAAGCAGATCGATAGAGGCCAGGAGGATTGCTTCAACCTTTACCCATCCCAAAATGGAAGTAGGAGCACGTGACTATGGACTTTGTTTCCGGGCTTCCACGTTCTCCAGGAGGAAAGGACGAAATTTGGGTCATCGTGGATAGGTTGACCAAATCAGCCTACTTCTTACCATTCAAAGTGGGTACATCGACAGAGAAGCTAGCAGAGATGTACGTGCGGCAGATTATCAGATTACATGGAGTTCCTGTAAGTATAGTCTCAGATCGGGATAGTTGTTTTACTTTCTACTTCTGGAGGAGTTTGCAGGCTAGCTTGGGCACTCAGCTCAAGTTCAGTACCGCGTATCACCCCCAGACAGACGGGCAGTCTGAAAAGACTATTCAGACTCTTGAAGACATGCTACGCACTTGCGTTTTGGATCTCGGAAGTTCTTGGAAGGATCATCTACACCTAGTAGAGTTTGCTTACAATAACAGCTACCAGGCCAGCATTGAGATATCACCATTCGAGGCTTTATATGGACGAAGGTGTCGTACACCGTTATCTTGGGATGATGTTGTGGAGAGAGATTTGTTAGGACCCAAAATGGTCGTGGATGCAGCAGAAAAGGTGAAACTCATCAGAGACAGACTGCGAGTGGCGCAGGACAGACAACGGCTGTAAACCCCCTCACCCAAAATAGGTATTTTGTGTGTATTTTATATTATTATATTTATTATAGATTATTTTAAATATTAAATTTTTTTAGAGTATTCTCTTAGTTTATTAGATAATAATTTTTTTGATATATTTACTTATATAAATATTTATTTAGAATTATTTTAGGTTATTTTAGATTTTTGAAGATTTTTCTAGAATTTTTGGTAATTAAAACTTAGGAAACATAAATTTCTTGGACTTCTATGATTTACCATACGACCATACTTGCATGTTGTTCCTACCAAATATTTATTTTAGTTTAAAATATTTAATTATATTTTTCTGTAATTTATTTAGAATTTTAAGAAATTTATTTAGATTTTTAAAATTATTTAGGATTTATTTGGATATATATAGTCTTAATATTAGATAGATGCTAATTTAGTGTTAATAGATATTAATAAGATTTTATAAATTATTTGTATTATATTTAATTTTATTTAAGATTATAAATTATTGAGATAAACTTAAAATTTATTTTAAATTAATTCAAATCCTGAACTTACTAGGAAAGCAACTTTATGTATATCCTATCCTTATTTAAATTCATCATAATCCTATCCAAATTAACCAATCCTAGTCGTATTTAATTAAGTAGTATCCACCATTATAAATACCTCATCCTTCATATTTTTTTCCCTAAATTTCTCCCTTTTTCGTCCCAAAATAGTCAAAATTCGTCATAAATTCAGCCTCATTTTCTACTAGTTATGACGAATTAAAAAGACGATATCTCCTAGCTCCGGACTACAAACGCGTGCCAGTTCTTTTTGTTAGAACTATATTAAGGTTAGTTTTCTGATTATAAAAATTATTTTAATAATTTCAGAACCTATTTTTCCAGAAAAATCTAAAAGTGCCAGCTGTCCAAAATCAGACATGTTTTGGTATTTTTGAGATTTTGGGAGATCCCGAACTCGGAATTACAAATTGTTTAAAGTTTCGGAAAGCTGACATAATGAATTTTTAGAAAAGTATTTTTACAGAATTTAAAATATAAGTTTATTTAACTGTAAAATTTGTGCAACATAGACGTAAATAGAAAACCACCGAAAACTGTCATCTGTGCGCCCTTGTGGCCATAACTCTTTACTGACTTGTGATTTTATGAAACTGTCTATTCCAGTATTCATGTAGCATTGAAATGTATAGGATTCCATACACAAATCTAGGATTTGAGTTGGTTGACTTTTTGGTCCACAGATTGCCTTGATTTGCGTGCCACGGATCATAAATCTTTAACGTTGACTTTCTTTGGACCAAAAATTAGAGCTTAACAATAAAATTAGATTATAATAAGATTAAAATACTATTTTAGGTTATTTTATTCAGAATTAAAATAGATTAAATGGAGGAACCTGTTCGCCCACTTTTGTAACCTAACTTGTTTAATTTATGTGACGGGTAGATCGGACGACGCCTTGAGTTGGGACTTCATTCTCTTCATACCAGGCAAGATACCTTGCCAAATTGCTTATAGTATTTTGCATGCTTAGTGTATTTTTGTATATTTATTATATTTCTGTTTATTTATTGCATGTGCAGTTCCTTTCAGTCATTACTATATATTAGATATGTTGACACACACTTGCCACTTAGTATCATGAGAGGACAATCATTAGGCATATGGGATTTTAACCACTCTAGTAAACCATAGTAACTAGCACGCACTATGGTGGTCGTATCCGATGGTCGCTATCCCAGAGGTATGTCGATTGATGGAGTCCGAGGGTCGCTACCCCAGAGGTATGTCGGCTGATGATGTCCACTAACGAGCGTATGAGTTGTGAGGATTAGATCGAGTAGCCTACCCTTGCCCATACGTCAAAAAGTTGTCCTTATTTGTATTCATATAGATTGTCTTCTACAGCGTACTTATTTATTTTTAAATTATATGCATGTTTACTGTATTCAAGTTGGCTCGCTTTTCTGTATCTTGTTACGTCCCTCTGAGGACCTGGTCCTCTGCCAGGTGTATTTGTTCTTGAGTATTTGTAGGAGCGTAGATTTGGATGGTTATATATGTTTCGTGGATGTCTTCTCTTCGAGCCCGTGGTCGTTAGCTAGTATTCTTATATTGTGTTTATTGTGTTGTACATTTACCTTCGAGTTGGTAGTAGATTTGTTTCCATCCAACTATCATCCTTAGATACTTATATTGAGATCTAGTTTCATAGATAATGGTTATTTATTTATATTGATTTTCATGGATGAGATTTAGATTATATCCTGTGACTTGTGACATATGTTATACCACTTGAGGATTTGATATTCATATTACAACGTACGTATGGGTTTGGTTTTCATATATTGGAGTTGTCATATCCATGCGGCTGGCATGCTTATGTGTTCCTAGTCCTACGTATTTTGGGACTGGGGCGTGACATATTTTTGTGGTGGCCCATGCAGGTTGAGAGCATATTGTCTCGGTTACGTTACTGTACCGAGCAAGCCTGCGCATAGGATTAGAATATAAGATCTCATCCACTTAATTATCATCTCCCTTGATTTCGTTTTGTATTCTCATTTGATTGCTTGCGTTGCATCTTGCTTGATCCCTTCTCAACGTCAATCTTCTCTCGTGCTTGATAGGGGTTAGGAAGATGACTTGTACTAGGTATATACCCTCTAGTATTCAATAACACTATTAGTTAAATTATTGTAAGTTGGATAGTATGTCTCATAACCTAGTAACACATAGTCCTATTGCCCCATTAATAAAGTGTAATTGAATGACGCCAACTATAGGCTTGCATAAGAAGATAGTGTTTATCTAGACTATAGAACTTTAGTGTTTATCTAGACTGTAGAACTTAGAGGCACATACACCAATTTGGTTGACTTTAGACTTAGACAAGAAATTAGTATGGCAACTGTAGAGGCATAACACCGGCCTTCTTGATGAACTTAAATTATTTTGTACCTTCATCATAATCAAGCGTACTTATATTTTTTTTACTACCTCGACTTATGCTTCTACTATAGCCTAGTTTTGCAAGCTTATTCTTTTATTGAGCTTGTTCATGATATATGTATTATTGGGGGCCCACACTAATACATTGTCTAAATTAGAATCGGTGTATTATGGTTTGATCAACTGTAGTGCACTTGGTTTGCTCTTTGTATTACTACTCTATGTGGATTGAGATATAGTTGACTTAACTTGTTAGACAAATATACTTGCCCTCTAGACTGGTCAGAGCATATCATGTCAGGTACCTAATGGTTCTGATATGAACATGCGTATAGAAATTTACCAAAATAAGATTTTAATCCGCAACTGCCTTAGCAACTCCCTTTCAAAATTCTCTAATCCCTTTGAATCTCGTACTTGTATTCTATCATCTCCTCATTGAAATTCTTTATTGTTGATTTCCGTCTTCCCCTATTTCGAAAAGACGAACGTTCCTACTTAGTATAAGTTGATACACGGATAGTAGCAGATATACCCCATAGGCCAAGCACTCATTATGACAAATATAGGAGAGCAAACACAGGAAGTCGTAGATACAGGTACGACCTTTTAGTTATATTTGTCATTGCATACTCATAACCCAATTATGACACAAGATCTTAGATGTACAAATAGACGTAAAATTATATATAAGGTAGTTTAGCAGTTGTGAGGATATATTAATATTCTACCCAGATGGCATACATGCAATGCTAATAGATGACGCGAGTAGCAGTAGTAGTATTCTCCTTCTATCACCATTTGGCCCCTTGGGGTAGCCCATCTTCCCTTCTCTATCCATTCATTATCTCGTGCTTAATTCTCCCTATCGTAGTTACGTCTTTTTCGTGCCAACATGAATTGTTGGTCTACTTCGACCCCATCCTTAGTTTTGTTAGTTAAAACATAAATGGTTTAGTAGATGATTAATAACTAAAGGATGAGTCCTTAATAATAACCCCTATGTATATGACCTATAGCAATATCTGTATCCTCTTATTATTTTAAAAAACCATGTATAACATCCCTTAGTCTAATAGGAATTTGTTAGACTGTTTGAACTAGTTTATACTTTTAATAGTTTTATAAGTTAGTCAAGACTTTAACTGTTGCCCAAAAACTTAGACTATGCCTAAGAAAGAATTGAAGGCACTTGTTACGAACTGACAACTATGACAAATCACTGGCAAAGTAGTGACAGTTGTAGCTAGACCGTTGTAGTAAAGTAGTCAAAGTATTTGCAGACATATTGGTCAGGTGGCATGGCAGTATTAGACTACGATACTTGACGGTTACAAAGAAAAATCATGGTTGTGAGATTCAAGACAAGTACCCCAAGATTCTTGACCCAATAAATATATTTGTCTTATAACCTAGACAATAGCCTCAAGAGACTGTGACTACTAGTAGAACCTTTCTAAGTTGGGTAGTGTAGACGAGTTAGAGGATGATAGAATAGTGTATGGACAATAAATAAGAAAGTGTTAGAATGGCAGACCATAACTTTTAGGAAGCACTGCTAGATAACAATGAAATGTAATAGCTATAGTGATTTATTATGAATATGGGTTAGTGTCAATTTCGAGGACAAAATTTTTGTAAGTTGGGTAGATTGTAAACCCCCTCACCCAAAATAGGTATTTTGTGTGTATTTTATATTATTATATTTATTATAGATTATTTTAAATATTAAATTTTTTTAGAGTATTCTCTTAATTAGAAAATAAATTTCTTTATATATTTACTTATATAAATATTTATTTAGAATTATTTTAGGTTATTTTAGATTTTTGGAGATTTTTCTAGAATTTTTGGTAATTAAAACTTAGGAAACATAAATTTTTAGGACTTCTATGATTTACCATACGACCATACTTGCATGTTGTTCCTACCAAATATTTATTTTAGGTTAAAATATTTAATTATATTTTTCTATAATTTATTTAGAATTTTAAGAAATTTATTTAGATTTTTAAAATTATTTAGGATTTATTTGGATATATATAGTCTTAATATTAGATAGATGCTAATTTAGTGTTAATAGATATTAATAAGATTTTATAAATTATTTGTATTATCTTTAATTATATTTAAGATTATAAATTATTGAGATAAACTTAAACTCTATTTTAAATTAATTCAAATCCTGAACCTACTAGTAAAGCAACTTCATGCATATCCTATCCTTATTTAAATTCATCATAATCCTATCCAAATTAACCAATCTTAGTCGTATTTAATTAAGTAGTGTCCACCATTATAAATACCTCATCCTTCATATTTTTTTTTCCCAAATTCCTCTCTTTTTCGTCCAAAAATAGTCAAAACTTATCATAAATTCAGCCTCATTTTCTACTAGTTATGACGAATTAAAAAGACGATATCTCCTAGCTCCGGACTCCAAATATTAGAACTATATTAAGGTTAGTTTTCTGATTATATAAATTATTTTAATAATTTAAGAACCTATTTTTCCAAAAAATTCTAAAAGTGCCAGTTGTCCAAAATCAGACGTGATTTGGTATTTTTGAGATTTTGGGAGATCCCGAACTCGAAATTACAAACCGTTTAAAGTTTGGAAAGTTGACATGATGAATTTCTTGAAAAGTATTTTTACAGAATTTAAAATATAAGTTTATTCTACTGTAAAATTTGTGCAATATAGACGTAAATAGGAAACCACCGAAAACTGTCATCTGTGCGCCCTTGTGGCCATAACTCTTTACTGACTTGTGATTTTATGAAACCGTCTATTCTAGTGTTCATCTAGCATCAAAATATATAGGATTTCATACACAAATCTAGGATTTGAGTCGGTTGACTTTCTGGTCAATGGATTGCCTCGATTTGCGTGCCACGGATCACAAATCCTTAAAGTTGACTTTCTTTGGACCAAAAATTAGAGCTTAACAATAAAATTAGATTATAATAAGATTAAAATACTATTTTAGGTTATTTTATTCAGAATTAAAATAGATTAAATGGAGGAACCTATTTACCCACTTTTGTAACCTAACTTGTTTAATTTATGTGACGGGTAGATCGGACGACGCCTTGAGTTGGGACTTCATCCTCTTCAGACCAGGCAAGTTACCTTGCCAAATTGCTTATAGTATTTTGCATGCTTAGTGTATTTTTGTATATTTATTGTATTTCTGTTTATTTATTGCATGTGTAGTTCCTTTCAGTCATTACTATATAGTAGATATGTTGACACACACTTGCCACTTAGTATCATGAGAGGACAATCATTAGGCGTATAGGTTTTAACCACTCTGGTAAACCATAGTAACTAGCATGCACTATGGTGGTCGTGTCCGATGGTCGCTACCCCAGAGGTATGTCGATTGATGGAGTCCGAGGGTCGCTACCCCAGAGGTATGTCGGCTGATGATATCCACTGACGAGCGTATAAGTTGTGAGGATTAGATCGAGTAGCCTACCCTTGCCCATACGTCAAAAAGTTGTCCTAATTTGCATTCGTATAGATTGTCTTGTACAGCGTACTTATTTATTTTTAAATTATATGCATGTTTACTGTATTCAAGTTGGCTTGCTTTTCTGTATCTTGTTACGTCCCTCTGAGGACCTGGTCCTCTGCCAGGTGTATTTGTTCTTGAGTATTTGCAGGAGCGTAGATTTGGATGGTTATAAATGTTTCGTGGATGTCTTCTCTTTGAGCCCGTGGTCGTTAGCTGGTATTCTTATATTGTGTTTATTTTGTTGTACCTTTACCTTCTAGTTGGTAGTGGATTTGTTTTCATCCAACTATCATCCTTAGATACTTATATTGAGATCTAGTTTCATAGATAATGGTTATTTATTTATATTGATTTTCGTGGATGAGATTTAGATTATATCCTGTGACTTGGGACATATATTATACCACTTATGGATTTGATATTCGTATTACAGCGTACGTATGGGTTTGGTTTCCATATATTGGAGTTTCCATATCCATGCGGCTAGCATTCTTACGTGTTCCTAGTCCTACATATTTTGGGACTAGGGCGTGACAGCGGCATTGGGTCGATAGCCACCGTAGACCCCTAGAGTTTCAGGTATAAGTTTTGTTATTTTGGGTTATGATTATTTGTTTTAGATTGCGTGTTAAGACTGTTTGTTCTAGGTTGGCGATATGGTGTTCCTACGGATTTCTCTGACACGGGGCACGATTTATTTTGGTAGAGACGGAAAGCTTAGTCCATGATACATCGAATATTTCGATATTCTTGCAAGGGTCAGTGTAGTGGCCTATAGACTTGACTTGCTGCCTGCTCTAGATGGAGTACATGACGTATTCCACGTATTGCAGCTGAGACGGTACGTGGCAGATCCTAGCCACGTACTAGATCACTTGGAGATCGAGGTTGGACCGACACTCAGCTATCCTGAACAACCCATTGAGATCTTGGATCGTAGAGAGAAGGTAATGCAGAACCAGACTATTCTATTGGTTCGTGTTGCATGGAGACATCACTCTCCAGGCAAGTCAACCTAGGAGAGAGGGGACGAAATACGCGAGCAGTATCCGTATCTCTTCGAGACTTGAGGTATAATTCATTATTTGATTGTTTGTTCTTGTGCTAGTTTATTTTAATTTTGAGGACAAAATTCTTTTAAGGAGGGTAGACTTGTCACTACCACATTTTAGAATAGGGGTATTTTCATCTTTTCATAATTTAATGTGTTAATATTGCATGATAATTATTTATATTTAATTATTGTAATTTTATTTCATTGTTGTACTTTACCATTGCTTCGATAATTAGAGCGCTACACTTGCCATTGCCTTCCTACAAATTTTGCATCCTTGTCATAGTCGTGCCAGTCTTCTATTCTAACATTTGTGTAACTCATAAATATGCTCTCTTGTGCTTCATTTTAGTCCCACAACATTCATCGCAAACAATTGTATTTAATTCTATATAAATCCAACTTTACATCTTTGTACGTTCCAATCAAAATTGGAGACACAATCTCGACCCCTTTTTGTCCAACCCAAATTAGGATAATATTCTATTCTGATTCTTCTTCGTCCATGACACTTGTGTCCCGCCTAATTTTAAACCCATGTACTTCTAATTAATTTTAGAACACCAATTATATTAATTTTAATTAAATTAATCCAAAACTCCACTTTGTATAATTTTTTAATTGTTGGGCACTTTTATGCAAAAGTGCATTGAGGTGTCCATACTCCATTGGACACAACACATGAAGAAAACCCCATTTTCCTTCATTAATTTGGTCGTGTGATTTTTTCTCAATTTCTTGGAGTGTGTAGCACTCAACATCAACCCGTATTGAACCTTGGCCCTCCATTATGAATCAATGCAATCCTAGCCCTCCAATACCTACATGACAAGCCAAGGCCTAATCCCAAGGAGGATGTTGACCAAGCCCAATTTTCTAGGTCAACCCAACCCTCCTACACACACACACACACACATATATATATATCACTTTTCCTTTCTTTATTTTCCTTCTTTTCACCCCTAACCTAAACTACTCCCAGCCGACACCATCCCCTTCCCTCTCCTGTTCACATCTCCCCCTCCCGCTAAGCCGACCAATCCGCCGGAGCCCAGTCCCGCCGAAGCCCTGGACCCTCGTCTCTCCTTCAACTCGCCAGCGCCGATCATCCCGCTGAACTCGTCGGAAGCCGCGCCTCCATCTCGATCGAGCAGCCTCGCCTGAGAGCACCCTGGCCGCCTGTACTTCACCACCGACCGGAGCATACGCCTGCTCACAATTATTCTTCCCCCGCCATCAACTGAAGGCAACCCGAGCATCCCCCGCCTGAAGCTCGACCCCCTCCATCGAAAATCGACTGCACCGAGCAGCCCAGAGCCGCTGAACCTCCTTCTCCTTCGACTGAATACAGCATCCTCCCATCCCTCGATGACTCGACCAAGCATCCCGTCACGACTGAACCGATCTCACCTGAACCTCTTCCCTCGACATTGAACAGCCGTTCTTCCTCGACAGCCCGCTGAACTGGACCGAGCTTGTCTGAACAATAGCAGCAGGAGCAGCTCACCTTGACGTCAAATACCGCATTCACACGCGCGAGCAGGTTCGAATTGTACCTTCATGTTGTGTACATATACGTGCGCGTATGCGTATATTATTCAAATTGGTATATATATATATATATATATATATATATATATATATATGTATTCAATTGGTATGCATATAATTATTGGTTGTTATATATATATAAATATATGGTATGTATATATATTGTAAGTAATTAAATACTATGCTAGTTAAGACTATATATATATATTTATATATGTACTGAGAGACCCTAGTGTTATTACGGATATTCTGTAATTACATTGGCCATGTAACCCTGTAAATTGTTAGTAGACTGCCTTATGTACACTTACATACTGGCGAGATATGTGTTAGTTTGACTGCCTGATTTGCACAGCAATTACAGACGTGACACCCGTGCAGCTAGATGCATATTTGACCCTGTACTATTGATTGTGTCACCCCTAGCGTAGTCTCTAAGTTCATTGTGTACTATTGATTGTGTGTATGATAGCATATCGACTGATTCTCTATTATCATTAAATGATGTCTATAGGACTGTTGGATAATTCAGACGAGACCTCGAAAATCGGACATTGGTATTTCCAGCAGAGGACCACAGGCGAGTACATTCTCTGATAGTTTTTATTATGTTGATTATCTCTATGATTCCAGTTATATAGCGTACATGATTCTGACACTGTTGTATACACGAGTTGGCATCATCGAGACCTGTCACAAGGAGTCATGATTGGGATCCATCGTGCTAGCTGGAGACGGGGAAATATTAGTAGCTTATGTGATCATACCCAACTCTACATGCATCATAGCTCACCCACACCTCACGTCAGTGCAGCCTGACCATTACATGCCTCATAGCCTATTATATGTGATTAGCCTGACTATTGCTCGCATTATAGCTATCTGGATAGTTAGCCTGACCTTACATGAAGCATAGCTAATCATATATAAAAAGTCTGATCAGTCCCAAGCCGATCACATGATATGCTGATGTTTCACACACTAGGTTAGATATTCTTGACATATATCTCTAGTTTATTGATCTAGCATTCCTTATGTTCTAGTTATAGTTCTAGTATTCACTTCTATTCTAGTTAATTTTTCTAGCATACACTTATACTTCTTTTTATTGCTAGTGTACCATTGATGATGACATTATTCTACTATTTCTTATTTTCAGTACTTCATTATTCCAGTGTTACTATTGCCAGTATTCATATCTATCTTGTATTTCTTTACACTATATTATTATTTTTGTCAATATATGTGAAACTGCTGTTAGTGCTTGTACTTCGCTCCAATCCTGACTGAATATTTTTTCAAGAGGATATTGAGGACTTCTGTCCCACACACTATGGACCAGGTATAGATGCAGATTGCACACCAGAGATCTTAGAGGAGTCTATTCCATTAGAGGAGACACTATCTGCAACTGTTTAGACAACAGTTATCTTATGCATTTGAGACTTATTTTGAGGTTTATTTTGAGTTTATGTTGAGACTTATGTTAAGTTTAATTGAGACTTGTGGAGACTTTTTATGTTGGACAGCTAGACTGTGGTTTATCTCTATTTTGAGACATTGTGTTTGACTATGTCGTTCTTCTTATCTTTTATCGTGCCATTTATATCCTTATAGCTATTGTGATTGAGTATACACTCTGAGCTATTGTGAGATGTTTATTTCATTGTACTCCTCATGGAGTTGATATCATTGACAGGTTGTAAGTTATGTTTAGTATTTATTATGACCTAGACAGCGTTCTACCGCCGATGCTGCGACATAGGCTGGTCGTACCCATGACTCATGCCCAAATTTTGGGTACGGGTCATGACAACTATATATAGCCTCTCTATCTCCTTGCAATCTGCTATATATAGTTTCCCTCACTAAACTCTTCCTGCCTGCAGACCCCAAATATACTGCATGATATTTTATACCAATCTTCCCATCCCTACCTAATTATTGCTGCTAAGCATCATCCTTCTACTCTACATTCTGCAACCGGATGCTAAGGGGATAACTTACTACTTCAGCCAAGTATACCTGCAAATCAAGTACTGTGCAGTCCCCCCTGCAAGGTTGTAGTGCACACAGTAAATCCCTCACATCTTCCACTTTCTCTAGGCTTCACCCAACGCCTGCACACTCCCTCTAATCGACTGTATATGCAAACTACTGCAGGCCCTTAGCACAGAACCTTCTCTTCAACTCAGTATATTTCCTGCACACTGGAACTAGTGCCTGCGCCATGGTGCACCCTTCACCAAGATTGCACGCAGTCGGCAACAAAGGGCATCCCCACACTCAAGACTCAACACTCACACACAACACGACAAACAACACTAGCTCCAATACACTCTCTCTTAACTCACTACACTTAACAACCTTAGACACTAGCACACTCACAAATATGTTCTAACCCTCCAACAAGCACACCTAACACAACCAAATATCAAACACCCTACATGCAGTCACCCTCATGATACTAAAGTATCATAATTATACCATGGTACACCATGATACTCTCCTCCTACACCAACACCACCATGATTCCAATACCAAAACCATTAAAACACATTATATATATATATATATATATATATATATATATATATATATATAATCAAACATGAATCTAGCTATAATAGATGAATATAATGTAATAAAGAGGAATTAACACCAAATAGCCCAAATACCCCGAATTTACGAAATCTACCTATACGTATTATGGTGTATCATGATACAGACTCTACGTATCCAATTATGGACATAAGGACACACCCACAAACCCAATTAGACACCAATATCAACAAAGGGACACCACACAAATACTTGGTGGACACAAATTCGTAGTTCCACCAAATAGCCTATAAAAATCTATGTAACAATTAGAAATGGACGCTTTAACACCTAAATCTCTACCTATGGGGTTGGGTATCAATATGGGTAGGTTCATCTAGGTTCAAATTAGTATTCTAACATAGAAATTAAGAAAAAATAGGAATTTTATCTATTGGAAGTTGAATTCCAATATAACTCCTCCAAATGGATACAATAAGGGTGAATAGACACAATCCTCATAGCTAAAACCTCTCCAATGGTGATCCTTGAGCTCCAATGCTCTAGGTCTCCATGGGGATAAGAATAAATAAGAATGATGGATTTATAGGTGGAATTTGGTGTGGAATTGGATTGTCTTGGGGAAGAAGAATATTTGAAGAAAAATAGGGCTAATGTGTGATGAACAAATGAGGGGGATTAGATCTAATTAGGGCCGGCCAGTAGGGCTTATAAGGATTGTAATACAATATCTTAGTTGCCCTTCTTCACTATCTAATTAGGTTCTAGACTTGTCATGAATAAAATCTATTTGGTTAGGAAAGCATCTAATTAGTTATGACAAGCATCTTAGATAACTAAATAGGGAATATTCTATCCACGACACTAAGTAATTAATTCTAATCAACTAAAGTCATAACTAACATTAATTAGCACTAGCTAACACTTAACAAATTCTAATTAGCTAGCGTACTAACTACACTAATATAATTATACTATATAATTAACAAATAATAGTGCGATAACAAAATACCCCTACAAGTGAAAGTGGTAGTTACATTATCCTAGTCGACGACGTAATACTCGGGAATGTTGGGCTGCTGTACAATTCTCCTAACTAAGCTCCTCTCCAATGGTCCTCCTTGTGCTCTAATGCCCTAGGCCACCTAGGGGCTGGGAATGAATGAGAATGAGTAGATTTATAGATGAATTTGGTATAGAATTGGATTGGCTTGGGAATGAAGAATATTTAGGAAAGAATGGGGATAATGTGTGATGAACAAATAAGAGGGATTAGCTCTAATTAGGGCCGATAACTAGGGATTATAAAGATGGTTATGCAATATATAAATTGCCCCTCTCCACTCTTTAATTAGGTTATAGACTTGTCATGAATGGAATCTATTTGGTTAGGAAAACATTTAATTAGTTATGGCAAGCATCTTAGCTAACTAAATAGAAAATATTTTATCCACGACACTAACTAATTAATAATAATTAACTAAAGTCATAACTAACATTAATTATCACTAGCTAACACTAACAAATTCTAATTAGCTAGCATACTAACTACACTAATATAATTATACTATATAATTAACAAATAATAGTAAAATAAAAAATACTCCTACAAGTGGAAGTGGTGGTTAATTTTTCTACCCCCTTAAATTAATTTTGTCCTCAAAATTAAAAGATGAAAGTTGGCAGAAAATAAAAGCATATCTCCTGGTTCAAAAGATAGGAAACCACTCTCACATTTTGTCTCCTCTCTTCTATTTAGTCATAACATATTCTCATAATTCTCACTATGGTCAAAACCTCCATCTAGTCATTCTCTAAGAAATTCCTATCTAAATTTATAAAAACATATAATTATATTGAAAAAAAATATTCATTATTATCAAACATGCATGGTTATGATCTCTATCTGTCATGATATTGCAGTCTCTATCAGAGGTACTACTAACTATACTATAGCAGAAAATTACTAATGCAAACTATAAGATACTAAAGAATCACATAGATCAATAGATGGAAAGAAAATAAAAAGAAATGAGAAGAAGATAACCAGCTAACCCAAGACCTGCAATATTTGTCTCCTTGACCGTCATCGCAAAAGTCATGCGCTGCTTGGGTGTCTCCCTCTGCCGGTGTGGGATAATTTATTGTGCCACAGGTGCCTTAGCTGGACCCCTCTATCCTCACTACATGGAACACCTGCACTCCTTCTCCCCATGATACTCCCATATATACCCTACTCCAATATTATACTGATACAATTAGCTATAATACTATCACACAATAATATTCATTGGTACTAGACGAACAAATTGTTGTTTGTGGTATTAAACGAAAGAATAAAATGTGTTATTTCAATGACAGGGTTTGTGCGAAACCCGCGCCCTTTGGTTTACAAACAAACTTGTACAGTGTAATCCTATACGAGGATATGGGAGTATAATTTATTTAATCTGGGTAGATAATTGCTATAGGTGTCTGATCTGTGGTCGATCACTTTAGCCCTTGGACTGCGCGATATTGAAGAAGTGCCGTGGAAGACAGGTAGTAGCTTCGAAGGTTGCAGGGGAGGGTGGATGCACGATGCTGACGTCGTCGATCCCCGCTCTTTGCCTGAGCCCCGGGTACTCTCTCTCACTCTCTCTCTCTTCTCTCTTCGACCTGGTTCGATCTTCCAAATTGTCGACCCTGGATTTGATATTGGTATCTTCACCAATTTTTCCACCTGGGATCTGATATCGGTTTTTTGACCAATTTTTTCGACCTTGTTCCCCATTGATAGGGGCCTCTATTTATAGAGTCTTTGGTGATAGTGACCACTCCGTTGGTGTAGCAACCGAGGAGTGGAATGTACAGCACCCTATTACACAACGGTTAAAGTAACCAATGCCTACGTATAGATAATCTTTTGACTGAGCGGGTGATGTGGGTCCAACTAAGGGGACACAACACGTACGGTTGCTACTAAGATCATGGCGTAAAAGCCACGCGGGTAGGTATCCATTGTGTAGAAGAGGTTAGCGTAGAAGCCAAATGTCCATCACCATGGCATAGAAGCCGAGCAGGCATAGAAGCCGAACAGGCATAGAAGCCGAGTTGGCATGGAAGACGGGTAGTCGTAGAGACTGAGAGGGCGTTGAAGCCGGATGGGCGTTGAAGCCGAGTGGTCCTAGAGGCCGAGAGGGAGTTGAAGCCGGATGGGCGTAGAAGCCGAGTGGTCCTAGAGGCCATATGGGCATAGAAACCGAGCGGTCATAGAGGCCGAGAGGGCGTTGAAGCCGGATGGGCGTTGAAGCCGGGTGGTCCTAGAGGCCGAGAGGGCGTTGAAGCCGGATGGGCACAGATCCTGAATGGGGGTAGAAGCCGCTGCATACCGTGCTGATATGGACGCCTTTAGCCGGAATTACGGCTTTTGAAGATATAATCAAATCTCTTGCAGAGATTTGCCATCATCTTATGTATTAAATACGAAAGCGTGTTTTGAAGGTCTGCATCCCTTTTGTGCACCGGTCGCAGAGACGTGCCTTGAGAGAAACTGTCACCGCTCTGTGCAATTAGACGTGGAGACGTGCCTCGAATCCCGTACGAAGTGTAGCTTTTGACGTGGCAGGCGGTTTGTCCACTGTGGATTGTAAAACCGCTCATGTTTGCCAGTGTAAAATAGGGCAGCGTATTCCCTTGTACGCAGAAGAGCGGTTTATGCGGAGGGGACTCCAGTAAGCGACGGTTCGGTGATCTTTTAACTAAATCCTCTGCATTAAATACAGGGATCCGCCATCATTCTGTAGTGCGCGTCCCGAGGGGCCTACCGTCGTTTTCAGCCGTCGTCTGGGTGGTCGTGCAGCACTTTTTGTCAGGAGTCAGAGGTCAGATTCACTGCGTGACTTGACAGGTTCATTTCGGGGAAGACGAAGCGTTCCTCGTACGCTATAACGCTGCTTCGAGAGCGGATGAGTTTTACGCCATAGAGGCGATGAAGAACTCTGTTTCACGCTGGAGCGGCCTGGACGTACTGCACTTACACTGATGGTCCTGTGAGCTTTATTCTTTATGCTGGAAAAAGCTCTATTGTACGCTTGATGGCTCTGGAGGCCTTCGTTCACGCTGCTCTGCATTAAGAGGCTGCGTAGTTCATCCCAGCGTATTTTTTATACTTCTACAAGACCCCCTTCAGAGCTTTTAAATTCCTTGGAATTTGAAACGCTTTGAATGAAGCATGAATGGCCCCTCGTAACTCGAAACGTTTCTGAATGGAGCGTTAAAACGGTCGGTACAGACTTTATGGCAGATTTATTGGGGACCGCTGTGACCTCTTTCGCCTATAAAAGGCTGGGGGAGTTAGCCTGTTCTTCCCACATCTTCATCCCCACCCAGAGATGATCGCCGGAGTTCGTCGGGTCGATTTGAAGAAGAAGGAGATCATGTTCTTCCAGCGTGTAAGGAGCCGAAAAAGACGGCATCTTCGAGCAAGTGTCCACTGCAACGATGGATCATGGAAGGATATCTTAGCCTCCTTTGCTCGGGATAATCAGCAACTTTGTATGGCGTTGCCCCAGGAGAGAGGAAGGGTCATTTTTGACCACAGCTGCTGCTCATGCTGTGCCTTCTCTCGATGCCCTCCGGTGACGAAAGTCAGATAGACTCGTTCTGTCCCGGCTTGAGCGGCGCACGGAGCATGGGATCTGCAAAATCTATGCAGGCCCAGTTCTGTATCCGCCCGCCGTTTTGCGGCAACCGACTGACTGCCGGAGAAGATGGATGAAGAATTGAAGCCCAGCGAGGACCTGTCAGAACAGCTTCTGGGCAATCTTCAGACGACGAGGGGGGTATCTCCTTTATAGACGGAGTTTCCCTCAGATGTAATCATGAAAAGAAAATCCTTGTAGAATGGATTTCCTTCATATGTAATCATGATTTTAATCTTTAATAAAATCGTCTTTCTTCTTCATATGATCATCTTGCTATACGTTGCTGTGAAGTCTGAATATGTGCAGCTTCAACACGTCTGAATCTGTACGCCGACTCTGTAGAAAGAGTGTTAGGTCCTGTCCTTTATGCATAATGAGTAGTCCATAGAACGCTGTAGAGCATCTTGAATATTTTTTGAACTGTCCTGTTGCTGGGACCGAGGAACCGCGTAGAGCTCTGAACTTCTGATGGACAAAATTTTTGTTCAGTCTTCGTCTTCAAGAGTGACTTCTCGAAAATCCCTTAGAACAGGGTCGAGGAAAGGCTATCAAAACTGGGTTGCCATCTTTTGATAGACGAGATATTCAGACTGGAGTCTGGATGAACCTCCAATTGACCCGAGAAGAGTAATTTCTCAATGTTTGAACTCTTGTATGTTTCGGATACTTGGGATATGTTGAGGCCAAGGAGGAGTATCTTCTATGTGAACTCCTAACAATTGACCGCTTTGGGGACTGTTCGAATATACGAAAAGTCATAGAGCGAGAAATCATCAGTCTGTAGCCTCCGGGCGTAAAATACCGTCGAGCGTGGAATCGTAGACTTGTAGTTCCTGTGCGTGAAGTCATGGGTTTGTGGCCTCTCGAGCATAAAAGCTACTGAGCACAAAGGCATCCGGGCCAAAACCTGACTTGTAGCTGTCGAACGTAAAGTTGTGGATTCGTAGCCGTCGAGCATAGAAAGCTTCTTTAGCGTAGAACTGTTTATCTATAGCCTGTGAGCGTAGAACACCATCGAGCGTGAAATCGTAGACTTGTGGTTCCTGTGCATGAAGTTATGGGTTTGTGGCCTCTCGAGCATAAAAGCTACTGAGCACAAAGGCATCCGGGCCAAAACCTGACTTGTAGCTGTCGAACGTAAAGTCGTAGATTCGTAGCCGTCGAGCATAGAAAGCTCCTTTAGCGTAGAACTGTATATCTGTAGCTCCTGAAAAGAAAATTTCTCTGAGCGTGAAGTTTTGCGGGTCTGTTGCTTCTGGGCGTAAACTGAGCGCCACCGAGCGTGAAATCATCGATTTTGGTATCTGCTGAGCGTAAAGTCGTAGATTCGTGGCCTCTCGAGCGTAAAAGCTACTGAGCACAAAGGCATCCGGGCGTAGAACCATAGACTTGCAGCTTGCGAGCGTAAAAACCGTAGATCTGTTGCCGTCGAGCGTAGAAAGCCCCTTAGCATAGGAACCGCTGAACCGTCTTACACGAAAAAACTTTTCAAATTTTGCTGACTGTCCGTCTTTCAAGGTTAGTGGGCTGACGTAGCATCCAATCATAACCCGTCGTTTAAATTGCGAGATTTGGTTGGGGTCTCTAGGAGTCCGTCTGAGGTTTCGAGGAGTCGACCCGAACTTTATATATATCCCAAGTTTTCTGAAAGAAAAACTTTTTATCCATCTTCTGCGAAAGAGAGTTTTCGACTGTTTCGAGTTTTTCTCCATTCCCTCTCCGAGCACTTCGAGTCTTCAGAAATGGCGTCGAAATAGACCCCCTCCGCTAAGGGAAAGAGTATAGGTTCCTCTTCTCATTCTTCCGTCCCAGCGAGGGAGTCCTCGGTCGGTCAAGGCGAACTTCCTTCTGAGCGAAGTGTCCCGCCGACGAGCAGTGCACCCGGTCTTAGAGGTAGAGCCTTCGGGGTGACAACACGACGAAAAATCCTTCGCACACGTTAAACATGACCGCGCTAGGTCGTCTTCTGTGCTGATAGCCTCTTTTGAGGAAGATGATGCACGGAGACGTTTTCATCTTTTACGCCCACATTTCTAATGTGCCAGCGTAAAGACTCCACATTTTCGTAGTCCTGAGCGTGAAAGCTCTGGCTACCGAAAATTGGGGTATATCGTAAACTTTGAGTTTTACGCTTGTGGGAGGGGGACCTCTGGCGTAAATACAGCTCATGTTTGAACAATCCTGCGTAGAGCGTAGACTGTTGTTTCTTTGGTCCGTATGTTTCGTGCAAGAATTGCAATGACATATTTTCCTTGCACTTTTGCAGTTGACGTAGATGAGTCTCCACTGGCCGAGGTGATGGGCTCCGCTGCTGGGATGCTGCACTCGAACTACCTGGAGGATCTGTCCCACGTGGTATTTCCTATCTCCGGGCCGCAGTACCCTGAAGGAAGGAGGCTCTTGATATCGGCTAAGGGCGAGCGAATGCTGCTGAGCATGATCAACGGGGAGCCCCTGACTTATATAGACGGAGAGCAGTACATAAAGCCGGCTTTCCTCTTTGGGGATATGATCGACAAACGGTCCTAGACGAAGCCCAAGAGGGAGCCCTGGGTTTTTCCTGCCGAGAATTTGGTTTTGTACCTACCCACAATGCCGAGGGATTATCCCATCTCGGCTTTCTTCCACGCGATGCATCCCAGGCAGATGTCGTGGATGCTGACTCCTGATCTTCACGGCAAGCCGGGGAAGATCTTTCATCTGAAAGAAGCTGATCAGGGGTCATTCGTCAGTCGCCCTTCCGGCGTCGTGACGTTGTTTAGAGGACTGTGCCCGGGCAGTGTCCCTAGTGAAGACAGCTCGGTGATCCAGCCGGTTCAATTGTCGACTTTCTGTAATGACTTCATGGGGCGAGGGGGGGTATATCCCAAGGAGAATCCTCGGTGCAGTGGGTGGATTGCCCCAATAAACTCCCGATGGATATGCCTAGTCGAATGGGCTTTGAAGCACTTTCGGAGAGAGCTGGAGGGCATAGGACTATATGCTGCTGTGGATGCGACTAGCGTCGGGTTGCCTCCGAACCCTAACTTGTTCCGGGCGCTGATGGAGTGGTACATTCTGCTCACTGAGACTTTTGTCACTCCACTGGGGGAGATGGGATTGGCGCTCCACGAGATGGCAGTTGTCTCGAGACTGTCGATGGGGGATACCCCATACGAAGAGTATGTTCCCACCAACCAGGAGTTGGGGGACTTGGACACTCGGGTGGCGGAAGTATATCAGGAGCTGATGTGTCAATACTTCGCGTGCACCACTTTTTATAACGAGTCCTCTGACTTGGCTCATACCACCAAGTGGATGTCCTACCTCTTCTTCCACCGAGCTAGGGCCGCCAGGTCGGAGAAAGCCTCGGGGGGCAAGAATGAGCCCGTGAACTGTTTGGGCGTGCTTAATGCCCAGGTCGTGGAGGCTCTTATGGAGGAGGCTGGAGCTCCGGATCAGATTCTCGCCGAGGGGGTAGGAAAGTACCCTGAAGGCACCAAGGCCTGTAGTTACTTGAGGCGCTGTCGCAGGCCTCTTTCTAATGAAGCCCAGTTGGCTGGTTTCCTCTCTATATGGCTGTATTTGGTAGTAGTGCCTGGTACTGCGTCCGCGGACCGTATTCACCGGAACATTCTGTGGCCGACGGTGCGCCTGGTGTTTGGGGCAAGACTGGGCTTGCTTCCCGCCATGGTGTGCCGCATACAGGTTGGTTTGAGGGCCATAACTGATGGGTTGCTTGTTGACGAAGCTCGGCGTGAGAGTTTTCCCAGGGTGGAATTACTATACCTATATTTGATGGGGTGGTTAATTCTCCACAATCCTCGGGTTATGTCTCCTGGCTCCGGTAGCAGTTCGGAGAGTATGTTCTTGTTGAACTACAAGAATTCCTCCTGGAACGTGACCACAGTCTTAGACTGTCGGCTGGTGTTGAACCTCAGCCACGGCTGGAAGCTTCTCTGTACTCCCCCTTCTGTACATTACAATCAATCAGGGATGAGGCTGGAGGATTCAGGTGGAGAGAAGACTGATCTCTATCCGGAAGCTTTTTTTTGGCTGGTCTGTATTAGACCATCCCATCTGCTGTACAGGAGCGAAGATCACTGCTTCTTCGAGCCTTACTTGCCTAGTCGATTTGCCAGGTAGTTTGGGTACGACCAGTTGCATGTGGGCAATGCCGTTACCAGCTTCAGGTCCCGGGGTGGACTCATTGATGGAGCTAGAGGGTGGCGATATTTCATCATGGGTTGTACGAGAGCAACCTTCATTGTGCCGGTGGTAATAATCTCTACGGAGCTTCGCATTCTTCACTCTTATGCCCAGTTCTACGTGGCGATTAACACCTTCCATCGTGACTTTGATATGCGTGGAAGTTTCAGGGTGCCTTCCCCCAAGCCTGGGGGAAGAGTTGACGTCCCGTCGGTCTCTCCGGATAAGGATGAGAAGACTGGCCCTCCAGATGAGCCTCTGGTGTCGGTGCCGAGGTGTGAAGTGCCTCTGCCCGCGGGGGCTTTGGTGGTCTCTTCTGGGAAGCGACGGGCCTCTGCTCCGAAGGAAGTTTCTCTTCGTAAGAGGAGGAAGGAGACTGTCGCTCGTCCTCTCCGCTGCATTCCCTTCGTGCTCAGAACGGCACTTTGCCTCAAGAGCGAGAGCCTCTGCCACACCAGCTTTTTGCCTATCCATCTCCAGCTCATGTGTCTTAATGAGTTGGTCTAGGCCTTCCAGCTTCGTGGTGAGCCGCGCGGTCATATGGTCGTACCTGGTCTGGACCTCAGCATCGAAGCTGCCCCGAGTCAGTTGCAAATATTCGTTAATGGGTTGCTCTAAACCATTAACCACCGCCTCCAGGGCGTCAGCTGCCCCAGGATCGCCGAGCTCCCTGATGACCCCGATCGACGCCAGAGAAGTCTTCTTCAAGCGTTCAAAATCCAGACTCTTCGCTAACACCATTGATATCATTATTTTTAAACCGGTGTAGAAGAGACTGGTATGTTGCTCGGTCAAAGCAACTAGATCTGACTGAACGCCAGGAGCGGCCGTGACCCCAGCAAGTCCCTCTCCAGGGACGATTGCAGACGAAGTAGCCACAGCCGCCGAATAGACGCATGGCGCGACCGAAGATGATACAACGGCCACAATCGAAGTCGTCGGCATACTCACGATGACGGCTTCGCCTTCCTCTTGAGACGACGAAACCACTCTGGGCGAGATAGCCCCCGAGGACACTTCCTCCTCAAAATCGGGCGCCTCCATATCATCGCCAGGAGCCGGAGCGGAGCCAGGGGACGCTTCAACGCTGTACCCTCCATAGACGTCGTCCCCTGAGAAAAAGACAAGAGAGTTGATATCAGTATAATAATAATCTTTCTAAAGGTAAACACAAAAGGCGACGTTTACCCTGAACCAGCGGCATATACGACACATCTGCAGCCGAATCTAAACCACGTCTTAATGACGCGATGTGAGCCATCATGCCTGGAAAAGGAGGCGGGCCGACCGACATCGCCAAGAGTTCTGTCAGGCCTTCACCAAGACGCGGTCGGAATTCGTCAGTCGGAATCTCGCCAGACGTACTCGCTAACACGGCGGGAGTTTCACTCACTGCTGACCTCGAGAAAGATTCTCCCATCTGCCTCGGCCACGCAGGCAATCGCGCTCCGTTGCCTGAAGCAGCAGCCACGACAGCAACCTCTAGCGAGGGTCCTCCAGTGCCGCTTGCCGAAACTGTAGAAGGTCCCTCTCTAAAAGGCGAGGAACCTCCAGCCGAAGAATGATCCCTAATATGGGGAGGAGCAGGCTCACTCCCGGGTTCCTCAACTCCAAGAATGCGGAGAGGACGAGCGACAGTCTCCTTCCTCCTCTTACGAAGAGAAACTTCCTTCGGAGCAGAGGCCCGTCGTTTCCCAGAAGAGACCACCAAAGCCCCCGCGGGCAGAGGCACTTCACACCTCGGCACCGACACCAGAGGCTCATCTGGAGGGCCAGTCTCCTCATCCTTGTCCGGAGAGACCGAAGGGACGTCAACTCTTCCCCCAGGCTTGGGGGAAGGCACCCTGAAACTTCCAAGCATATCAAAGTCACGATGGAAGGTGTTAATCGCCACGTAGAACTGGGCATAAGAGTGAAGAATGCGAAGCTCCGTGGAGATTGTTACCACCGGCACAATGAAGGTTGCTCTCGTACAACCCATGATGAAATATCGCCACCCTCTAGCTCCATCAATGAGTCCACCCCGGGACCTGAAGCTGGTAACGGCATTGCCCACATACAACTGGTCGTACCCAAACTGCCTGGCAAACCGACTAGGCAAGTAAGGCTCGAAGAAGCAGTGATCTTCGCTCCTGTACAGCAGATGGGATGGTCTAATACAGACCAGCCAATAAAAAGCTTCCGGAGAGAGATCAGTCTTCTCTCCACCTGAATCCTCCAGCCTCGCCCCTGATTGATTGCAATGTACAGAAGGGGGAGTACAGAGGAGCTTCCAGCCATGGCTGAGGTTCAACACCAGCCGACAGTCTAAGACTTTGGTCACGTTCCAGGAGGAATTCTTATAGTTCAACAAGAACATACTCTCCGAACTGCTACCGGAGCCAGGAGACATAACCCGGGGATTGTGGAGAATTAACCACCCCATCAAATATAGGTATGGTAATTCCACCCTGGGAAAACTCTCACGCCGAGCTTCGTCAACAAGCAACCCATCAGTTATGGCCCTCAAACCAACCTGTATGCGGCACACCATGGCGGGAAGCAAGCCCAGTCTTGCCCCAAATACCAGGTGCACCGTCGGCCACAGAATATTCCGGTGAATGCGGTCCGCGGACGCAGTACCAGGCACTACTACCAAACGCAGCCATATGGAGAGAAAACCAGCCAACTGGGCTTCCTTAGACAGAGGCCTGCGACAGCGCCTCAAGTAACTACAGGCCTTGGTGCCTTCAGGGTACTTTCCTACCCCCTCGGCGAGAATCTGATCCGGAGCTCCAGCCTCCTCCATAAGAGCCTCCACGACCTGGGCATTAAGCACGCCCAAACAGTTCACGGGCTCATTCTTGCCCTTCGAGGCTTTCTCTGACCTGGCGGCCCTAGCTCAGTGGAAGAAGAGGTAGGACATCCACTTGGTGGTATGAGCCAAGTCAGAGGGCTCATTATAAAAAGCGGTGCATGCGAAGTATTGACACATCAGCTCCTGATATACTTCCGCCACCCGAGGGTCCAAGTCCCCCAACTCCCGGTTGGTGGGAACATACTCTTTGTATGGGGTATCCCCATCGGCAGTCTCGAGACAACTGCCATCTCGTGGAGCGCCAATCCCATCTCCCCCAGTGGAGTGGCAAAAGTCCCAGTGAGCGGAATGTACCGCTCCATCAGCGCCAGGAACAAGTTAGGGTTCGGAGGCAACCCGACGCTAGTCGCACCTACAGCAGCATATAATCCTATGCCCTCCAGCTCTCTCCGAAAGTGCTTCAAAGCCCAGTCGACTAGGCATATCCATCGAGAGTTTGTTGGGGTAATCCACCCACTGCACCGAGGATTCTCCTTGGGATATACCCCGCCTCGCCCCATGAAGTCATTACAGAAAGTCGGCGATTGAACCGACTGGATCACCGAGCTGTCTTCACTAGGGACACTGCCCGGGCACAGTCCTCTGAACAACGTCACGACGCCGGAAGGGCGACTGACGAATGACCCCTGATCAGCTCCTTTCAGATGAAAGATCTTCTCCGGCTTGCCGTGAAGATCAGGAGTCAGCATCCACGACATCTGCCTGGGATGCGTCGCGTGGAAGAAAGCCGAGATGGGATAATCCCTCGGCATTGTGGGTAGGTACAAAACCAAATTCCCGGCAGGAAAAACTTAGGGCTCCCTCTTAGGCTTCGTCTGGGACCGTTTGTCGATCATATCCCCAAAGAGGAAAGTCGACTTTATGTACTGCTCCCCGTCTATATAAGTCAGGGGCTCCCCGTTGATCATGCTCAGCAGCATTTGCTCGCCCTGAGCCGATATCAAGAGCCTCCTTCCTTCAGGGTACTGCGGCCCGGAGATAGGAAATACCATGTGGGACAAATCCTCCAGGTAGTTCGAGTGCAGCATCCCAGCAGCGGAGCCCATTACCTCGGCCAGTGGAGACTCACCTACGTCAACTGCAAAAGTGCAAGGAAAATATGTCATTGCAAGTCTTGCACGAAATATACGGACTAAAGAAACAACAGTCTGCGCTCTACGCAGGATTGTTCAAACATGAGCTGTATTTACGCCAGAGGTCCCCCTCCCACAAGCGTAAAACTCAAAGTTTACGATATACCCAAATTTTCGGTAGCCAGAGCTTTCACGCTCAGGACTACGAAAATGTGGAGGCTTTACGCTGGCACATTAGAAATGTGGGTGTAAAAGATGAAAACGTCTCCGTGCATCATCTTCCTCAAAAGAGGCTATCAGCACAGAAGACGACCTAGTGCGGTCACGTTTAACGTGTGCGAAGGATTTTTTGTCATATTGTCACCACGAATGCTCTACCTCTAAGACCGGGTGCACTGCTCGTCGGCGGGACACTTCGCTCAGAAGGAAGTTTTCCTTGACCGACCGAGGACTCCCTCGCTGGGACGAAAGAATGAGAAGAGGAACCTATACTCTTTCCCTTAGCGGAGGGGGTCTGTTTCGACGCCATTTCTGAAGACTCGAAGTGCTCGGAGAGGGAACAGAGAAAAACTCGAAACAGTCGAAAACTCTCTTTCGCAGAAGATGGATAAAAAGTTTTTCTTTCAGAAAACTTGGGATATATGTAGAGTTCAGGCCGACTCCTCGAAACCTCAGACGGACTCCTCGAGACCCCAACCAAATCTCACAAATTAAATGACGGGTTATGATTGGATGCTACGTCAGCCCACTAACCTTGAAAGACGGACAGTCAGCAAAATTCGAAAAGTTTTTTCGTGCAAGACGGTTCAGCGGTTCCTATGCTAAGGGGCTTTCTACGCTCGACGGCTACAGATCTACGGTTTTTACGCTCGCAAGCTGCAAGTCTATGGTTCTACGCCCGGATGCCTTTGTGCTCAGTAGTTTTTACGCTCGAGAGGCCACGAATCTACGACTTTACGCTCAGCAGATACCAAAATCGATGATCTCACGCTCGGTGGCGCTCAGTTTACGCCCAGAAGCAACAGACCCGCAAAACTTCACGCTCGAAGAAATTTTCTTTTCAGGAGCTACAGATATACAGTTCTACGCTAAAGGAGCTTTCTACGCTCGACGGCTACGAATCTACGACTTTACGTTCGACAGCTACAAGTCAGGTTTTGGCCCGGATGCCTTTGTGCTCAGTAGCTTTTATGCTCGAGAGGCCACAAACCCATGACTTCACACACAGGAACCACAAGTCTACGATTTCACGCTCGATGGTGTTCTACGCTCACAGGCTACAGATAAATAGTTCTACGCTAAAGGAGCTTTCTACGCTCGATGGCTACGAATCCACAACTTTACGTTCGATAGCTACAAGTCAGGTTTTGGCCCGGATGCCTTTGTGCTCAGTAGCTTTTATGCTCGAGAGGCCACAAACCCATGACTTCACACACAGGAACTACAAGTCTACGATTACACGCTCGACGGTATTTTATGCCCGGAGGCTACAGACTGATGATTTCTCGCTCCACGACTTTCCGTATATTCGAACAGTCCCCAAAGCGGTCAATTACTAGGAGTTCACACAGAAGATACTCCTTCTTAGCCTCAACATATCCCAAGTACTCGAAACATACAAGAGTTCAAACATTGAGAAATTACTCTTCTCGGGTCAATTGGAGGTTCATCCAGACTCCAGTCTGAATATCTCGTCTATCAAAAGATGGCAACCCAGTTTTGACAGCCATTCCTCGACCCTGTTCCAAGGGATTTTTGAGAAGTCACTCTTGAAGACGAAGACTGAACAAAAATTCTTTCCATCAGAAGTTCAGAGCTCTACGCGGTTCCTCGGTCCCAGCAACAGGACAGTTCAAAAAATATTCAAGATGCTCTACAGCGTTCTATGGACTACTCATTATGCATAAAGGACAGGACCTAACACTCTTTCTACAGAGTCGGCGTACAGATTCAGACGTGTTGAAGCTGCACATATTCAGACTTCACAGCAACGTATGGCAAAATGATCATACGAAGAAGAAAGACAATTTTATTAAAGATTAAAATCATGATTACATATGAGGGAAATTCATTCTACAAGAATTTTCTTTTCATGATTACATCTGAGGGAAACTCCATCTACAAAGGAGATACCCCCTCGTCGTCTGAAGATTGCCTAGAAGCTGTTCTGATAGGTCCTCGCTGGGCTTCAATTCTTTATCCATCTTCTCCGGCAGTCAGTCGGTTGCCGCAAAACGATGGGCGGATACAGAAGTGGGCCTGCATTGATTTTACAGATCCCATGCTCCGTGCGTCGCTCAAGCCGGGACAGAACGAGTCTGTCTGACTCTCGTCACCAGAGGGCATCGAGAGAATGCACAACATGACCAGCAGCTGTGGTCAAAAATGACCCTTCCTCTCTCCTGGGGCAACGCCATACAAAGTTGCTGATTATCTCGAGCAAAGGAGGCTAAGATATCCTTCCATGATCTATCGTTGCAGTGGACACTTGCTCGAAGACGCCATCTTTTTCGGCTCCTTACACGCTGGAAGAACATGATCTCCTTCTTCCTCAAATCGACCAGGCGAACTCCGGCGATCATCTCTGCGTGGGGATGAAGATGTGGGGAGAACAGGCTAACTCCCCCAGCCTTTTATAGGCGAAAGAGGTCACAGCGGTCCCCAATAAATCCGCCATAAAGTCTGCACCGACCATTTCAACGCTCCATTCAGAAACGTTTCGAGTTACGAGGGGCCGTTCATGCTTCGTTTAAAGCGTTTCAAATTCCAAGGAATTTAAAAGCTCTGAAGGGGGTCTTGTTGAAGCATGAAAAATACGCTGGGATGAACTACGCAGCCTCTTAATGCAGAGCAGCGTGAACGAAGGCCTCCAGAGCCATCAAGCGTATAATAGAGCTTTTTCCAGCGTAAAGAATAAAGCTAACAGGACCATCAGCGTAAGTGCAGTACGTCCAGGCCGCTCCAGCGTGAAACAGAGTTCTTCATCGCCTCTATGGCGTAAAACTCATCCACTCTCGAAGCAGCGTTATAGCGTACGAGGAACGCTTCGTCTTCCCCACAAATGAACCTGTCAAGTCACGCAGTGAATCTGACCTCTGACTCCTGACAAAAAGTGCTGCACGACCATCCAGACGACGGTTGGAAACGACGGCAGGCCCCTCGGGACACGCACCACAGAATGATGGCGGATCTCTGTATTTAATGCAGAGGATTTAGTTAAAAGATCACCGAACCGTCGCTTACTGGAGTCCCCTTCGCATAAACGGCTCTTCTGCGTACAAGGGAATACGCTGCCCTGTTTTACACAGGCAAACATGAGCGGTTTTACGATCCGCAGCGGACAAACCGCCTGCCACGTCAAAAGCTGCACTTCGTACGGGATTCGAGGCACGTCTCCACGTCTAATTGCACAGAGCGGTGACAGTTTCTCTCAAGGCACGTCTCTGTGACAGGTGCACAGAAGGGGTGCAGACCTTCAAAATACGCCTCCGTATTTAATACATAAGATGATGGCAAATCTCTGCAAGAGATTTGATTATATCTTTAAAAGCCGTAATTCCGGCTAAAGGCGTCCACATCAGCACGGTACGCAGCGGCTTCTACGCCCATTCAGGATCTGTGCCCATCCGGCTTCAACGCCCTCTCGGCCTCTAGGACCACCCGGCTTCTACGCCCATCCGGCTTCAACGCCCTCTCGGCCTCTATGACCGCTCGGTTTCTATGCCCATCCGGCCTCTAGGACCACTCGGCTTCTACGCCCATCCGGCTTCAACGCCCTCTCGGCCTCTAGGACCACTCGACTTCAACGCCCATCCGGCTTTAACGCCCTCTCAGTCTCTACGACTACCCGGCTTCCATGCCAACTCGGCTTCTATGCCTATTCAGCTTCTATGCCTGCTCGGCTTCTATGACATGGTGACGGACATTTGGCTTCTACGCCAACCTCTTCTATACAATGGATACCTACCTGCGTGGCTTTTACGCCGTGATCTTAGTAGCAACCGTACGTGTTGTGTCCCCTTAGTTGGACCCACGTCACCCGCTCAGTCAAAAGATCATCTATACGTAGGCATTGGTTACTTTAACCATTTTATAATAGGGTGCTGTACTTTTCACTCCTCGGTTGCTACACCAACAGAGTGGTCACTGTCACCAAAGACTCTATAAATAGAGGCCCCTATCAATGGGGAACAAGGTCGGAAAAATTGGTCAAGAAACCGATATCAGATCCCAGGTGGAAAAATTGGTGAAGATACCAATATCAAATCCAGGGTCGACAATTCGAAAGATTGAACCAGGTCGAAGAGAGAAGAGAGAGAGAGAGAGAGTACCCGGGGCTTAGGCAAAGAGCGGGGATCGACGACGTCGGCATCGTGCATCCACCCTCCCCTGCAACCTTCGAAGCTACTACCTGTCTTCCACGACACTTCTTCAACATCGCGCAGTCCAAGGGCTAAAGTGATCGACCGTAGATCAGACACCTATAGCAATTATCTACCCAGATTAAATAAATTGTACTCCCACATCCTCGCATAGGATTACACTGTACAAGTTTGTTTGTAAACCAAAGGGCGCGGGTTTCGCACAAACCCTGTCATTGAAATAACACATTTCATTCTTTCGTTTAATACCACAAACAAGATGGCGACTCTGCTGGGGACATCTTTCTCTTCTGACGAGGAAGTAATTGCTCAACGCGATGCGGTATCTATAGGAACCGTGAAGAAGACGCTGGTCGTTCAGTTCGATCAGTCCGCCTACGAAGACATGCTTCGAACCGGGGGTAGCTCTCACTCTCTCTCCGTCCAAGACAACAGGAAGCTGTACAAAGTGTGGGTGCCCAAGACATCCTCTACCATTCCTGTGGACTCTCCGATCTCTCTGATCTCTCTGACCAATAAGGTGGTAGCGTCGGTCCCTCCGTGCCCAGCACGTAAAATTCAGTCTCCCGCTACGTGCGGTACAGACAAAACTTCGGGCAAAGCCTCAGCGCTGACCCAAAAGTATCCTCTGTGTTTTTCGTGCAGAAATCAGTCTCCCGCTCCGCGCGGTACAGACAAAACTTCGGGCAAAGCCTCAGCGCTGACCCAGAAGTATCCCCTGCGCTCTACGCACAGAAATCAGTCTCCCGCTACGCACGGTACAGACAAAACTTCGGGCAAAGCCTCAGCGCTGACACAGAAGTATCCCCTGCGCTCTACGTGTAGGAACCAGTCTCCTGCTATGCACGGTACAGACAAAACTTCCGACGGTGCCTCAACGCCAAATCGGAAGAACAGATCACGCTCCACGCGCAAAGCAACATCTGGCCTCTACGGTAAACCAGATGAGCGCTGTGATCTCCGCCAGGGGAAGCAAGTAGGCGAATACTCAGCCTCTCGGCCTTTACACCAGCAAGAAAACAATCTGCCTACCCTCCGGATTGCGCGAGAAGCCGATGGCCGACTGAGGACCTCTTCAGCTTTACGCTAGTCTGAGCGAATCTCCAAATTACGCCAGGCGAAGTCCCGCGGCGTAAAGCAAGCTCAGGTTGCTACTCCTGACCTACGCGAATGCCTAATCAAGAAGCGTAAGGAGAGGGGATCTTCCAACATGTCTATTACGCCCCCTAGAGAGCAATGTTGTAATAGTCATAAGATTGTGATTGACTGCTGTTGTTCTAAAGCAAAACGGTCGGTCTTCGACCGATTTAGCTACTCTCAGTCTTTTCCGGAAGAAGAGCACGCGTATGCGTCCGTGAACATGGCTTCACGCATACCCAGAAGAAGGTCGAGCTCAAGACATCATCCCTCTGGGCCTCCGAGCCAAAGAAGATTCGAAGACCTCCTCTGGAGCACTGAAGCTGGGGTGTTCCAAAACACCCGGGCAAGGTCACAGCAACCAGCTCCGTACTCATCTGATTCTGACGCTGGGGGTCGCCAATCTCCCAGAACAGATGCTGAGAGTGTAGAGTCGACTTCTGCGGTGACCTATACTAATCCTTCGATGACACCCAGGGAAGTGGGAGCTTACGCCATTGAAGACGAACGCGAGGAGGCTTCAGGAAACGCGGAACAACGCATCACTGTGCTAGAGACGTCCCTGAAGCAAATGCAATCCGTAATGGAAAACATACACCAGATGATGCTAACTCAGCATGCGATCGCCATGGCTCAAGCGTCGGTCCCACCAACTCAAATACATGTGGGGGTGGACTTACCACCATCCAACCCGAGCCAAGAACCTGCTCTAGATCAAGAGTCAGCAGTCCCTTCGCTTCCAACTGAGAATCCGATGCAGGCAGTGCGGGAGTTGAAAGCCCAGTTTGATGCCTTGAAGCACAAAGATCAGCTCAAGAAACTAGGAATCAACCAGCCTTACCCGGCTATCTGGGAAGAAGTCCCTTTTCCTCCGAAGTACAAACCTCAGACTATGGCTCTGTTCGAAGGAAAAATATCACCAAGTCAATACATGAACTATTTCAGTATGATGACGGTGTTGCTACAAGGGAACGACGCCCTCCTCACTCAGGTGTTCAAGAGCTGCCTCTCAGGAGTAGCCTATCAGTAGTACCATAGCTTGGCGGACAACTGCATTACTTACTTCGAAGACTTCAAAGCGCTATTCTTCACACGATTCTACGAGGGTGGAATAGACATGTCTATGTCCTTCCTCATTGAAGTCAAGCAAAGGGAAAAGGAAGACGTTCGCACCTTCGTCGAACGTTTTCGTCAGGCCACCTTACAAATGCCTCCAGGAGTTCCAGACTCGGCGTTAGTAGACATTTGCAGGAAGAACCTCCTTCCTATAGTCTCGGTATTCACAGGACCATATCAGTTCCATGAGTGGCCCTAGTTCATCGTCTCGGCAGTGGCCGCAGAAGACAACAGTCGCAAGGCGCGCGACAATGGCATCATGATCTCCGCCTCCGATAAAGGCAAAAGGTCAACTCCCAGCAGCGACCATCCTCGCAGCTCCAAGGGAAAAGAATCTCTGACGGTCAATACGTCCAGACAAAAGACGGCAGCGACCACGCAGACATAGCCCGGGACTTCCAGGCCCATCGAAGTCTACTCTTTCGACGATGATGATGTCCCTAGCATATTTGAGTGTCTCGTCAAGAGTGGCAAGATCACCCTTCCGGAGCTAAGACGGCCCCAAGAAGCCGGCAATACTGACGACCCTAAATACTGTATCTTCCACAGATACGTACACCACCCAACAAAGGCGTGTTACGTACTGAAAAGAAGAATCTAGGGGTTGATCGACGCCAAGGCCATCACTCTGCACAACACCGAGAAGACGGTCACAGCCAACATGATCTCTCTGCGGTTCGGTAATTTGCCTTCCCCAAAAGTCATGGACGGTATCACGCCCATTTCTCGAGCCACAATGGACATCATCAATCTCCCTCCAGCTAGGGATCAAAATCATGACCTGGTACCCCTGACCACCCGTCAAGGCGAGATTATGTGGGTTCATCCGAATTTGGTGTCAGAGCTCGAGGAAGAGACTAAAGCTACTAAAGCTGCGTCTAGGAGAAGCTCCAAGTGTAAACCATGCCATATGGTTGCAACTTCTTCCCTATCAGACGAAGACGAGGTACTTGCTGCAACCCGTTCGGGGAAAGCCTACCTCAACGACTACGGAGCAAGTCAGAAGGATATACCGACAGATGTTTCAGCCGCCAACCCTGCAGGGCCAAGCCCCGTCATACCGGAAGCCAACCCTTCAAAACCGACGCAGGCGGACAAAGGAAAACAAAGAGAAGTGCGCTTTGATAAACCTGTGAAGAACATTCCGAACAAAGGTTTTAAGAAGCCATACAACTTCGACATCCTAGCCCAACTGGCTAATACACCGGCCAGGCTCTCCATCTTCGAGCTACTCAGGCTCTTCCAAGACACTCATCTAGCCTTGAGTGAAGCACTGATACAGGCGAAAGCATGCTTGACCCAGCTCAAGTCTTCCGACGAAGAACCAGTGGCGTGCCCTCAATGCCACAGTATGATGGAGGTGGTCCCAAATATTACCTTCACCCAAGACGACATGCTGTTAAAACATAACAGGCATGACAGGCCCCTCTATTACACCGGGTACGTCGGTTCCATGGAGGTTGATCGAATTCACATAGATCCGGGATCATCGATCAGCATCATCCCTCACAGTCTGCTCAGACCATTGAGGATTCCTACCAACGAACTGGCTTACACCTCCACTACAATCGTGGGATTCAACGCCGGAAGAAGTAAGCCGTTGGGGAAGATTCGCCTGAGGATCCAGATTGGCAACCTCGGATCGGTGGCCACATGTTACGTGATCGATTCAGAGGTATCCTACAACATCTTGCTGGGAAGACCGTGGATCCACGATCACAACATCGTTCCTTCAACTCTACATCAATGTCTTAAATATGTAGACCCCCAAGGAATCGTACAAACGGAGGTGGCCGACCTAAACCCATTTAAAGGAGTAGAGTCCTACTATTCCGACGCCGTATTGTACTAGTAGGACCACACGGAAGAAGTGGCGGGCAAGACAGAGAAGGAATCCCACCAGGAACCAGGAGAACCCTCTGCCGCACTACCGCTGTCGATCAGAGTGAAAGGGCGAACCACTCGTCCAAAAGCCATAGAGCCCATGGCTATTCACCTGAACAGATCCAACTCAGGGAAAAGAAGCAATTCTCCAGTGGTTACTCTGAACCAGAAGCCTCCACCTTTGGTCATCAACCTACGGCGCGACGAGCAGCCGACCGATGTAAACACGACCAGGAACGGAGTTCCAGATGGCAATAAACATCCTCTTTTCCAGTACATTAATGCTCAGATTCCAAATCAGGAACCCATTCCCCCTGACGAGGTAAAACCCATAGCACGAAAGTTCTTGGAAGCTATGGACTCCTACCATCCGCATATCTGGAAAGCAGCATCATCATCCAACGTTATCACAACGTATGGACCGCATGAAGATTCTATCTTCATAATCCCGCCTACCTGCAGCAGTCAGCGTCCAATAGTATTCGGCCGCATGCGCAATCAACCAGCCATCCAGGAAGATCCTTTCGATGACAATACTGGGAAGATGCAGGTTCACCGATACAGCCCTCAAGTGCTGAAGATCATGCAAAATATGGGCTACGACTTAAAGCGAAAGCCGGGCCTCAACTACGGAAGAGGCAGACGAACGCCGCCACGCGGCGACCCCCGCTACCAACAAACTCATTTCGGGTTAGGGTATGCCACCTCCTTTACGGCTTCCACGTCGGATAAGGATATCTTTTCCTCCTCCTGGGATGGCTCGTCACCCCCCAACTCACCTAGTGCTCCCGAACAAGCACTATCAGCAAATATGGTGATGACAGATCCCTCAGAAGCAGAGGAACGAGATTCTGAGCCGTTTGAGGATGACTCTTGGGCTCAACAAATGGATACACAGTGGGAATTCCGCTTAGAACAGAGGGAACCTCCAACCAAAGACGAAGTTATCCAAATCGATGTTGGGGGTGGGCTTTCTCCAAAGCCGATATTTATCAGTGACAATCTTCCACCAGCCGAAAGGGAAGAAATCATACAGCTGATAAATGGATACGTCGACGTCTTTGCATGGGATTATGGAGACATGCCAGGCCTAGACCCGAAGGTGGCTACTCACAAACTCAACATATTGACTAACTCAAAGCTTGTGAAGCAGCACCAATGCCGGTTCCGACCGGACATGATGGACGCCATTGAAGCTGAAGTTAAAAAGCTGATAGCCTGTGGGTTCATCCTGGAAGAACAACATCCCGACTGGGTCGCCAACGTTGTCCCAGTCATGAAGAAAAATGGGAAGGTACGTATCTGCATCGATTACCGAGATATGAATGCGGCCTGCCCCAAGGATGAATTTCCTCTTCCCATCACGGACATCATGATCGACAACACCTGCTGTTTTGAACGCATGTCTTTCATGGACGGGTTCTCAGGATACAATCAGATCAAGATGCATCCTGAAGACGAGAAGCACACTGCCTTCCGTACCCCGTTGGGAGTGTATTGCTATACAGTTATGCCCTTCGGACTGAAGAACGCCGGGGCTACATACCAACGAGCTATGAGCAACATATTCCACGAACATCTATGCAAGACAGTGGAATGTTACGTAGACGACATAGCCGTCAAGAGCCGCCTCCAAGGTGATCACATTCAAGACCTGAAGACGGTATTCGAGTTATGCGCTAGCATCAACTCAAAATGAACCCCGCGAAGTCCTTCCTGGGTGTATCCAGTGGCAAATTCCTGGGGTTTGTCATCACCGCCAAAGGCATCCAGGTGGACCCCGACAAAGTCCAGGCCATCGTAGAAATGCGACCACCCCGCAATCTGAGGGAACTCCGGGGGTTTCAGGTCCGTCTGGCCTATATCCGGAGGTTCATATCCAACCTCTCGGGAAGATGCCAGCCCTTTTCGCATCTCATGAAGAAAGGTGCATCCTTCGTGTGGGACGAAACCTGCCAGCAAGCGTTCGGGGATATCAAATGCTACCTCACCAATCCACCAGTTTTGGTGCCTCCCATCATGGGGAAACCATTCTTGCTGTACGTCCGGGCGATGGATCATTCGCTAGGAGCTCTTCTCGCGCAGAAGAACGACGTGGGGCATGAGCAGGCTATCTACTACCTCAGCAGGATGATGGTCGGGGCCGAATACCGGTACAACCCAGTGGAGAAAGAATGCCTGGTTCTGATGTTCGCTATCCAAAAGACGCGGCACTATGTCACCGGTCAGACTATTCATATTGTCTCCAGGATCAACCCTCTTCGAGTCCTGATAGGCAAATCGAGTATTCTTAATTCCCGACTCGCAACTTGGGCGATGCTGTTAACGCCATACGACATGGTGTACATCCCGCAGAAGTCCATCAAAGGCCAAGCGCTGGCCGACTTCCTAGCTGCTCATCCGATCCCGAAGGCCTCCAGGTTATACGAAGACATTCCCGACGAAGTTGCAGAATGTAATTCCGCAATGGAAAGTGACTCTTGGCAACTGTTCTTCGACGGCGCCTCCAGGACTGGCCCCAAGGGAAACATAGTTTCAGGGGTAGGAATCGTCCTAGTCACTCCTGACAAACTCGTCATCTACCGGGCATATTCTCTCAACGAGGCATGTTCCAATAATGTAGTGGAATACAACGCTCTGTTAATCGGCCTCCAAGTCACAAAAGAGCTGGGGGTCGAATCCCTGGAAGCTTTCGGTGATTCTCTGCTTATCGTCAATCAAGTCAGAGGAATATATGAAGTCCGGAATCCAGACCTCATCCCCTACCATCAAGCGACGGTCGAGATAGCCACGACGTTCAAAGGGTTCTTCCTAGAGCATGTGCCTCGATCCCAGAATCGGGAAGCTGATGCCCTAGCCAGTCTAGCGGCGGATTTGGCCACTCCTATAAGAAGACAGGATTCGGTGATCCTTCTTAACAGAGATTTATTCTGTGTGAAGAACAACTTTCACATAGAACGCAGTCACGCTATGAACACAGACCCCCCTGGAAGGGACTGGAGGAGTCCCTTCATAGATTTTGTCGCCTACGGAATCTTACCAGAGGACCCCAGAGAGGCGGTATCCGTCAAAAGACGATCTTTACGCTTCTACTTCGACGCATCCTCACAATGCCTGTATCGTCGGACCTACGACGGACTACTATTAAGATGCCTCTCAGACGACGAAGCGTAGCAGATTATCCGGGAAGCTCACGACGGCGTATGCGGAGCGCATCAGCCCGGTCCTAAGCTGCAGGATCGTATCAGAAGAATGGGCTATTACTGGCCCACTATGATCACTGACGCGATCAGCTATGCAAAACGATGCAGGGCCTGTCAGGTCCATGCAGACTTCATACATCAACCGTCTGAATATCTACATCCTACGATTGCATCCTGGCCCTTCGAAGCCTGGGGTATGGATATCGTTGGGCCCATTCACCCGTCTTCCTCCAGAGGCCACCGGTTCATACTGGCCATCACAGATTACTTCTCCAAATGGGCAGAGGCGATCCCTCTGGCTGAAGTAAAGGCGTCTGACGTAATCAGCTTCATCAAGCACCACGTCATTTATCGTTTTGGGACTCCCCGAAGGATAATCCACGATAATGGACCTCAGTTCATCAGCCAAGCGTTTCATCGATTTTGCGATAAAAGTCGAATACATAATATTGCCTCTACGGCATATTATCCAACTGCTAATGGTTTGGCGGAAGCCTTCAACAAAACCATTATCAAACTCCTGAAGAAGTTTGTTTCTTCAAACAAAAGAGACTGGAACGAGAAGCTGGGCGAATGTCTTTGGGCATACCGCACAATGGTACGGACACCAACAGGTTGTACCCCCTTTTCACTAGTCTACGGGAGCGAGGCGGTTCTTCCCATCGAAATCCAGATCCCGTCGCTCAGGATAGCCGTGACTAGTGAGCTGACTCGAGAAAAGAATGACCTGTTAAGGCTCCAAGAGCTGGAAGGATTAGACGAGAAATGCCTACAAGCTCAGCAGCGCATCGCGCTCTACCAAGCATAAAGTAAAGGAAAGAGTGTTCAAAGTCGGCGAGCTAGTTCTAGCCGTAAGAAGGCCGATGATTCTCACTCACAGAAGTAAAGGCAAATTCCAACCCAAATGGGAAGGCCCTTATGTGATCGAGACAACGTTCTCGAACGGCGCCTACAGGATAGCCCAGCCTAACGGAGACCTATTAATGGCTCATATCAACGGCAAATTCCTGAAAAGGTACTATGCCTAATCTCTCCTGCTCAAGAGGAAAATAGCGAGGACCTCGATTCTGACGAAACTACTTCCAGAACATAATTAGTTGGATTGCACTCTATCATGTCCGTATGACCTCTGAATAGATATGTCCCGCTAAGAAGTTTATCGAGAGTTTATCACGTCCATACTACCTCTGATATCACTCTCACCAAACCTGTCATTTACATTCCGAAATGATGGGTCCACAAAAGTCAGAAAAGAGCCGCTTTTATTTCCCAAAAGAGAGCAGGATTACATCGGGGGAAGCAGGAAAAGAAAGGATACATCATGATGGCGGGTTAGCCAGATTGTCAATCAGCCGTCCCAGTGCAGCTATCCTCTCGTTCCTAAGGGCCAAGGCATCGACGCGAGCCTGCTCCAGCCGGGCCTCGGGGGTATTTGTAAAAGCCAGATCAGCCCTTGCCCGAAGATAGCCCAAGCGAGCAGCCTCTACACGGTCCAACTCCCGTCGTGCTGCGCTCAGTCGACTAGACGCCACATCTAGACCTGCTAGCGACTGAGAAGCCCACTCCTCTGCCCGAGCGAGTTCTTCCTTCAGCTTGGATGCCCTCGCTGCATTCCCTTCGTGCTCAGAACGGCACTTTGCCTCAAGAGCGAAAGCCTCTGCCACACCAGTTTTTCGCCTATCCATCTCCAGTTCATGTGTCTTAATGAGTTGGTCTAGGCCTTCCAGCTTCGTGGTGTGCCGCGCGGTCATATGGTCGTACTTGGTCTGGACCTCAGCATCGAAGCTGCCCCGAGTCAGCTGCAAATATTCATTAATGGGTTGCTCTAAACCATTAACCACCGCCTCCAGGGCGTCAGCTGCCCCAGGATCGCCTAGCTCCCTGATGACCCCGATCGACGCCAGAGAAGTCTTCTTCAAGCGTTCAAAATCCAGACTCTTCGCTAACACCATTGATATCATCATTTTCAAATCGGTGTAGAAGAGACTGGTATGTTGCTCGGTCAAAGCAACTAGATCCGACTGAATGCCAGGAGCGACCGCGACCCCAGCAAGTCCCTCTCCAGGGACGATTGAAGACGAAGTAGCCACAGCCGCCGAATAGACGCATGGCGCCACCGAAGATGATACAACGGCCACAATCGAAGTCGTCGGCATACTCACGATGACGGCTTCATCTTCCTCTTGAGACGACGAAACCACTCTGGGCGAGATAGCCCCCGAGGACACTTCCTCCTCAAAATCGGGCGCCTCCACATCATCGCCAGGAGCCGGAGCGGAGCCAGGGGACGCTTCAACGCTGTACCCTCCATGGACGTCGTCCCCTGAGAAAAGGACAAGAGAGTTGATATCAATATAATGATAATCTTTCTAAAGGAAAACACAAAAGGCGACGTTTACCCTGAACCAGCGGCATATACGACACATCTACAGCCGAATCTAAACCACGTCTTAACGACGCGATGCGAGCCATCATGCCTGGAGAAGGAGGTGGACCGACCGACATCGCCAAGAGTTCTGTCAGGCCTTCACCAAGATACGGTCGAAATTCGTCAGTCGGAATCTCGCCAGACGTACTCGCTAACACGGCGGGAGTTTCACTCACTGCTGACCTCGAGAAAGATTCTCCCATCTGCCTCGACCACGCAGGCAATCGTGCTCCGCTACCTGAAGCAGCGGCCACGACAGCAACCTCTAACGAGGGTCCTCCAGCGCCGCTTGCCGGAACTGTAGAAGGTCCCTCTCTAAAAGGCGAGGAACCTCCAGCCGAAGAATCATCCCTAATATGGGGAGGAGAAGGCTCACTCCCAGGTTCCTCAACGCCAAGAATGCGGAGAGGACGAGCGATAGTCTCCTTCCTCCTCTTACGAAGAGAAACTTCCTTCGGAGCAGAGGCCCGTCGCTTCCCAGAAGAGACCACCAAAGCCCCCGCGGGCAGAGGCACTTCACACCTCGGCACCGATACCAGAGGGTCATCCGGAGGGCCAGTCTCCTCATCCTTGTCCGGAGAGACCGAAGGGACGTCAACTCTTCCCCCAGGCTTGGGGAAAGGCACCCTGAAACTTCCACGCATATCAAAGTCATGATGGAAGGTGTTAATCGCCACGTAGAACTGGGCGTAAGAGTGAAGAATGCGAAGCTCCGTGGAGATTGTTACCACCTGCACAATGAAGGTTGCTCTCGTACAACCCATGATAAAATATTGCCATCCTCTAGCTCCATCAATGAGTCCACCCCGGGACCTGAAGCTGGTAACGGCATTGCCCACATGTAACTGGTCGTACCCAAACTGCCTGGCAAACCGACTAGGCAAGTAAGGCTCGAAGAAGCAGTGATCTTCGCTCCTGTACAGCAGATGGGATGGTCTAATACAGACCAGCCAATAAAAAGCTTCCTGAGAGAGATCAGTCTTCTCTCCACCTGAATCCTCCAGCCTCGTCCCTGATTGATTGCAATGTACAGAAGGGGGAGTAGAGAGGAGCTTTCAGTCTTGGCTGAGGTTCAACACCAGCCGACAGTTTAAGACTGTGGTCACATTCCAGGAGGAATTCTTGTAGTTCAACAAGAACATACTCTCCGAACTGCTACCGGAGCCAGGAGACATAACCCGGGGATTGTGGAGAATTAACCACCCCATCAAATATAGGTATGGTAATTCCACCCTGGGAAAACTCTCACGCCGAGCTTCGTCAACAAGCAACCCATCAGTTATGGCCCTCAAACCAACCTGTATGCGGCACACCATGGCGGGAAGCAAGCCCAGTCTTGCCCCAAACACCAGGCGCACCGTCGGCCACAGAATATTCCCGTGAATGTGGTCCGCGGATGCAGTACCAGGCACTACTACCAAACGCAGCCATATGGAGAGAAAACCAGCCAACTGGGCTTCCTTAGACAGAGGCCTGCGATAGCGCCTCAAGTAACTACAGGCCTTGGTGCCTTCAGGGTACTTTCCTACCCCCTCGGCAAGAATCTGATCCGGAGCTCCAGCCTCCTCCATAAGAGCCTCTACGACCTGGGAATTAAGCACGCCCAAACAGTTCACGGGCTCATTCTTGCCCTCCGAGGCTTTCTCCGACCTGGCGACCCTAGCTCGGTGGAAGAAGAGGTAGGACATCCACTTGGTGGTATGAGCCAAGTCAGAGGGATCGTTATAAAAAGTGGTGCACGCGAAGTATTGACACATCAGCTCCTGATATACTTCCGCCACCCGAGGGTCCAAGTCCCCCAACTCCCGGTTGGTGGAAACATACTCTTCGTATGGGGTATCCCCCATCGGCAGTCTCGAGACAACTGCCATCTCGTGGAGCGCCAATCCCATCTCCCCCAGTGGAGTGGCAAAAGTCCCAGTAAGCGGAATGTACCGCTCCATCAGTGCCAGGAACAAGTTAGGGTTCGGAGGCAACCCGACGTTAGTCGCACCCACAGCAGCATATAGTCCTATGCCCTCCAGCTCTCTCCGAAAGTGCTTCAAAGCCCAGTAGACTAGGCATATCCATCGGGAGTTTGTTGGGGCAATCCACCTACTGCACCGAGGATTCTCCTTGGGATATACCCCGCCTCGCCCCATGAAGTCATTACAGAAAGTCGATAATTGAACCGGCTGGATCACCGAGCTGTCTTCACTAGGGACACTGCCCGGGCACAGTCCTCTGAACAACGTCACGACGCCGGAAGGGATAATCCCTCGGTATTGTGGGTAGGTACAAAACCAAATTCCCGGCAGGAAAAAACCCAGGGCTCCCTCTTAGGCTTCGTCTGGGACCGTTTGTCGATCATATCCCCAAAGAGGAAAGCCGGCTTTATGTACTGCTCCCCGTCTATATAAGTCAGGGGCTCCCCGTTGATCATGCTCAGTAGCATTCGCTCGTCCTGAGCCGATATCAAGAGCCTCCTTCCTTCAGGGTACTGCGGCCCGGAGATAGAAAATACCACGTGGGACAGATCCTCCAGGTAGTTCGAGTGCAGCATCCCAGCAGCGTAGCCCATCACCTCGGCCAGTGGAGACTCACCTACGTCAACTGCAAAAGTGCAAGGAAAATATGTCATTGCAAGTCTTGCACGAAACATACGGACCAAAGAAACAACAGTCTGTGCTCTACGCAGGATTGTTCAAACATGAGCTGTATTTACGCCAGAGGTCCCCCTCCCACAAGCGTAAAACTCAAAGTTTATGATATACCCCAATTTTCGGTAGCCAGAGCTTTCACGCTCAGGACTACGAAAATGTGGAGTCTTTATGCTGGCACATTAGAAATGTGGACGTAAAAGATGAAAATGTCTCCGTGCATCATCTTCCTCAAAAGAGGCTATCAGCACAGAAGATGACCTTGCGCGGTCACGTTTAACGTGTGCAAAGGATTTTTTGTCGTATTGTCACCCCGAAGGCCCTACCTCTAAGACCGGGTGCACTGCTCGTCGGCGGGACACTTCGCTCAGAAGAAAGTTCGCCTTGACCGACCGAGGACTCCCTCGCTGGGACGGAAGAATGAGAAGAGGAACCTATACTCTTTCCCTTAGCGGAGGGGGTCTGTTTTGATGCCATTTCTGAAGACTCGAAGTGCTCGGAGAGGGAACGGAGAAAAACTCGAAACAGTCGAAAACTCTCTTTCGCAGAAGATGGATAAAAGTTTTTCTTTCAGAAAACTTGGGATATATATAGAGTTTGGGCCGACTCCTCGAAACCTCAGACGGACTCCTCGAGACCCTAACCAAATCTCACAAATTAAATGACGGGTTATAATTGGATGCTACGTCAGCCCACTAACCTTGAAAGACGGACAGTCAGCAAAATTCGAAAAGTTTTTTCGTGCAAGACGGTTCAGCGGTTCCTATGCTAAGGGGCTTTCTACGCTCGACGGCAACAGATCTATGGTTTTTACGCTCGCAAGCTGCAAGTCTATGGTTCTACGCCCGGATGCCTTTGTGCTCAGCAGATTTTACGCTCGAGAGGCCACGAATCTACGACTTTACGCTCAGCAGATACCAAAATCGATGATCTCACGCTCGGTGGCGCTCAGTTTATGCCCAGAAGCAACAGACCCGCAAAACTTCACGCTCGGAGAAATTTTCTTTTTAGGAGCTACAGATATACAGTTCTACGCTAAAGGAGCTTTCTACGCTCGACGGCTACGAATCTACGACTTTACGTTCGACAGCTACAAGTCAGGTTTTGGCCCGGATGCCTTTGTGCTCAGTAGCTTTTATGCTCGAGAGGCCACAAACCCATGACTTCACGTACAGGAACCACAAGTCTACGATTTCACGCTCGATGGTGTTCTACGCTCACAGGCTACAGATAAACAGTTCTACGCTAAAAGAGCTTTCTACGCTCGACGGCTACGAATCTACAACTTTACGTTCGACAGCTACAAGTCAGGTTTTGGCCCGGATGCCTTTGTGCTCAGTAGCTTTTATGCTCGAGAGGCCACAAACCCATGACTTCACGCATAGGAACTACAAGTCTACGATTCCACGCTCGACGGTATTTTATGCCCGGAGGCTACAGACTGATGATTTCTCGCTCCACGACTTTCCGTATATTCGAACAGTCCCCAAAGCGGTCAATTGCTAGAAGTTCACACAGAAGATACTCCTCCTTGGCCTCAATATATCCCAAGTACCCGAAATATACAAGAGTTCAAACATTGAGAAATTACTCTTCTCGGGTCAATTGGAGGTTCATCCAGACTCCAGTCTGAATATCTCGTCTATCAAAAGATGGCAACCCAGTTTTGACAGCCATTCCTCGACCCTGTTCCAAGGGATTTTTGAGAAGTCACTCTTAAAGACGAAGACTGAACAAAAATTATGTCCATCAGAAGTTCAGATCTCTACGCGGTTCCTCGGTCCCAGCAACAGGACAGTTCAAAAAATATTCAAGATGCTCTACAGCGTTCTATGGACTACTCGTTATGCATAAAGGACAGGACCTAACACTCTTTCTACAAGAGTCGGCGCAAAGATTCAGACGTGTTAAAGCTGCACTTATTCAGATTTTACAGCAACATATGGCAAGATGATCATATGAAGAAGCAAGACGACTTTATTAAAGATTAAAATCATGATTACATATGAGGGAAATCCAATCTACAAGGGTTTTCTTTTCATTTTCATGATTACATCTGAGGAAAACTCCGTCTACAAAGGAGATACCCCCTCGTCGTCTGAAGATCGCCGCTAGAGTCCGTTCTGCAGGGTTCTCGCATCGGTACAGATCTTCCTCTTCTTCGAAGGAGATGATCACCAGCAGGCACGACAGAGTTGGGGCTCGCATAAAAGCATGCAGATCCCATGCTCCGTGCGCCACGGCAGATTGGGTTAAGGTATTAAACCCAACTCAGTCCGGGGAGACAGCTGCTACAGCTTGTCTTCTCTATCACCTCCCGGAGGGCATCGAGAGAAGGTGCGGCATGCCAGCAGCCGTGGTCAAAAATGACCCTTCCTCTCTCCTGGGGCAACGCCATACAAAGTTGCTGATTATCCCGAGCAAAGGAGGCTAAGATATCCTTCCATGATCCATCGTTGCAGTGGATACTTGCTCGAAGACGCCGTCTTTTTTGGCTCCTTACACGCTGGAAGAACAAGATCTCCTTCTTCCTCAAATCGACCCGGAGAACTCCGGCGATCATCTCTGCATGGGGATGAAGATGTGGGGAGAACAGGCTAACTCCCCCAGCCTTTTATAGGCAAAAGAGGTCACAGCGGTCCCCAATAAATCTGCCATAAAGTCTGTACCGACCGTTTCAACGCTCCATTCAGAAACGTTTCGAGTTATGAGGGGCCGTTCATGCTTCATTCAAAGTGTTTCAAATTCCAAGGAATTTAAAATCTCTGAAGGGGGTCTTGTAGAAGCATAAAAATACGCTGGGATAAACTACGCAGCCTCTTAATGCAGAGCAGCATGAACGAAGGCCTCCAGAGCCATCAAGCGTACAACAGAGCTTTTTCCAACGTAAAGAATAAAGCTCACAAGACCATCAGCATAAGTGCAGTATGTCCAGGCCGCTCCAGCGTGAAACAGAGTTCTTCATCGCCTCTATGGCGTAAAACTCATCCGCTCTCGAAGCAGCGTTATAGCGTACGAGAAACACTTCGTCTTCCCCGAAATAAACCTGTCAAGTCACGCAGTGAATCTGACCTCTGACTCCTGACAAAAAGTGCTGCACGACCACCCAGACAACGGCTGGAAATGACGGCAGGCCCCTCGGGACGCGCACCACAGAATGATGGCGGATCTCTGCATTTAATGCAGAGGATTTAGTTAAAAGATCACCGAACCGTCCCTTACTGGAGTCCCCTCCGCATAAACCGCTCTTCTGCGTACAAGGGAATATGCTGCCCTGTTTTACACAGACAAACATGAGCGGTTTTACGATCCACAGCGGACAAACCGCCTGCCACGTCAAAAGCTGCACTTCGTACGGGATTCGAGGCACGTCTCCACGTCTAATTGCACAGAGCGGTGACAGTTTCTCTCAAGGCACGTCTCTGCGACAGGTGCACAGAAGGGGTACAGACCTTCAAAATATGCCTCCGTATTTAATACATAAGATGATGGCAAATCTCTGCAAGAGATTTGATTATATCTTCAAAAGCTGTAATTCCGGCTAAAGGCGTCCACATCAGCACGGTACGCAGCGGCTTCTACGCCCATTCAGGATCTGTGCCCATCCGGCTTCAACGCCCTCTCGGCCTCTAGGACCACTCGGCTTCTACGCCCATCCGGCTTCAACGCCCTCTCGGCCTCTATGACCGCTCGGTTTCTACACCCATCCGGCCTCTAGGACCACTCGGCTTCAATGCCCATCCGGCTTCAACATTCTCTTAGTCTCTACGACTACCCGACTTCCATGCCAACTCGGCTTCTATGCCTGTTCGGCTTCTATGCCTGCTCGGCTTCTATGCCATGGTGACGGACATTTGGCTTCTATGCCAACCTCTTCTACACAATGGATACCTACCCACGTGGCTTTTACGCCGTGATCTTAGTAGCAACCGTATGTATTGTGTCCCCTTAGTTGGACCCACGTCACCCGCTCAGTCAAAAGATCATCTATACGTAGGCATTGGTTACTTTAACCGTTGTGTAATAGGGTGATATACTTTCCACTCCTCGGTTGCTACACCAACGGAGTGGTCACTGTCACCAAAGACTCTATAAATAGAGGCCCCTATCAATGGGGAACAAGGTCGGAAAAATTGGTCAAGAAACCGATATTAGATCCCAGGTGGAAAAATTGGTGAAGATACCAATATCAAATCCAGGGTCGATAATTCGGAAGATCGAACCAGGTCGAAGAGAGAAGAGAGAGAGAGAGAGAGAGAGTACCCGGGGCTCAGGCAAAGAGCGGGGATCGACGACGTCGGCATCGTGCATCCACCCTCCCCTGCAACCTTCGAAGCTACTACCTGTCTTCCATGGCACTTCTTCAACATCGCGCAGTGCAAGGGCTAAAGTGATCGACCGCAGATCAGACACCTATAGCAATTATCTACCCAGATTAAATAAATTGTACTCCCACATCCTCGCATAGGATTATACTGTACAAGTTTGTTTGTAAACCAAAGGGCACGGGTTTCGCACAAACCCTGTCATTAAAATAACACATTTCATTCTTTCGTTTAATACCACAAACAACTGTACCTATCCCATATCACTCATCCTACTTTTGATACACCCTAGACACTTTTACCCTCTAGGCACCCTAGGTACATAGACACTAACTCCATAACTATATTGGACACATGGACTTAATATTCTAGGGTACCAACTACTAACTATACTCTGACACCTACCTTAGAACTATTATTACAAATGGTATTATAGTATGAGTTGTTTAGGTATATGCTTATACAATAATACCTAATACTCATATACCCAACTAGGAACTACTGTCATACTCATAAGATACACTCCCAACAATCAACACTGATAGTTAACTTGACACCAACCTATCTTCAAGTTACCAAACTACTACACTATTCAAAGAAGCTGCCTTAGAGACTAATGAAGATGAAACTATATAAGGAAATGAACTAAATATATATCTATCCTGAGCTAGTAGGGGTGTTGGAACATAATTCAACGATAACAAGTTTTGAATGATAGAGATGATATCTTAAGAACCAATTTAAGATACAATATAATAATCATATATGTCTATCCGCAATCATATTACCCAGAATTCTTGCCATGCCAGTAAGCATTGTTGTGATAAACTATAAAGTTCATAACTAAGGTATATATCTTTACGATCATGTTATTTAACTAATATGGTTGTAATAAATTATAAATTCCATAACCAAGATATGTACATCCAAAATCAGGTCTCTACGTTTTCTCTACGCTAGCTAGTATGGCTGCGATAAACTGTAGACACCATGACTAAGGAAGAAGATTACCATTCTCACTGTTCTCATACAAATACACCATCCGAATATTCCTTAATTTAGTCCATAAAATTTATCTCGATACAAGAATCAAACTCAACCACAAATATGTAAAGGTGAATGGAAACAATTGGAAATAGATTCCAAAATTGAGTTTATAGTAAGACTCTCAAGGGTCATCCCAAGAATCTTTCAAGAAATCCTAATCTGTGATTGAGTACCTGTCACTACCATATTTTCTAGGAAAGGATATTTTGGTCATTTCATAATTAATTAAATATTGTGCATGTTATAAATTTAATATTGTATTATTTATTTATTGTCAAATGTTAGCTTATTATTTTGAACTTGTGTTAGTGGACCTAATAATTTAGATTAGATCCATAGACCAACATTTAATTTTAGTTAGAATTGAGCCCAATCATTAGGAGGAGGATTAATTAAGTTAAATCAATTAGACTAGAACCTTTCTTCCATAATTATTTCTTTATGAGAGGCCCCAAAGGATATTTTAGACTTTACATAGTAGCTTAGGGAGGGAGAATAGTGGCGGGCCTATATTTAAAATGGAGGAAAATTTCTCTCTCTTCAATTTTATTTTAAATCTAGATCTAAAATTTTCTCTTCCAAATTTGTTCATTACCACATCAAATTCTACCAAAATTTCTTTCTAATTCCTTTCCAAATCATCATTGGAGGCTATTGAAGCATGTATCTATAAGGAGAAAGCAAGGATCTACAAGGAGGAGTAAGGATATACAAGTTGGAAGCTCTTTACACTCAATTTAGAGGTTTTATTGGGAATCCATCTTCCAATAGGTACAATTCAGTTTTTTCTCTCTAATTAGACTATAAATCTATGTTTTAATCATTAGGAACCACCCCATATGATAAGGCTATCCATAAAAATTGGAATTAGGTTCATAGAAGGCCTATGGAGAAAGTTATGTGGTATTTTGTGCCAATTTTGCGGGAATTCTGAGATTGACACAATTTAAGTTTGTCAATAGGTCAATTAGACCAAATTGATATGTGTTTGATTGTGTTTGGCTAGTGTCGTGTCCACAATTGGATACGTGTTGGCCGTATCCCGATAATTTAGAGATACGGGTTAATTTGGGGGGTTTTCTCAAACACGGGGTTTGATAATGTCATATTTTGATACGGACACGTAGATGAGTAGTTAGCTCTTCGTATTATTCATAATTATGATTTTAGACTTGCTCTTATCTGTTGGAATACAATTGGTTTTGTGGTGGAGCCGTATCGCTAGCGTATCATAGATCTAGTGTGATACGGGTGCGATACACTTCACGTGTTTGTTCTTTACAATTTAATTAAATTATAGATATTATAATATTATAATTATAATTATTATGTGAGATATATGTATATGTATATGTATATGTATATTTATATGTTTGATCTAGAATTCTTGTTGATGTGTTGGTGATCACGGGAGAGTAGAAGTTCATGTGTTTCTCTAGTTATATATATATATATATATATATATATATATATATATATATATATATATATATATATATATATATATAAGTTAGTTAGCTTATTTAATAAGCTAGAAAGTTAATAAGCTAGTATATATATATAAGATATATATATATAAATAGATAAGCTAGTTAATTTATTTGATAAGCTAGTACATTAGTGTATATATATATATATATATATATATATATATATATATATATATATATATATATATATATATATATATATATTAATTAGTTTATATTAATATGCTAATAGTTATGTATATATTATAAATAAGTTGGTATATTATATATATGAGATTTATATATACATACGTACTAGTTAATATTAGTTAGCATTATTTCTAGATTACCTTAGGGTGCACCAAGGTAATGAGAGTGAGATATCTCGGGTACGGGTATTTAATATCAAGGAGATGTTAGTATATAGTTTAGAATATTATTGTTATAAGTTTTAAATATATATTATTGTATAGTGAGGAGTATGGGTAGTAATTATAAATTAGATATTGAATTACCTTGTGATACCAAGGTAATGTCAAGGTATTGGGTTTTACTCAAGGTATTGGGTGTACACATCAAGATGAAGTATAGGTGGTGTGATACCGCTTTTGGTTCAAAGCCAAGGTATCCACTTAGCATTAGTTTAAGTTAGGAGTATTATATATTGTTGTTGTATATACATATTATGATATTTTTATATCTAATAAATTGCGTATCTTATGATACAATATCTTGTTGATTTTCTAGTATCCTAGTATAGCTAGTATAGCCTAGTTACATAGTTTATGGACCAAATATCCTAGAGATTGACTCATACAACCTAGAAATAGCTAGTTTGACCAAGTTTGAACAATTTGACCTAGAGTTGACCTAATTTGACTATTTTGACTTAGAAATAGCTTTATGACCTAGAAGTTGACTAGTTTAAATTATTTTTCTTCGAAAATATTATATTGATATAATATTCCATATTTAGGTCTTCGAGGCACCGTACCGGACATCTTTGATATTGTTCACCAGATTTCAGGCGAGTACATTCTCTGATAGTTTCTCATTTATGATATCATCTGCCTCTTGTATTTATTTTAGATATCCTTGATTTTTTAATACGATGGTTATACGGATTGGTATATCCAGATCTCGTCATGATATGTTATTTCTTGTTATTTATGGTATATCTTGTGTAAGCTTTGTTTTCTTGTTCTTATTGTACAAATATAGACATTGGTTTATGAGAAGTGTAGCGCCCTTCTTATGGAATCCTGTGTCGTAACGTACCATGGTTGGATCTACTATACTAGTCGGGGGCGGGGAGTATTTAGTATAGATATGTGATTATACCCTTCTTGTGCATGTCTTATTCCTTGTGAGTGTTGATCATACACCGCACGTATGATTAACCATGCCATTATCTTTGTGCAAGTTCTCAAGCTGATCACATGTTAAAGCTGGTACTCACTCACTTAGTAGTAGTATTTCTTGTTCATTTCTATATTGCTCATTCTTGTATTTATTTTCAGTATTACTTTATTGTATATCTCTTGTACTTGTATATTGTATCTTGTATATTTACTCTATTTACTATTACATAGTTTATATTATTTATTAGAACTGCTGTTAGAGATGTACTTTGCTCCTTTCCTGATTGGATTTTTTTTCCAGATAATACTGAGGAGTGGTACCCCACTCACTACGGGCCTTAGGATGTTGTTAGCTTAGAGCTAGAGACATTGGCTCAGGAGAGTCTTATCCCGACTGAGACAAATGACCCAGGACTAGTAGCATAGTAGTTAGATCTTTTGTACTGGATTTGTCTCCAGTTTTATTATTAGTATTTCTTGACTCATTAAAAATTATTTTCTTGTGAGCAGTATTTTGACTCTTCTATTCTTTTATCATATTTGTGCGATTGTTCCATCTTATAGATCTGTGATTGAGTATTCATATTACATTGGTGGCATTGTTATATCTTGGTTGTTAGATAAATAGATTATCCAAACAGCGTTCTACCGTCGATGCTGCGGTGTAGGCTGGGCGTTGTTAACTACTCGTGCCCCTACATCGGGTGCGGGTCGTGACGGTACTATTTTTGTATAATCCATCAATCTTATTTTATTGCAGGATCGCAGCAGTACGACTAATCCTAGGTACTACCACGATATCGCACTTGTTACGAAGACGAGACCTACTTGGGCCACCATAAAAATATCTCACGACCCGCACCCGGATGTTCGGGTATGAGTACATAGGCACGTCCATCCTACGCCACAAATTCGACTATAGAACGCTGTCTAGGTCATTAATATAACTAACTATCATTCTCATAAAATATTATCCAACTCCATAAGTAGAACAATGATATAACGATAAAATATACTCAATCACTTGCTAAGGAAGAAAGGCACAATTTGATATAAAAGAAAGAAATCCAAGTCACAAGCTCTAAAAAGTCTAAACAACACCAACATTGTAAAACCCCCTTCCTAGAAAATTGTATAAACCCTTTTTTTTATTAATTATTAATTAAATTATAAGTAATTAGGTCCAAATAGGAGAAATAAATTTTTAATAATTTTTATGTTAGGTGTTCGGGCACTTAGAGGACTTATGCGACCATTAGGAATTTTTCGGAATTTATTCCATGTAGGAGACCCCTTGAGCTGTTGCTAGCCTAATGATGTGCATTACCCTAAGCTATAAATTTTCTTATGAGTATATATATATATGTATATACAAATATATATATATGTATATATATTTTATAAAGAAAGAAAGGAAAAGAAAAGAAAAGAAAATAAGAAGTTAATAATAATCTAATAATAATAATAATATTAATAAGTTATACTTAGTATACTTAAAGCCTTAGGACTTTGATTCCTTAGCCTTCCCAACTTGCTGCAACTTAAAAGTTGCTAGCTTCCTTCAGCGGCCAATAAGGGACCCACCCCCCTTTATGTCAACAACAACTTATTTCCTTAGGAACCCCCTTTTGCTTTCCAACCCGCGGACTCAACCCATCCGCACCCCCTCTCTCTCCTAATATATATAATATATATATATAATAGCTCTCTAAAACCCTAACCTAAACTCCAGACTTCCTCTTCCCATCTAGAGCCGTCACCACAGCCAGAGAAGCCTCCCCAAGCCATCCAACCATCCCGTCGACGCCGACATCGCGAACTGCAGTCTCCCACTCGAGGCACCTTTGCTCCGGCGTATTTTTCCGTTGACTCGCTCATCCAAACGCTGTTCCGTTTTCATAGGTATGATCTTCCCTCAGCCCTCTCCAATATTTGTTTTATAGTCAACCTCGGAAAACGTGTGCCCCTAGGTGAAAAATAGCGCCCAAGTCAGCGCGAGCAGACAGAATTCTGCAATCGCAGAATTCCAGAATGACCACCCATATTGCCGAGTTCGTATCTCCCACCACAGAGATCCAAATTCGGTGATTCTTTTTGATACCTGTAGATTACATGACCTAGTTTATTTTCTGTATAATAACTTTGTGATATTAGTCGCTGTGGACAGAAATATATTCGTCACAAAACTGCGTGCACCCATTTTTTTCGGTTTTTCAAAAGTTGGAGATCGGAGCGCGCCCCACCAAACGGGACCGCCCCGCTGTGTGCCAAGTGTACCGAATGGTGCACGCAGCATAACGGGACACATGAAAATTTGTGGGAACTGATTCGGACGCGTGTGCGCGCCGAAATTAGACCGTATCCGTGGACACATTTCGTGTCGCCACTTTTGTGGAACTCGAGAGTATTTTTGTGCACGCTAGTCCGATTGCGACGAAACTTGTGCCACTAGACTCGTGGTAACGCGCTGGTCCTGTGACCCAAATTTCACGCATTTCTGAGACGGTTGACCAGATCGCCAATTGGCGGGCCCAACAGTTGACTTTTTGGACCAAATTTTGTTCGGCTCATCGGAATCCAAATTTGGACATACCGTTGGGTTCGTATTGACATTTAGAGTTGTTTGACCCATAGTTTGTCCCATTTAGAGACTGTTACCCTCGGCACGCTTTTCGGTGCAAAGTGGGCCACACGTGGACCCCACTTTTACCCGAAATTACCGTTTTGCCCCTGTGTCCAAATTGGACGAAAGGGAAGTGCTTTTTAGCTATTTTGCTTATTCTAGAAATGTTGGTGATATTTATTTCAGCATCCGAAGACATTTGTTCTGTGGCCATAGCTTTTGATCCTGTGCGTTTGACTTCTGGACAGTACACCTTGCAGCTTTCTTACCAGGCAAGATACCTTGCCAAATTATTACAGTACTTTACATGCTATTTATATTTCTTTTTATTTATTTTATTTTTGTATAGTTCTTGCATGTGTAGTTTTCTTTCAGTCATTACTATGTATTAGATATGTTGACACACACATGGCACTTAGTATCATAGAGGACAATTATTAGGCGTATGGGCTTTTGACCACTCTGGTAAACCGTAGTATATAGTTCGCACTACGGGCGTGTGTCGCGCTGGTCGCTACCCCAGAGGTATGTCGATTTCTGTAGAGTCGTGCTGGTCGCTACCCCAGAGGTATGTCAATTTCTGATGTTCTAGACGGGTGTGTGAGTTGTGAGGCTTAGATCGAGTAGACTACCCTTGCCCATACGTCAAAAAGTTGTCCTCATTTGCATTCATATAGATTGTCTTGTACAGCGTACTTATTTATTTTCAAACCATATGCATGTTTACTGTATTCAAATTGGCTCGTATTTTCTGTATCTTGTTACGTCCCTCTAGGACCTGGTCCTCTGCCAGGTGTATCTATTCTTGAGTATTTGCAGGAGTACAGATCGGATGGCTATATATGTTTCGTGGATGTCCTCTCTTCGAGCCCGTGACTGCTAGATGGTGTTCTTATATTGTTTGATTGTGTTGTACTTATATTGTATTTACTTTTCTCATTTGAGTTGGTAGTGGATTTGTTTCCATCCAACTATCATCTTTAGATACTTCTTATTGAGATCTAGTTTCCTAGATACTGGTTATTTATTTCTATATGATTTTGGTGGATGAGATCTAGATTTTACCCTGTGACTTGTATTACATTTTATACCACTTGTGGATTTTATATTCATATTACAGCGTACGTATGGATTTGGTTTCCATATATTGGAGTTGCCATATCCATGCGGCTGGCATGCTTACGTGTTCTAGTCCTACGTATTTTTGGGACTGGGGCGTGACATGTTTTTGTGGTGGCCCATGCAGGTCAAGAGCATATTGTCTCGGTTACGTTATTGTACCGAACAAGCCTGCACCGAGGACTAGAGTATAGGATCTCATCCACAATTGACTATGATTCATCTTCCTCCTATCTGTTCTATTTGAACAATTGTATCTTGCTTGATTCTTGTACTTCCCTAATAGTTCCTTGAGTATAGCCTTCTGCTAGAATATAGGAACCCCTGTTATTAGGATGATGATTATGGTAGCATACCTATACAACGAGAATATAGACACACCACTAAGTTTAGAATATCTAGTGAACCTAGAATTCCTTATCTTTAGTTTGTTATACCCTTACCCTTGATGTATTAAGAAGACTTGAGAGTAGTATAGGCACTACTAGAGTTAGTTAGAAGTTTGACCATATTGTCGACCCTAGTATTGAGGGACCAATAGGAAACCAAAACTTAATGTTTGGACTGAACCTAACCTTCATAGTTAGATGATATTGGAACTATAAACTTATATCATTGTCTTGTTATTAGTAGACAGCACCCTAGGAAGCCTAGAGGAATGTAATCAACACTTCTCCCTTGATCATACCCCGAACATAGCAACCAATACCCCACTCCCCTTAGAGAACCATGATGCTATCTAGAGCCCTCTATCTTTATTTTTATATTGTTTCCCTACGACCATAGCGCTCGCTATTTTGCGACGGCTAATTACGTTTCTTCTCTTCATCTTTCAACTCGTGCCATCTGACACTTCGGATAGTAGGCCAAGTAATTTTATTCTTTGTTAAGGGCTCATAGTTTGCTAGGCTTATAGTTGTAGCCTTGAGTGTGAAATTTTATGCTTGGTAGTTAGAACTTGATAAGTTTAAGTTGTTTTGTAGATTGTGACCGATGATTAACCCTTAGTTTTAAATCATGTAATTTGTACCCTCGCAAGCGAGATCCCTTTTCCCCTTAACGGCTAGTAACTCTTCTATCCTTACTATTGACACTTGTTCTATAAGCACTATGACTAAGATGTAAGATGACCATAACCTATGTAATAGAAAAAGATACCCTAATCAATACCAAGATTTTCCTCATATACCCTAACAAAGAGTTTTTGTTTTATTTATATGTGCAAGATTATTGTGTAGGACCCTCTTAAGACTGTCACCGTATTAGTTTAATTCTTATAAGTTGGGTAGTATACCTCACCACCTAGTATCATATAGCCCTTGTGATCCATTGATGAAGTGTGAATGAATGACATTTAACTGTATGCTAGCTTAGGACGACATTGTTTTTTTCTCAGACTGTAGAGCTTAGAAGCCATACCCCTGCTTTGTCAAATATCGACCTAGACAAGGAATTAGTATGATAAATGTAGAGATTGTAGAGTCTTTTGTTATTGTTGCTTATGTTGTGTTTTTTTTCAACTTGAATTATTTGTAACTTCTCTCATCGTAATCCAGCGTTATATTTTCTGTGCTACCTTGAATTATACTGCTATTATAGCCTAGTTTTTGTAAGCTTATTCTTTTATCGAGCTTGCTCATGGCATATGTATTATTGGGTGCACACAATGATACAATTGCCTAATCAGAATCGGTGTATTAAGGTCTAGCTAACCTTAGTGCGCTTGGTTCGCTCTTCGCATGACTACTTTACGTGGATTGAGATATATGGTAGTAGACAGATATACTTGCCCCTAGATATGTCTGACACATCGTATCGGTTACATAACTGTACTGATATAAGCATGTAAATAGAAAATTACCAAAAATAGGATTTCAATCCACAACTGTCCTGACAACTCTCTTTTCGATTCCTTAATCTCTTTGAACCTCGTACTTGTATTCTGTCACCTTCACCTTGAGTTCTTTATTATTTCTCTCCGTCTTCCCCTATTTCGGAAAGACGAAACCTCGTGCTGGGTATAAAGTTTGATACACTGATAGTACTAGCTATACCCCATAAGGCTAAACACATGACTTAGTGACTCTCTTTTATAATTGGTTAAGGGCATATCATAGGCGATATGTTTGGTGTTAAACCTTTGAGGATTAAAAATCATGATTAGATAATTTGAGCAATAGTTTTTCTAGATGTATGGCCTTAGGTGGTAGATGGAAAATTTTAAGTTCGGCAGATTGGGAACCCCTCACCCAAAAATTTGACCTACTTGGCTGAGTTAGTGAGACTAAGGTTAGCTTGAATCCAGTTAGAAGTAGAACACAGTCTTTATTTAATTTTACAATAGTTATATCAATTAGCGCCCTTACCGTGCTCCGATAATTGGAGCACTACACTAGCCACTGCCTTCCTACAAATTCTACACCGTTATCCTAGGCATGCCCATCATCCAATTCTCATCTTTGTGCAATTTTCCAATTGTTGGACGCTTTTATACAATAGAGCATTTATGTGTCCACACCATTGGACATGACACATGAAGAAACCTATTTTTCGCTCATATGGATTTTTCCATAATTTTTTTTTTCGGGATGTACAACGTGCAACGTGCAACATCGCACACCCCTTTAAACCTAGCCTTGCATTTTAAACAATACAAATCTTATACCATCATTGCATTCTATCGTGGCTTAATTTTAATTTCGAGGACGAAATTTTTATAAGTTGGGTAGAATGTAAAATCCCCTTCCTAGAAAATCGTATAAACCCTTTTTTTTTATTAATTATTAATTAAATTATAAGTAATTAGGTCCAAATAGGAGAAATAGATTTTTAATAATTTTTATGTTAGGTGTTCGGGCACTTAGAGGACTTATGCAACCATCAGAAATTTTTCAGAATTTATTCCATGTAGGAGACCCCTTGAGCTGTTGCTAGCCTAATGATGTGCATTACCCTAAGCTATAAATTTTCTTATGAGTATATATATATATGTATATACAAATATATATATATGTATATATATTTTATAAAGAAAGAAAGGAAAAGAAAAGAAAAGAAAATAAGAAGTTAATAATAATCTAATAATAATAATAATATTAATAAGTTATACTTAGTATACTTAAAGCCTTAGGACTTTGATTCCTTAGCCTTCCCAACTTGCTGCAACTTAGAAGTTGCTAGCTTCCTTCAGCGGCCAATAAGGGACCCACCCCCCTTTATGTCAACAGCAACTTATTTCCTTAGGAACCCCCTTTTGCTTTCCAACCCGCGGACTCAACCCATCCGCACCCCCTCTCTCTCCTAATATATATAATATATATATATATAATAGCTCTCTAAAACCCTAACCTAAACTCCAGACTTCCTCTTCCCATCTAGAGCCGTCACCACAGCCAGAGAAGCCTCCCCAAGCCATCCAACCATCCCGTCGACGCCGACATCGCGAACTGCAGTCTCCCACTCGAGGCACCTTCGCTCCGGCGTATTTTTCCGTTGACTCGCTCATCCAAACGCTGTTCCATTTTCATAGGTATGATCTTCCCTTAACCCTCTCCAATATTTGTTTTATAGTCAACCTCGAAAAACGTGTGCCCCTAGGTGAAAAACAGCGTCCAAGTCAGCACGAGCAGACAGAATTCTGCAATCGCAGAATTCCAGAATGACCACCCATATTGCCGAGTTCGTATCTCCCACCACAGAGATCCAAATTCGGTGATTCTTTTTGATACCTGTAGATTACATGACCTAGTTTATTTTCTGTATAATAACTTTGTGATATTAGTCGCTGTGGACAAAAATATATTCGTCACAAAACTGTGCGCACCCACTTTTTCCGGTTTTCCAAAAGTTGGAGATCGGAGTGCGCCCCGCCAAACGGGACCGCCCCGCTGTGTGCCAAGTGTACCGAATGGTGCACGCAGCATAACGGGACACATGAAAATTTGTGGGGACTGATTCGGACGCGTGTGCGCGCTGGAATCAGACCGTATCCGCGGACACATTTCGTATCGCTACTTTTGTGGAACTTACGAGTATTTTTGTGCACGCTAGTCCGATTGCGACGAAACTTGCGCCACTAGACTCATGGTAACGCGCTGGTCCTGTGACCCAAATTTCACGCATTTCTGAGATGGTTGACCAGATCGCCAATTGGCGGGCCCAACAGTTGACTTTTTGGACCAAATTTTGTTCGGCTCATCGGAATCCAAATTTGGACATACCATTGGGTTCGTATTGACATTTAGAGTTGTTTGACCCATAGTTTGTCCCATTTAGAGACTGTTACCCTCGGCACGCTTTTTGGTGTAAAGTGGGCCACACGTGGACCCCACTTTTACCCGAAATTACCGTTTTGCCCCTGTGTCCAAATTGGACGAAAGGGAAGTGCTTTTTAGCTATTTTGCTTATTCTAGAAACGTTGGTGATATTTATTTCAGCATCCGGAGACATTTGTTCTGTGGCCATAGCTTTTGATCCTGTGCGTTTGACTTTTGGACAGTACACCTTGCAGCTTTCTTACCAGGCAAGATACCTTGCCAAATTATTACAGTACTTTACATGCTATTTATATTTCTTTTTATTTATTTTATTTCTGTATAGTTCTTGCATGTGTAGTTTTCTTTCAGTCATTACTATGTATTAGATATGTTGACACACACATGGCACTTAGTATCATAGAGGACAATTATTAGGCGTATGGGCTTTTGACCACTCTGGTAAACCGTAGTATATAGTTCGCACTACGGGTGTGTGTCGCGCTGGTCGCTACCCCAGAGGTATGTCGATTTCTGTAGAGTCGCGCAGGTCGCTACCCCAGAGGTATGTCGATTTCTGATGTTCTAGACGGGTGTGTGAGTTGTGAGGCTTAGATCGAGTAGACTACCCTTGCCCATACATCGAAAAGTTATCCTCATTTGCATTCATATAGATTGTCTTGTACAGCGTACTTATTTATTTTCAAACCATATGCATGTTTACTGTATTCAAATTGGCTCGTATTTTCTGTATCTTGTTACGTCCCTCTGAGGACCTGGTCCTCTGCAAGGTGTATCTATTCTTGAGTATTTGCAGGAGCACAGATCGGATGGCTATATATGTTTCATGGATGTCCTCTCTTCGAGCCCGTGACTGCTAGATGGTGTTCTTATATTGTTTGATTGTGTTGTACTTATATTGTATTTACTTTTCTCATTTGAGTTGGTAGTGGATTTGTTTCCATCCAACTATCATCTTTAGATACTTCATATTGAGATCTAGTTTCCTAGATACTGGTTATTTATTTCTATATGATTTTGGTGGATGAGATCTAGATTTTACACTGTGACTTGTATTACATTTTATACCACTTGTGGATTTTATATTCATATTATAGCGTACGTATGGATTTGGTTTCCATATATTGGAGTTGCCATATCCATGCGGCTGGCATGCTTACGTGTTCTAGTCCTACGTATTTTTGGGACTGGGGCGTGACAAACATCAAGTCTAAGAGAATCCAAATATAATATTTTAAGTCTCAAATAATACCCGAAGACAAATCTGATAGCAAGGTACTAATAAAGGAACTAAGATAACTAATTGAAGACTATAATTTACATGCACATTATAATTGAAGACTCATTTGTCTTTTTTACGACGTACTTGACACGCACGCTATAATTGAAGACTCATTTACGGCATGCATTTTTGCGTATTGTAATTGAAGACTCATTTACGGCATACAGTTTTGCATATTGTAATTAAAGACTCATTTACGACATACATTTGTGCGTTTTGTAAATGAAAGCTAATTTATGACATGTATTTTTGTGCGTTGTAATTGAAGGCTCATTTAAAACATGTATTTTTGTGAGTTGTAATTGATGACTCATTTACGACATGCATTTTTGCACGTTGTAATTGAAGGCTCATTTACAGTATGCATTTTTGCGAGTTGTAAATGATTGTGATTGTTTATTAAAAAAACATTAGTTTGTCTCCTAAAAAATTTACCCCCCTAAAAAGATTTAGTTTCCCTCTTAAATCCGGATTTCAAGAAAATTAAAAAAATACTTTCCCACCTATGTTTTTATTTCCCTCTTATTTTTTTATTCCTCTTTATGTTTTCATTCAAGTTTTTTTTCCTCTTATTTTTTTATTTCTCTTTATATTTTCATTCAAGTTTTTCATTGGAGAAGGAGATGGTTATGTGTCCTTCCCCGTGGAAGTAAAGTTCAGAGCTAAAGTCGTGTAGTTTGTTTCTATTCATGTTCAAGTTTAAGACTTCAAGTTATTCAACTTATGGTTGAAAGGATTGGATTCTTAGTAAGATTTGTTTTTGATCTGCTCTTCTTGAGCAGCACTAGCTAGCTTTTTTATTGTTTATCTAGTTATTCTCATTAATAAATCAGATCCCATATTGCTCTTAAAGATCGATTAAAGGTGTCTTTTATTTTTCTTGAAGTATTAATTCCATTTTGCTCTTCATTTATTTCTTTAACAACAATGTCACATATCTCTAGTCTGTTTTAGACATTTTATTTCACAAAAATGCATGGATGTTTCCATTTGATCCAAAAGTTTGGCCATTATGGCAAAGATGCTATGTTGTATGTTTACGTACACTGATTTGATATACATGTTTCATCGAAGGTGTAGAGGAAGTTGTCGAGGCCATAAGCACGTTGTAAATAAGATTGTCAATTACAACGTTCGAATGTGCGTTATAAAAATTATGGAGAGGGCCATTTACAGCGTTCGAATGTGCGTTATAAAAAGATGGAGAGGGTTATTTACAACGTTTGAATGCACGTTATAAAAAAGATGGAGAGGGATATTTACAGCGTTCGAATGTGTGTTATAACAAAGATGTAGAGGGTCATTTACAGCGTTCGAATGCGCGTTATAAAAAAGATGGTCATTTACGACATTGTCTTTTACGACACCATTATGTACGCCGTAAAAGAATATTTATGGCATGTTTAACATGCTGTAAATGATCATTTGTCTTGTAGTGTAAGTACATGTATCATAGTAATTATCAAGTAAAGAAAACTATCAGAGAATGTACCCGTCTGTGGTCCTGAGCAAAGAACACAAATCAGTGTCCGAACTAGAGTCCAAGTAAAATATATATATATATATATATATATATATATATATATATGAATTATCAAGTTAATAGGTATTTTGGAATCATAAACATGCTTAATTAACTCTAATTAAGGTTTCTAGGTCAATTATAGGCCAATCAGGTAAAACTAGGTCAATACCTAATTTCGAGTTCACAATACCTATTTAGTTGGCCTATGAAGTTATCTAGACTAATATGAAGCTAATTCTAAATTTTTTAGGTCAATACCCTATATGTATAACATACTAGGTACAAAATTATATATATATATATATATATATATATATATATATATATATATATATCATATTTAATACTTTAGTTATTACCCATTACCTTAGTATCCTAGTACTCAACCCATATCTAGACACTTACCTATTACGTTAGTATCCTAGTATCTTGATACATATTATATTATAATACCATGATACACCCTAGGACACCATATTCTAACTTACCTCACTTACTACTCATACCCTTCACAACATATCTAACTACCCATCACACTCACACATCTTCATTTGCACAGTTAATTGATACTTACCTTGAACTCAATGCCTAATATCATAACCTTACTTTTGAACCAATACCATGATAGCAACCTAGTATCTTGGTATCTCATCAATACCTTACCCTCATACCATACTCAAATTGAACACTCTAGCACACACTTCACTTTATCACCCCCTCACTTATCGCTCACACACAAACTATTACTTGTGCACCAGTGCACATCACAGTCCCAAAATTGAACCCAATACCCACAACATCCAGTACCATATGTCTACATAGCAAGGGTGCAAGCATCCAATAGTTGGAGGTTGTGTTGTTTGTGGTGGTGTGTGATATTTGGTTAGGAAATATACACTAACCCTCCCACATGCACATCTAACACAACCAAATATCAAACACCACCACAAACAACACTACCTCCAACTGTTGGATGCTTTCCTAACCCAATACCCACAACCCAATATGCACTTACCATCATGATACTAAAGTATCATAACTACCCCTTGGTACACCAAGATAATCATACTCCTACACCAAAACTACTATGATACTAGTACCAAAGCCAATGAAACACATTATATATATATATATATATATATATATATAACATGAATCTAGCTACAATAGATGAATATAAAGCAATAAAGAGGAATTAACACTAAATAGCCCAAATACCCCCAATTTACCAAATCTACCTATAGGTATCATGGCGTATCATGATACGGGCTCTACGTATCCAATTATGGACACAAGGACAAACCCACAAACCCAATTAGACACCAATATCAACAAACAAATACCACACAAATACTAGATGGACACAAATTTATAGTTCCACCAAATGGCCTAGAAAACCTATGTAACAATTAGAAATTGGCACTCTACCACCTAAATCTTTACCTATGGAATTTGGTATCAATATGGGTAGATTCTTATTGGTTCAAATTAGTATCCTAACATAAATTATGAAAGAAAATATGAATTTTACCTATTTGGAGTTGGATCCCAATATAACTCCTCCAAATGGATACAATAAGGGTGAATGGACACAATCCTCCTAGCTAAAACCTCTCCAATGGTTCTCCTAAAGCTCCAATGCTCTAGGCCTTAATAGGGATGAGAATGATGGATTTATAGGTTGAATTTGGTGTGGAATTGGATTGTCTTGGGAAAGAAGAATATTTGAAGAAAAATGGGGCTAATGTGTAATGAATAAATGAGGGGGATTAGATCTAATTAGGTCCAGCCACTAGGGCTTATAGGGATGGTAATAGAATGTCTCAATTGCCCTTCTTCACTCTCTAATTGGTTCTAGACTTGTCATAAATGAAATCTATTTGGTTAGGAAAGCATCTAATTAGTTATGACAAGCATCTTAGCTAACTAAATAGAGAATATTCTATCCACGACACTAACTAATTAATTCTAATTAACTAAAGTCATAACTAACATTAATTAGCACTAGCTAACACTTAACAAATTCTAATTATCTAGAGTACTAACTACACTAATATAATTATACTATATAATTAACAAATAATAGTAAAATAATAAAATATCCCTACAAGTGAAATGGTGGTTACATTATCCTAGTCGACGACGTAATACTCAAAAATGCTGGGCTATTGTAAAACCAAAGCTAAAAAATATAATATTAGGGATATAGCATACCAGGAGGATGAAGTGGTCATGCCTCAACTTACATATATGAGTTTGGCCTATGTTGATGATATGGAGGTTGACGTTAATACAGAGGATGATAAGGTTGACAAAGAGCTTGACATAGAAGATTTATCTCATGTAGAGGAGGACTCTGATATGGCAGTATCGGATGAGGAAGAAGAATTGGAAGATGAAGGTGAAAGTGATAGTAAAAAATAAAAATGAAGAAGTAGAAGATGAAGATGATTCTGAATGTGATTCGAAAGATGAAGACGAATCAGAAGATGAAGAAGATTAGTATGTAGTTATATATGCATTATATTAGTTTACTTATTTATTTCATCATACTATTATTATTAGTATCATAATACCAGTATTTTTTATCACATTATTACTTTGTAAGTATCATAACACCATCATTTTTTTTTTGCCATATTTATTGATTATTTGTTTCATCACACCATTTTTAATTTCTTTCAGATTTACCAATGGCGGGATGAGGCCGTGGACGTCAAGGATCTTTATCCTGCCATCCCCCACCCACTACTCTAGATGCAGATCACAGAGAAATTAGCTTTGACGACTTCATAGATGATGATGATGGTTTATCTCTGCCATATACTCGTTCATCAGTAGACGGAGTGACTCCATCTTCTGGTGTTCCTTCAGTATCTACTACTTCTACTACTACACTGGGGGACTATATCTGTCGCTCTTACTAGGGCAAATTCGTATCCTGGCCAGTTGCTGGACCACTAAGTATATGTTCGTCGTCTAGGATTTGTAGATCCCTCAACTCTATCTGAGCGGACAGCCAATATCGGTCGTCCCGAGTTGTGGGCCGATGGTATGATGTAAGTATATAATTTTATTTTATTATACATTCATGCATTTATTCATTCCTTTTTATATTCTAATTTTACATTATTTACTTATTTCAGGTTTTTTCATTCCATGATGGAAAAGATTTTAGGAAAATTATGTGACGTCAATTTCATGGTCCCTATCTCAACTTCAGTGACATCTCACCAGATAGGCAATTTCTTTGGCTTGAGATATTGGGGGTATGTATAAAATTTTCTTTGTTTACAATATTTTTTAAATATTTGCTTATTTGTGTGTATTTATTTTTTATTTGCATAAGATGTACTGGTGACCGGATTAGAGAGATGAGTCAGTTCGAAAGTGCTATAAGTCTATCGCCAGCAAAAGGTTGAGGGATATGATCAACGACCAAAAGGTGTTGTCTCTACTTCCATAAGATCAGCTCCAGGAGTGGTTGAAGGAGTATTTCTAGAAGAAGATGAAGGAGAAGTTGGAAACTCCAGAATATAAAGCCAAGCGCGCGAATATGAAGGCGGCTCGTGCTAAGGGTGGTCACCACACCGGTGGATCTATCCCGTACTTCAAGCATTATCGATGGATAGTGAGTATTCTAAACTTTTATCCTTGTTGGATTATTTAAATCTTATATTATAGTTATTAATTACTTAATTATTATAATACGATAAGTTCGCCAGGACAAGCGGAGACCCGAGCACCATCGACTTTCCCAAACTCTTCGAGCGGACCCACAAACGCAAGATGAAAAGGAAGTTCGTAGATGACCGAACAGCCAAGGCATATGCAAGTTTTTTTCATAAAATATTTTCAAGTGAATTTAATTACATTATTTAAATAACCTACCCATAACCAAATTAATAATAAAAACCTTAACCATAATCGACGATATCTAACTATCCTAGCTATGAGTCTAAAATACCATATCCAAACTCTAAACTTATTTATGTATATAATATAGGAGAGGTATGAGACACTGGAGAGTCTAGTGGATAAAGGGGGTGCGGGGGGGTGGCTTCGAGTTGTCAGCCACTTACGCCGGCTAGAAAGAACGATATGTGGAACTAAGCTATCGAGAGAGAGAGAGAGAAAGGCGGCAGCTTGTACGACGCCAGATCGTTGGCATCACAATCATATATTTACTCCCGAGCTCCTCCTCCAGCACCAGTTGCATCATCACAGCCGCGTGCCGATGATGATAAGTTTGGCCCTCTCAGTCTGGAGCAGGTCACGTAGATTATGCGCGTCCTACAGAGGCAGATGACAAAGCTGAGCGAGTCTCGTCCTCCTACCACTGCTCTGGCTCCTGCTTCCACTCCAGCTCCACCTCTCTAGCTTTTGTATCTAATCCAGCTTTTGAATCTACTCCAACTCTTCCTTTGGCTTCTGCTCTGGCAGGTATTGATCCTTAGGAGTTACAGCAAATCATCAACACAGTGATGATGCAGTACATTACGAGCCGACATCCGCCGCCGCCACCACCCCCACCTTCGAGTTGATTATTTTAGGATTTTTTTGATTTGTTGTATTTGAACTATATATTTCTAAAGATTATGTTGACTTGTTGTCACTCCCCATTCCTGATATACGTATTTAGAATATATTATTGCTTGTTGGAATGATTGTCAGGTTGGTTGGAGGCCAGACTATTTTCTGGTAGAGTTGGTTCTTGATATTTTTGAGATCGGGACATGGTCATGACTTGAACCATTGGTCAAGTGAACCAAAACCCTCCCTATATAAACCAAAATACTCTCTCTCTCTCTTTCTCTCTCTCTTCTAATTATTTTCATTTTATTCTCTCTCTTATGTTTCCTTTCTTCCTCCATAGGCAAGTACACCTTGCATGAAAATGGAGAAACTTTCTATTTTATGAGTCCATTATGTTTGCTATGTGATTCTCCGTATGTTTAGAACTTGGTATTTTTGGATTGGGTTAATGGATTAGTGTAGATCTACATTTTTAGTTTCGAGCTTTTTATGTGTTCTTTTCTTGGGTTTTAATCTCTTAAAACTTTTTTTTTGAAAATTTGTTGTTCTATTTTGTTAAACACTTGATTTTTAGTAGTTTAGAACTTTACTTTGTTGGATTTGGACTTCGTTTGAGGTTTCCATGGAAGAAACAAAACTTGGGTTTTTTGACCTTCCATGGCCGAAACCTATAACGACTCGTTCCGCTCAAGCGGAGAGCCAATTCAAACAGCATAAGTACAACGATCCAACCCACCTTGCTCAATGAGAAGACTCGTTTGAGGTAAAGGATTCCATACTTGGCCTTTCAAGAGTTCAGACTTAGACTTTCAAAGGCTCGCTCGGAGTATCGCTCGACCAAAGCGAATCATCGCTTAGGTGGGTGGCTATGATGAAACTGTCTTTGCTTAGCCTGTATACTTAAAATATGGACGATATATGCTAGTCGCTAGGTGAACAAACCCTTTTATGCTAATAAAGAATACAATGCACCTAGCTAAGAGAATAATCCCATATTTTATTACTTGTGTTAAAACATGGAAAGAAAACTTGGATTATAGTTGGACCCTCACATGCTACCTTAGCTTCGTGCAAGTAGACTCCACTTATGCTTCGAGTAAATCATTATAAACTCTTCGTAGTATACTGCTTCACTTGTTTACATTGCTCATCTTATGGATTATGTCGCCCGATATGCCCCTGTACGGTTTCACTCCTCGTACTACCCCTTAGACCCGTTCTAACGTAAAGGCTTTTGTTCTAAGGTAGACTATGCATTATATTTCCTTATGCTTGCCTGCTTATATGATAACTTGTACTCATTTTTCTTGTTTCAATGCTTGTCACATAATTTATGCCACGACCCCGGTAACACTATATTGTCTTGCATTCCTCTAAGTTTCCCGAAAGACTATCGAATAGTCATTCTGTGCAAGTATGAACCTGAAAGTATATGGGACAATTAAGTCGCCAAGGTAGTTCCCGAACCAAGGGATTGCATCATGTCAATAAACTAAGAATCACAACTCATAAAGCAATACTCGATCAGTACTGAATTAAAGATGGCTCGGGGAGTCGATTTATACTTACGAACAATCTTGCCATAAACTTGAACTTGTACCTGATAAGATCCTGATTTGAACCTGTACCTGACAAAAGGCTCGGAAGATTAGAGACTTGCATGGTCACAGACAACTTGGTGCACAAGAGAGATTTTTGAATCTCGTTTCGCGGATGGTCTCCAGGGCACCGGGGCAGATCCGACCGGTCGGAACCTCTTGACTGTAGTCGCCTTCATCAAGCAGGATAAGTGCAATGCCCCTTGTTCTTGCTTGCATACTATCTCACCTTGAGACTACATCATCCTCTATGGTGTCATGTCAGTGACCTCATGTTCATATAGATAAGTCATCCTTGCTTAGTGGAAATCCGTGTGCGAGTCATTGCATCACATTCCGTATCTGGAATACCTGAACAGATTCAAGTATAAGACATCTATACTTAATTTGAACACCTGAACAATCTATTGCAAACCTCCTGAGTAAAACATATTTAAGTAATCCGTGTAACTCATGCACCTGAATCAGAACCACGCTCGTGGCACTGTATTTGCTTATGTTATTTCCGTGGATTTTAATTTATATATACTCGTGCTTGGTTTAACTTGGTTTACCGTGGATAGGGAAGGATAGATGGTAAGTTGGTGAGTATTGATGTGTTTCTCTTATATCGCACGGCGCACGGCAATACGAGTTAGGCTTTTCATTATGCCATAAAATTATCCTAAGGCAAGACTAGAAATATAACTTAATAGATGGTGCACGAAACCTATATAACGTATTTGGATTTGACGAGCGGGCGAGAAGCCTCTCCACTGGTGCATTCGTGTACTGATAACCCACCAGATTGCTTGCAGGGTGCGGAAGAACCTTGTAAAACCCCATATTTTTAAATATTGTATTTATTTAATTAATCACTGAATTTATTTATATTATTTTAGTTAATTAGAAAATACGATTTATTGATTTAATTACCTAGATAATTAATTATTTAGGGTTATTACACAAAAATTACTATTTTATTTTAGGGATCATTGTGGAAGAGTGATAGATTATTGTACAAAAACCTATATAATGTATTTTTCTAGATTTTTTTATACCTCAATTATATACGTAATAATATATAGTTAATAATTAATAGTTATAATAATAATAATTTTAATTTTAATAATAATAATAGTAATAATAATAATTATAGTAATAATGGAAAAAAAGAAAAGAGAAAAAGAAAAGAAAAGAAAAAGAAAAACCATAACACTAAACTCCCCCCACCCCGCTGCTATAAACCCAGCAGCCCTCTAAGTTCTCCTACCCGACCCCTTCACAGGAACCCGCGCGGCCCACAACGAGCTCCCCTCTCCCTCGATCTCTATATATAATATTTATAAACCCTAAACCCTAACCCTATCTCCTCCACGACACACCCAGCGCCGCCGACCTCCAGCTCAGACCACCGCCGCTGGAATCCGCGCCGCTGCGTCCGCGACTGCGAGCATCCCGCACTAAAAATTGACAGCAACTTACCCCTGTTCACACGCTGATTCTTGCTCCATCTCGCGACCAAATTTGACCCCGTCTTCACCGGTATGTTCATGACCTATCCCTCCTCCAACTCTACTAATTAGTCTCCTCCGAACAGCGTGTAACCCTAGGCAAAAATTGAGACCAAGTTGGAGAAAAACTATAACTTTTATGCTACAGAAAAATGATGCAACCACCCAGGTTTAAGGACTCGTATCTACCACCCTAGAGATCCAAACTTAGATTTTCTTTTTGCTATGTGAAGACCACCTAACCGAGATTATTTTCTGTTAATTACATTATTTTATTTGGTGTTATATGCAGAACTAAATTAGGTTAAAAATTATAAAAAACTGTTTTCGAAACCTTCAAAATTTGTGATAAGGAGCGCGCCCCGCCAAACGAAACACCTCGTCGCATACCAGTTGTACCAAAAGGAGCATATGGTATGTCCAGACGTGTGGGCTTTCGCGAAAACTGATTTGGACGTCTGGGCGCGTCAGAATTACCCTGTATCCGTAAAAAGGCCCCGTATCGCGACTTTTGCTAAACACCGTACCATTTAGTGTACGCTCGTCAGAATACGATGAAACTTACGCCATTGGATTCGTGGTATCACGCTGGTCCTGTGACCCAAGTTTCACGCAATTATGAGATAGTTGACCAAGCCACCTATTTGCGGGCCCCATGATTGACTTTTTGGGAGAATTTGTCTTCTGCTCACCGGAATCCAAAATTGGACGTACCGTTGAGTTTGTATTGCCGTTTAGAATTGGTTTGACCTATAATTTGTCCCCTTTAGAGACCTTTACCCCTGGCATACTTTTCGGTGCAAGTGGGCCACATGTGTACCCCGCTTTGACCTGAAATTACCATTTTGCCCCTGTATCCAAATTGGACGAAAGGGTAGTATTTTCTAGCTATCTCGTTTATTCTGGAAAAGTTGGTGATGTTTATTTCAGCATCCGGAGACGTTCATTCTGAGGCCGTAGTTTCTGATCCTGTGTGCTTGACTCCTGGACGTTACACTTTGTAGCTCACTTGCCAGGCAAGATACCTTGCCAAATTGCTTACAGTACTTTGCATGCTTATTATATTTTTATATATTCATTGCATGAGTATTTTCTTTCAGTCATATTTACATACTATATATATGTTGACACATGTCATGACCCGCACCCGAAATTTGGGCATGAGTCGTGGGTACGTCCAGCCTACGTCGCAGCATCGACGGTAGAACGCTGTCTAGGTCTAAACATAATATCCTGTCAATAATCTCAACTCCGTATGGAGGACAAAGATAAATAAACCACAATGCTATATTATACTCAATCACAACTATAACATAATGGCACGATGAGAATTAAAAAGAGTTCTAAATAAAACCAACCACAATAAGTCCAACTCAAAACCGGGGTCTAAATGACCTCATAAAGTCACAAATAAAATAAATACATCTCAGTCTCAGTCTAAAACAAAAATGCTGAAAAGTAATCTAAGGACAGGCTGGTAAGTTCTCCTCTAGGATAGGCACCTCCTCTGGGATTTCTGGAGTGAAATCTCCCTCTATTCCTGGGCCGTAATGAGTAGGGCAAAAGTCCTCCAGGTCCTCTGAAAATGTTGTTATCCAGTCAGGATTGGAGCGAAGCACAAGCACTAACAGCAGTTTCATTTAAATTGACAAAATCTATAAACAGTGTAAGAGATACAAGATGGAAATAAAAGCTGAACATGTGAAGTACTGGAGAAATGAAATAGACAATAGAACATCTAGCAATGAGCAATAAATAGTGAATGCTAGAACAAGTGAATCAGAATAAAATAAACATCTAGCTAAGTGTTTGAAATATTAGTTTATTATGTGATCGGCTTGGGACTGGATCAGGCTGGTTATATATGATTAGCTATGATTCTTTTAGGTCAGGCTAACCGCATGGTTAGCTATGGTGCATATAATGGTCAGGCTAATCATATATAACAGCTATGGAGCATATAAGTGGTCAGGCTGCACCCGACGTGAGAAGTGGGGTGAGCTATGGTACATATAATGTTTGGATATGATCACACAATCTACTAATAGTTCCCCATCCCCCAGCTAGCACGATGGATTCCAATCACGACTCCTCATGATGGGGATCTAGGGTGCTAACCCGTGTATCCACAGTGTCGGAATCAAGTATGTAATACACTACAATTTATAGAAGTAATCAACCATGAAAACTGTCAGAGAATGTACTCGCCTGTGGTCCTGAGCAAAATGTGAGAATCGATGTCCAAAGTGGGATCACAAAGACCTATATATAAGATAACAATGTTAAATGGTGTTTGGAAATAATAAGAGTGATTAGCAAATTTGAAATGGGGTGTTAGGCCATTTCTAGGTCTATACTAGGTTTTACTAAGCCAACTCTAGGTTTACCTATGGTTAACTAGATCATTTGGTCAAACTCTAATTAATGCTAGTCTTATGCTAGTCTATGACTGCCATACTAGATATTATTAATACACAATTAGCTTATATAGTAAGGTACCATGATATCTAGTTAGTACCTAGATTTAAGTTGAAAACTTTAGTCTAACTGAGATACCACACATATCTTAACACTTACGTACTGATACTTTAATTAGTATGCTAAAAATACTATGTTGCTAGTTAATACTTACCTACTCTTAATCCTAATCCTTAACCCAACTCAGTGTCACCTAAGATATATATATATACTAGCTGCCAATGGATTGGATCAATTTCATATCCCAAGTCATGGCAACTATAGTTGCTGATACTATAGTGTATCAGCAATTACTAGTAATACCTTAACAACTCATCACTTCCCAATACTTGGCACCAACTTCCTACACAAACACATGGATATCCTACCCACTACTGTGAATGCCTCTCATTGCTGCTACTGGTACCTTGCTGCCACAGTGCAAATTGTACTGATACTTGTTCCCTGCACACAGACACAGATATCTGATACACCACACTCATAGTCCTCACACATACAGCACTAGTTAAACCTAAGCCAAAAACACACAGGTATACCCACAGTTACACTACCACACATATCACACATTAGGAATAATTCCTATGCACAGAAAATTAACTCACAAAGCATGTACACTCCCCTCACTGATACCAAGCCCTGACCATCTAGTACCATGCTCAGTCCACCTCATCTGGACTGGTACCCTAAACTGATGCCAACACAAAGTTCTGATACTTAAACACCCAGTTGGGATACCCACACACTGATGCACATAATCAACTAGACACTAGGTTTCAGTCATCTCACACACACACTGGAATTTGGAGATTAAAAACCTGGGCACACACACACAGGTCCTAGGCACTAGTTTTAGAGATAATTTACACATCTACACTGACACACATATACTCTGATACACAGAACTAAATTCTTACACAACACTCACACACACCACATTCTATCACCTAACTGATACACACAGACACATACCTACACACAGTGACTGTTACATACTGACACAAGACTTCATGGATTTCACACTGTTGCTAACATTGAGAATACCCAGGTTCACACATAATGCCTCACATAGCCACACTCACTCACATGTATACTGATTTCACCTACTGACACAGGTCACTTACACACAGTCATGCTCCTCACCTAATCTAATACACATAAACTTACCCTCAATGCATACACAAAATAACTTACTGAAACACAGGTAACATTACACAAGGTTCACTCAGTGCACAGGAATTTCCACACACTACTTCTCATTGACTGATACACAAACACCTATACATAATACTCTCTCAGGTATCTAAAACATATTGATTCTCGCACATTGTTCACTGGTACTCTAATACACTGCACAGCAAATCTGCACACAGGTATCTGCTCCCACAACAAACAGTCACTGCTTCATTTTTCCCCCTCTCTCAGAGTTACACACAAGAACATAACTGATCCCCCAACTGCTGATACCCCATATTACCTCACTGAAATATATATATGTATTCACACAGCCATATACACCCAGAATTTCTGAGATGAAACTGATACATAAACACAGCCACATGCACACAGGCCTGCTCACACATTCACAGTAGCCCTCTCCCAAACCCGACTGCACATAACCTCTTCCCTAGCACAGTTTCCCCCAAACACAAACCCTATGAACACATATAACGGATGCACAATGGAACCCACAAACACACAGAAATTCTGAACAAGGACACACCCTCTCTATTGAACTACACTGCTCAGAAACTTCCCCCAAACCCGATTCTACACCACATTACTCACAGCACAACCCTGAACACAAGTAATTTTACATATAAATATAGATAAGTATATCAATATATACACAGGAAATAAAATACAAGGATAGGCAACCCTAAGAAACATTTCCTCAAACACCAGAAGTACAGAAAATGGTTTTACATAGGAAACTCATAATCCTCCAATCAAAACCCAAAAAATCAAGATCTAACCTACATGTAAGTGATGAATTAAATCTACATGCAACCCCTAGGGTTAGGGTTCACGAAAATTAGGGAAAACAATTGTTGGTCACCAAAACCTAATCCAAAACCCTAAAATTCGTACCACACAGCAAGGGGGTTCCCTAATGGTCAATAATCGACAGCAAAACAGAGATTACATGTATAAAATGGGGTTTTACCTGCAGGGAGATGGTTCCCTATGGAAGTTCTTCCTTCCCAAGTCTCCTTGACCCAAGTTCCCTGATTTCCTTGCTTTGGAGGAGGAGAAAATGGAAGCCCTAGGTTTAATCTCGAAAAATGGGGTGGGGAGATGGTTTCTCTAGATGGAGGCTAGGGTTTCTCTCTCTATATGAAGAACAAGAGGGTTCCTTTTATATATATAGGCCCAGTTAGGGTTTCTAGTGTATGGCCTAGGTTTAACCCCTAGGTTAGGTCATGTAGAACCTAATTAGCTAAGGTTTAGCCAGTCTAGGGTTTGAGGGTTCACCCTAAAATTTGAATTCTAGGGTTTCACTAGAACTGGGTTTATAATTAGGGTTTAGTCATTAGGGTTTGACCTAATGGGTTCTAGGGCTTGACCTAAAACAATCATCAAATAAATAGTTTTAAAAATCTCAGCAATTTAATTAAATAATAATTATTCAAAATGGCTAAATTACACAAATGCCCTTATATGGAAAAGTGGTAGTCACAAGTCTACCCTCCTAAAAGAAATTTCGTCCTCGAAATTGGACTGAACTAGAACAAGAGTGAAATCAGAAAAAGAAATACCTCAAGTCTAGAAGAGATACGGGTATTGCTCGCGCATTTCGTCCTCTCTCTTCCAGGTTGACTCCCCTGGAGAGTGATGTCTCCATGCAACCCGAACCAAAGGAATGGTTTGGTTCCGCAACACCTTCTCTCTGCGGTCCAAGATCTCTACGGGCTGCTCGGGGTAGCTGAGCGTCGGACCAATCTCAATCTCCGAGTGATCAAGTACGTGACTAGGGTCGGCCACGTACCGTCTCAGCTGCGACACGTGAAACACATCATGCACTCCCTCTAGTGCAGGCGGCAAGTCTAATCTATACGCCACTGCACCTACCCTCGCAAGAATACCGAAGGCTCCGATGTAGCGTGGGCTAAGCTTTCCGCTTCTAGCAAAACGAATCGTTCCACGCGTCAGAGAAATCCGTAGAAATACTAGATCGCCAACCTAAAACAAAACAGTCTCAACATGCAGTCTAAACAAACAAACACAAACCAAAAAAATAACGATCTATACCTGAAACTCAAGGGGTCTACGGTGGCTGTCGGCCCAATGCCGCTGTCTGTCCTGCGCCACTCGCAGTCTGTCTCTGATGAGTTTCACCTTTTCTGCTGCATCCACGATCATTTCTGGTCCTAGCAAGGCTCTCTCCCCAACGTCGTCCCACGATAGCGGTGTACGACACCTCCGTCCATAAAGAGCCTCAAATGGTGACATCTCGATGCTGGCCTGGTAGCTGTTGTTGTAAGCGAACTCTACCAGATGCAGATGATCCTCCCAAGAACCTTCGAGATCTAGAATGCAAGTGCGTAGCATATCCTCGAGAGTCTGAATAGTCCTCTCAGATTGCCCGTCTGTCTGGGGGTGATATGCGGTACTGAACTTGAGCTGAGTGCCCAAGCTAGCCTGCAGACTCCTCCAGAAGTGGGAAGTGAAACGACTATCCCGATCTGAGACGATGCTCACAGGAACTCCATGAAGTCTAACAATCTGTCGCACGTACATCTCTGCTAGCCTCTCTGTCGACGTGCCCACTTTGAAAGGTAAGAAATGGGCTGATTTGGTCAACCTGTCCACGATGACCCAAATCGCGTCCTTCCCTCCTGGAGAACGTGGAAGCCCTGAAACGAAATCCATGGTCACGTGCTCCCATTTCTATTCTGGAATCGGTAAAGGTTGAAGCAAACCTCCTGGCCTCTGCCGGTCTGCCTTTACCTGCTGGCACACTAGACACCGAGATACGAAGCGTGCTACCTCGCGCTTCATTCCATACCACCATACGTGCTCCCTCAAGTCTCGATACATCTTGTTGGCACCGGGATGCATCGAGTACTGAGAGCGGTGTGCCTCCTGCAAAACCTCCTCGCGCAGCTCCCCGCTCGGCACACACATCCTCGTGCCGTGCCGTAAGGAACCATCATCTGCGATAGTAAAGTCGTCCGACAATCCCATCTGAACCTGTGCCCTGATACTCCTCAGAGCCTCATCATCGTACTGCGCAGCTCTGATCCTGTCCATCAGCTCGGACTGTATCTGCAGTCCCCACATTTGAATCTCAGTACCGGGAACTAACACTTCAATCTCCAAACTTTCCAAATCAGCCAACAAATGCCTATCTGTCGTCAAGTACATAGCCATCGGATACCTGCTCAAGGCATCGGCGACTACGTTAGCCTTCCCTGGATGGTACTGCAATGAGATGTCAAAGTCCTTCATCAACTCTAACCACCTCCTCTGCCTCATGTTCAGCCCCTTCTGTGTGAATACGTACTTCAAGCTCTTGTGGTCTGTGAAGATCTCCACACGCTCTCCGTACAGGTAATGTTTCCACAGCTTTAGAGCGAAGATAACTGCTGCCAACTCTAAATCGTGGGTGGGGTAGTTCTTTTCATGAGGGCGTAACTGCCTGGAAGCATAGGCAATTACCTTCCCGTGCTGTTGAAGAACACATCCCAGACCCTTCCCTGAAGCATCACTGTAAATGGTAAAACCACCTGTCCCTGCTGGCAACGTCAAAATTGGAGCTGTCGTCAACCTCTTCTTCAGCTCATCAAATGCAGCCTGGCACTCCTCCGTCCAAATAAAATCCACATCCTTCCTAGTCAGTCTAGTCATCGGCGCTGCAATCTTGGAGAAGTCTTGTACAAACCTCCTGTAGTATCCTGCTAGCCCGAGAAAACTCCTGATCTCAGCTACCGAACTCGGGGTAGCCCACGACTCCACTGCCTCGATCTTCTTTGGGTTAACCGAGATTCCGTCACCCGACACCACATGCCCAAGAAATTCGACCTTGTCAAGGAAGAATTCACACTTAGAGAGTTTCCCGTACAGCTTCTCCCTCCTGAGAGTCTCTAAGACCAACCTCAGGTGCTCTTCGTGCTCCTCCGGAGTCTTGGAATACACAAGGATATCGTCGATGAACACCACTACGAACTTATCAAGGTACTGGTGGAACACCTTGTTCATCAGGTTCATGAATACTGCCGGTGCATTGGTTAAACCAAATGGCATCACCATGAACTCAAACTGGCCATATCTGGTCCGAAAAGCTGTCTTCGGCGTGTCTTCTTTCTTTACCTTCACCTGGTGATAGCCTGACCTCAAATCAATCTTTGAAAACACCCTCGCCCCGCTCAACTGGTCGAAAAGATCATCTATCCTCGGCAGCGGGTACTTGTTCTTGATGGTGATATTGTTTAAAGCTCTATAATCAATGCACATGCGCACCGTACCGTCCTTCTTCGGTACGAACAATACCGGAGCTCCCCATGGTGATGAACTGGATTTGATGAAGCCTTTGTCCTGCAGCTCCTCGACTTGCTTCTTCAGTTCTGCCAGCTCGCTGTTGTTAACTCTATAGACATGTTGTGAAATGGGCTCCGCTCTTGGAACCAAGTCTATAGAGAATTCAACATCTCTGTCTGGCGGCAAGCCTGGCAACTCTTCTGGAAATACATCCAGGAACTCCGCTATCAGAGGATGTGGCAACTCCTCTTCTTCTGCCCTGGCTCCGCAAAATGTGCTCCTGCTCTGTTCCGCTGCTTCTCTGACGACCTCAAACTCCGGCTCTCCTAGTGGTCTAAACAATACTCTGCCTCTAAAACAATCTACAGTAGCATGATGTCTACTCAACCAGTCCATTCCGAGCACAATATCGTACCCCGGAAGTGGCATGACGAGTAAACTCACGCTCAAGTCTCGGCCTCCTACTGACACTCTCCGGTCCTTGCAGTGATCACGGACTAGGATAATACCTCCACCAGTCATGATCTTGCAAGTCCTAGCTAATGGTTCTGTGTCTAAATGATGTCGAAGTGCATAAGATACAGACACAAAACTATGGGAAGCGCCAGAATCGAATAAGGTAAATGCGAGAATACAATCGAGAAGAACCGAACCTGTGATCAAGTCTCCTGCCGGCTCGATCTCCTCGACTGCCATGGCGTATGCTCGCCCCTGGGGTGCACCTCTCTGCTGCTGATGCTGGGCGAACTTCTGATTTTGCGGTGAAAGTGGTCCCCTCTGTTGTTGGCCTCCTGGTACGGTAGGTACCCTGCCTGGTCCTCTCTGGGCGGCTGCTCCACCCTGACCTGGACGAGTCCGAATGGTAGGGCAATCCCTCAGCTGATGTGTCGTCGATCCGCAGGACAAACAGGAGCCCAGTCTATGCCTGCAGATCTCTCTAGTATGTCCCATCTTCCCGCAGTACGCACACTGGATGGCGGGCTGGTTCTGTCTCTATTGCTGCTGTTGGACCTGCCCTCGGGCTGGTGCCTGATGCTGCTGCTGAAAGGGCCTCTGCTGCTGCTGAAAGTGTGGAAGCTTGCCTTGTCCTGCACTACTGTTTGCTCCTCCGGAAACATCGCGTCCCCTCTTGGGCCTGAGGTCCAAGTCATCCTCGGCTACTTGGGCATCCATCAATATGCCCTCGTAGGTAGCTGTGCGACGTCCCGACGTGCGAGATTTGATCTCTCTTGTCAGCCCCTTTCTGAATTTCTGGGCCCTGTCCCCCGGATCTCTAATCATCGATGGCGCGAAGCGGCTTAGGCGGGAAAACTCCGCGGCATATTCGTCGACGGACGAGCTCCCCTGGGCTAAGTCATGGAACTGACTCTCCAAAGCTCCCAGGGCGACATCAGAAAAGAACTTTTCTTTGAAGAGCTCCTTGAAAGCCTCCCAAGTGAGTCCCCCGCGCAAGAGTCTCGGCTTCGTACGAAACCACGTCAAGGCAATGTCGAACATCTGGCTGCCAGCGGCCTCGATCTTGAGCGCCTCTGGAAGCTGCGCCAAACGCAAGTTCCTCTCGATGTCCTCTAGCCAATCATCGGCGTAGAGTATCCGTTCTGTCCCCTTGAACTCCCGAGGCATCATCCTCTTGAAGTCCACAATGGTGCCCGGCCTCAGTTGTTGCTGACCAGGTTGTTGCTGCTGCTGAGTGGCTCTCTCCACAGCCTGGAGAGCCACTTGGTGAGCATTCTCCATGTTCACCCTCATCATCTCTGTCTGGGCCTGATGTGCCTCAGCCTGCACTCTCTGGGCCTCTGCCGACGTCCTCTGGGCGTCGACCATGCCCTGAATCAAGGCGAATATCTGTGCCCCATCGACGGGCACACCTCCTGGATGCTGAGCTGGTGATGGTGGAGGTGGTGGTGCCGTCGTAGCTGTGGGGACCCTCTGAACTGGTGGTGGAGGACCCCCGAATGCTGCAGACACTCCCACATGTACTGGAGATGTAGGAGGTGCTGCTGATGTCTGTCCGGCAGCGCGAGAGGTGGCAGACCTCTCTGAATCTGCTGCTCCGAGTCTCTTGGACCTTCTTGGCGGCATCCTGAAGACAGATCGAAAGATTCAATTAAGGCAATAGATATGATATCAAGGAAGGACAGAAAAATTTCTAAAGGAATTAATCATTAAGAATAGTATCATAAGAATCAGAATTCCTAATTGTGATTGAGCATATCCTCGGCCTAATTCCTATTTCCTAAAACAGGCTCGTAGTAATACTCTAAGCGAGCACCACTACGATATCACTCTAATCTGAATCTAAGACTAGACTACAGACTAGACCTGCATGGGCCACTACTAAAAACGTGTCACGACCCGCACCCGGAATTTGGGCATGAGTCGTGGGTACGTCCAGCCTACGCCGCAGCATCGGCGGTAGAACGCTGTCTAGGTCTAAACATAATATCCTGTCAATAATCTCAACTCCGTATGGAGGACAAAGATAAATAAACCACAATGCTATATTATACTCAATCACAACTATAACATAATGGCACGATGAGAATTAAAAAGAGTTCTAAATAAAACCAACCACAATAAGTCCAACTCAAAATCGGGGTCTAAATGACCTCACAAAGTCACAAATAAAATAAATACATCTCAGTCTCAGTCTAAAACAAAAATGCTAAAAAGTAATCTAAGGACAGGCTGGTAAGTTCTCCTCTAGGATAGGCACCTCCTCTGGGATTTCTGGAGTGAAATCTCCCTCTATTCCTGGGCCGTAATGAATAGGGCAAAAGTCCTCCAGGTCCTCTGAAAATGTTGTTATCCAGTCAGGATTGGAGCGAAGCACAAGCACTAACAGCAGTTTCATTTAAATTGACAAAATCTATAAACAGTGTAAGAGATACAAGATGGAAATAAAAGCTGAACATGTGAAGTACTGGAGAAATAAAATAGACAATAGAACATCTAGCAATGAGCAATAAATAGTGAATGCTAGAACAAGTGAATCAGAATAAAATAAACATCTAGCTAAGTGTTTGAAATATTAGTTTATTATGTGATCGGCTTGGGACTGGATCAGGCTGGTTATATATGATTAGCTATGATTCTTTTAGGTCAGGCTAACCGCATGGTTAGCTATAGTGCATATAATGGTCAGGCTAATCATATATAACAGCTATGGAGCATATAAGTGGTCAGGCTGCACCCGACGTGAGAAGTGGGGTGAGCTATGGTACATATAATGTTTGGATATGATCACACAATCTACTAATAGTTCCCCATCCTCCAGCTAGCACGATGGATTCCAATCACGACTCCTCATGATGGGGATCTAGGGTGCTAACCCGTGTATCCACAGTATCGGAATCAAGTATGTAATACACTACAATTTATAGAAGTAATCAACCATAAAAACTGTCAGAGAATGTACTCGCCTGTGGTCCTGAGTAAAATGTGAGGATCGATGTCCAAAGTGGGATCACAAAGACCTATATATAAGATAACAATGTTAAATGGTGTTTGGAAATAATAAGAGTGATTAGCAAATTTGAAATGGGGTGTTAGGCCATTTCTAGGTCTATACTAGGTTTTACTAAGCCAACTCTAGGTTTACCTATGGTTAACTAGATCATTTGATCAAACTCTAATTAATGCTAGTCTTATGCTAGTCTATGACTGCCATACTAGATATTATTAATACACAATTAGCTTATATAGTAAGGTACCATGATATCTAGTTAGTACCTAGATTTAAGTTGAAAACTTTAGTCTAACTGAGATACCACACATATCTTAACACTTACGTACTGATACTTTAATTAGTATGCTAAAAATACTATGTTGCTAGTTAATACTTACCTACTCTTAATCCTAATCCTTAACCCAACTCAGTGTCACCTAAGATATATATATATACTAGCTGCCAATGGATTGGATCAATTTCATATCCCAAGTCATGGCAACTATAGTTGCTGATACTATAGTGTATCAGCAATTACTAGTAATACCTTAACAACTCATCACTTCCCAATACTTGGCACCAACTTCCTACACAAACACATGGATATCCTACCCACTACTGTGAATGCCTCTCATTGCTGCTACTGGTACCTTGCTGCCACAGTGCAAATTGTACTGATACTTGTTCCCTGCACACAGACACAGATATCTGATACACCATACTCATAGTCCTCACATATACAGCACTAGTTAAACCTAAGCCAAAAACACACAGGTATACCCACAGTTACACTACCACACATATCACACATTAGGAATAATTCCTATGCACAGAAAATTAACTCACAAAGCATGTGCACTCCCCTCACTGATACCAAGCCCTGACCATCTAGTACCATGCTCAGTCCACCTCATCTGGACTGGTACCCTAAACTGATGCCAACACAAAGTTCTGATACTTAAACACCCAGTTGGGATACCCACACACTGATGCACATAATCAACTAGACACTAGGTTTCAGTCATCTCACACACACACTGGAATTTGGAGATTAAAAACCTGGGCACACACACACAGGTCCTAGGCACTAGTTTTAGAGATAATTTACACATCTATACTGACACACATATACTCTGATACACAGAACTAAATTCTTATACAACACTCACACACACCACATTCTATCACCTAACTGATACACACAGACACATACCTACACACAGTGACTGTTACATACTGACACAAGACTTCATGGATTTCACACATTTGCTGACATTGAGAATACCCAGGTTCACACATAATGCCTCACATAGCCACACTCACTCACATGTATACTGATTTCACCTACTGACACAGGTCACTTACACACAGTCATGCTCCTCACCTAATCTAATACACATAAACTTACCCTCAATGCACACACAAAATAACTTACTGAAACACAGGTAACATTACACAAGGTTCACTCAGTGCACAGGAATTTCCACACACTACTTCTCATTGACTGATACACAAACACCTATACATAATACTCTCTCAGGTATCTAAAACATATTGATTCTCGCACATTGTTCACTGGTACTCTAATACACTGCACAGCAAATCTGCACACAGGTATCTGCTCCCACAACACACAGTCACTGCTTCAATTTTCCCCCTCTCTCAGAGTTACACACAAGAACCTAACTGATCCCCCAACTGCTGATACCCCATATTACCTCACTGAAATATATATATGTATTCACACAGCCATATACACCCAGAATTTCTGAGATGAAACTGATACATAAACACAGCCACATGCACACAGGCCTGCTCACACATTCACAGTAGCCCTCTCCCAAACCCGACTGCACATAACCTCTTCCCTAGCACAGTTTCCCCCAAACACAAACCCCATAAACACATATAACGGATGCACAATGGAACCCACAAACACACAGAAATTCTGAACAAGGACACACCCTCTCTATTGAACTACACTGCTCAGAAACTTCCCCCAAACCCGATTCTACACCACATTACTCACAGCACAACCCTGAACACAAGTAATTTTACATATAAATATAGATAAGTATATCAATATATACACAGGAAATAAAATACAAGGATAGGCAACCCTAAGAAACATTTCCTCAAACACCAGAAGTACAGAAAATGGTTTTACATTGGAAACTCATAATCCTCCAATCAAAACCCAAAAAATCAAGATCTAACCTACATGTAAGTGATGAATTAAATCTACATGCAACCCCTAGGGTTAGGGTTCACGAAAATTAGGGAAAACAATTGTTGGTCACCAAAACCTAATCCAAAACCCTAAAATTCGTACCACACAACAAGGGGGTTCCCTAATGGTCAATAATCGACAGCAAAACAGAGATTACATGTATAAAATGGGGTTTTACCTGCAGGGAGATGGTTCCCTATGGAAGTTCTTCCTTCCCAAGTCTCCTTGACCCAAGTTCCCTGATTTCCTTGCTTTGGAGGAGGAGAAAATGGAAGCCCTAGGTTTAATCTCGAAAAATGGGGTGGGGAGATGGTTTCTCTAGATGGAGGCTAGGGTTTCTCTCTCTATATGAAGAACAAGAGGGTTCCTTTTATATATATAGGCCCAGTTAGGGTTTCTAGTGTATGGCCTAGGTTTAACCCCTAGGTTAGGTCATGTAGAACCTAATTAGCTAAGGTTTAGCCAGTCTAGGGTTTGAGGGTTCACCCTAAAATTTGAATTCTAGGGTTTCACTAGAACTGGGTTTACAATTAGGGTTTAGTCATTAGGGTTTGACCTAATGGGTTCTAGGGCTTGACCTAAAACAATCATCAAATAAATAGTTTTAAAAATCTCAGCAATTTAATTAAATAATAATTATTCAAAATGGCTAAATTACACAAATGCCCTTATATGGAAAAGTGGTAGTGACAACACACACTTGACACATAGTATCATAGAAGGGGAGGACAATCATTAGGCGTATGGTCTATAACCACTCTAGTAAACCGTAGTATCTAGCATATACTACAGTAGTATGTCGCGCTGGTCACTACCCCCGAGGTATGTCGATTTCTGGTGTCGTGCTGGTCGCTACCCCCGAGGTATGTCGATTTCTGATGTTTCCGCTGTGTGTGTGAGTTGTGAGACTTAGATAGAGTAGCTTACCCATGCCCATACGTCGAAAAGTTGTCCTCATTATGCATTTCATATAGATTGTCTTGTACAGCATACTTCTATATTTTTTGTCTATATTGCATGTTTATTGTATTCAATTGGCATGCTTCTATGTATCTTGTTACGTCCCTCTGAGGACCTGGTCCCTTTCCAGGTGTAGACGATCTTGACTATTCGTAGGAGCACGGATCAGGACTTACTACTTATCTCTTCCGATGAGGTCTTACCTTCTGAGCATATTTGATTATCTCTAGCGATGGATCGCTTCGTTGATACCCTTATATCATCATCTTATTTTATATTAGAGATTTACCCTCCTCTCTCATTTTAGTATTGATATAGTCATTGGTAGTGGATTTGTGTCCACCCGACTATTATTTTTGGATAATTCAGACTCATTATTCTAGTTTAGTTATTTCTTTTCTATGACTTGTGTGGATGAGATTAGTATTTTCTGTGACCTGTGACATTAGATATACCACTTATGAGTTAATATTCATGTTCCAGCGTACGTGTGTATTATGGTATCCATATATTGGAGTTGCCATATACATACGGCTGGCATGCTTACGTGTTCCTGGTCCTACGTATTTTGGGACTGGGGTGTGACAAACCTCGTTCAGTATAGAAGCCCCTCGTACATCTATGTCATAGAGTTCTCTCTGGAGCCTTAGAGTGCTGCATCCGGAGCTGAAGCACATATACAAGACATAATATTGGAACATCGCCTATGTATTGTTCCACAAATTATAGCCACTTGTACGCTTTTATTATTTCGAGAGAGAGGGCTTGAGCGACTTGTAATATCGACCTAGCGCCACTTGTAATACTTGTGTAATATCAATAAATTGATTGGTTTACTTCTATACTTGTATTATTCACTGCTTCCGCTATTGGCGACTCTGTGAACTTATTACCAATGGCCTTTTCGTTTCTTTTTTGCTGTATTCGGACTATCTGTGAGACTATGTGGCTTAGTTATTTTATCGCATGTTCGGATCATGGCTTTGCATGGGTGCAGCTTGTGCTCATGCAGCAACAGGTCCAGATGGGAACGATCGTCCCGCGGGAGCGCAAGTACAGTGATTCGCGCCTAGTAGGGACGGCAGATTCCTGCGGGAGATCGGGGTGTGACATATTGGTATCAGAGCATCGGCTTTAAGTCTTTGGACTTCACATCAATTTTTTTTGTTTCAAAAGCTCGTTCATGGGTTATGTACAAAATGCTCTCTCTCGTTGACCCATTGGAATATTTTATACAATGAGTCTAAATAATTTCAAAATTGTATAAAAATGATATGATTGCTTGAACTGGATAGTTATGCGAAGACCCTTGTTCCGACCTGTGTTAGACTTTATTGGAATAGACTCGTACTAGAATTTGTAAGTTATGTGCAAACCCAAATACCTATATGTGATTACCCAGCTGGTTAGTATACGAGATAGAATATAGTTTAGACGGTTAGCTATACACACAGCCTTTCAGCTAAGTTGTATTGAGTATCGTGTGCCAAGACCTTTTGGTACGAGCTAGTTTGCGAACGAGATTGGGATTTCATTCAGATAAGGATAAGTCAGACCTAAAATGATAACTGATAGAAATATTATCAGATTATCGCTAAGATGAATATAGAGAATCGTGTTTGAATTTTGAGAAATAGCACTGACGGTATTTTATGTCGGTAGATACAAATCAAATATGGTTTACTAGTATGACTATCAACAAGGGTATATACGAGACTAAGATTTATCGAAACGATGCTTAGGTATCGTGTTGGAGTTCTAAGGAACGACTTGATGAATATGCTAGTGAGTGATGCGAACACGATTGAAGATTTAATTGGATGACTCGATTCCTGAGTGGTGTATGGGTTATTTTGGAAATTATTCAAGCAAATTAAGAAATCTCGTATGATAGTTAGTTTGAATGATTTATGAATGTATTAAACAAGTGATAAGGCTTATATCAAATAGGGATTCAAGGTAATGAATTCATATGTCATGACCCGCACCCGGAATAGGGGTACGAGAGCGTGGGTACGTCCAGCCTACGCCGCAGCATCGGCGGTAGAACGATGTCTAGGTCATGTAACTATCTAATCAATCTGACATGAATACCCAACTCCATAAGGAGACGTGGATATCATAAAATAATGATGGAAATACTCAATCACATAAACTAAAGCATGATGAGATATCAAGGCAAACAAAGAAATACAAGACAAGTCTAACGACAAAATAGTCATACCTGCAACCAGTAACATCCAATCCCCAAGTGTGTCAGAAACAAGTCCACTAAGGTTACAGTCTGGAAAATATTTTCCAGTCAGGAAGGAGCAAAGTACATCTCTAAATAGCAGTTCTGTATTAATGATATAAACTATGTAGCAGTGTAAAGATGGAAATATACAAGATGCATGTATATGTACGAGAAATGTGCAATAAAAGAAATACTGGAAATACTGTAAATAAATGCATGAGGGGAAATAATATGTCAATGAGCAAGAATCCTATGACTAAGTGTGTGAGTACTAGCTTTAACATGTGATCGGCTTGGGAACTTGATCAGGCTGGTTACATGTGATTAGCTATGATTCATGTAAGGTCAGACTAACCGTTGGTTAGCTATGATGCATGTAAAGGTCAGGCTAATCACACGTAACAGCTATGAAGCATGTAAATGGTCAGGCCACACCCGACGTGAGATGTGGGATGAGCTATGATGCATGTAGAGTTGGATATGATCACATATCTACACTAAAATACTCCCCACCCTCGACTGGTATAGTAGATCCAACCATGGTACGCTATGGCACGGGATTCCCTAGGGAGGTAGCAAATCTCCCCGAAAATCAGTGTCTGTACATGTACAAGATATCAATGAAGCAAGACTTGTACAAGCTACACCATGAACAAGGAATAACATCTCATGACGAGATCCGGGTATACCAATCCGTGTAACCATCGTGTCAAGAGCATGGATATTTACACTAGATACAGTGAACATAGGGGATATCATAAATAAAAACTAATCAGAGAATGTACTCGCCTTGGGTCCTTAACTGGTGAATACCGAGGTCCTGTTCCAGAGTATCGCCTGGAGGAACCAACAGTCCTAAAGACATATCAAATACAATATTTGCATCAGATGCTACACCAACACAAACAAATACTAACTCAGGGGCTATGCCAGGTATGGCACTGGTCAATCTAGGGTCAGTGTGCGTCAAATTGCACGAGCGTCGCGTTTGTGATTGTTGGGCAAGACAGACGATCAAAAATGATACGGGCTCGCTAGTACGTCAGTGTATGCGTGGTAGCCAACTAACATTCACATAGTCACGGGTCAGGTATAGTTACGGGGTGTCCGTATTTATACTCGGGTCATCTAGTACCCATATATATATAATATATGTATACTACTAACATACATACATATTATTCATTTGGTATGAAAATAGATGTGTATTTATATGCTTTAAATAAAACTAATACTTGTATATAAAAAATAATACTATATGTTTAATTATATAAAATCCACTAGGACTTACTTTACACAAGATATATATATACATATGAATATAACCCAAAAATAGAATTTACTATATGTACTAAATTCCAAAAATATAATTAATATATGCTAATACATGTACCATATATACTAACATATAATAGGTATATATATATATATATATATATATATACTGGTTTGAGGTTGTAGTATATACAAGTGAAATTACACATATACCATATACGTATCTATATGTATACTAATACCGATTCATATACATATATATATATATATATATATATATATATATATATATATATATATATATATATATATATATATTTATACCAAAAATAGTACGTATACTATATACATTTATATACCAAAAATACGTGCATTTACATATATTATATATATACAGATAATAATATATATATATATATATATATATATATATATATATATATATATATATATATATATTATTATATATAGAGAAATACATGAGATATATGTATATGTATATACATATACATATACGTATACGTATTATTTCTATATACTAATTAAGGAGGGAGAGAGGATGCTCACTGTGGGGTGGCTCGTCGGAGGCCTGGCTCGCAGGAGTGCAGCAGGGAGCTCCGGGGAAGCTGACCGGAGAGGTTGCAAAGAGGAGGAGGGAATGTAGCATTGCCGGAGTGATTGGGGAGCTGTGTTGCCGGAGCTGCAGCAGGTTGTGGTTGAGTCGACCGGGATGCAGGCAGCGGGGTCGGGGTGCTCGACTGAACAGTGGAGGGGGAGATCAGTGGCACAGTCGGCTGTCGGAGTAGGAAATGGGGAGGAGCTCGCCGGACTTAGGGAGGAGTGGAGGAGAGTCGGGCTGTGCATAGCGTCGGAGTTGCAGAGGGGAGGGATGACAGGGAGTCGGGCTGCTGGAGTTGCAGCTTGGGGGAAATGGCTAAGGGGGACTCGCCGGGCTGAGGGAGTTGCTCGGAGAGATCAGGCTGGGAGGAAGTTGCAGCGGCCGGAGGGGAGACTCGGATGGCCGGACACTGCTCGGGAAGAGGCCGATGAAGAAGAGAGGAGGAGGAAATTGCTGTGCAGCAGGTTGTGGTGGTGCTCGTGGTGGCTTCGAGGAAGCTGGCCGGAGCTAGCAGCAGGCCGGAGCTTGGGATGGTGGTGGAGAGGCTTGAGGATGGCTCGCCGGAGCGGGGATATGGAGATGAGGTCGGGGGAGATGGAGGGAGGTGCACGGTGCTCCGGGCTCGAGTCGAGGAGCTGCAGGCCGAGCATGGCCGGCCGGAGTGCAGCCAGCGGGCCGCCGGGGTCAGGTGAGATGCACAGCATGGTGGTGATAGGGGTGAACAGTAGAGTGGTAGTGATGGTTTCCCTCTCTCTTTTGAATTTCAAAAACAAGGGAAGAAGAAGAAGAAAGAAGAAGAAGAAGAAGAAGAAGAAGAAAAAGAAGAGAAGAAGAAAAAAAAATTTAGAATGGGGAGGAGGCTACGGTTTGGGGCTTGGGGGCTAGTGAGGAGGTGTGTTTCCCTAGGTTTTTGGGGATTAGGGCTAGGTAATAGGATATTAAATAGGGAGAGAGTGTGTGGGAATCAAGGGTAAGGATTGACCCATTTAATGAATGGCCAAGATTAGACATGAATGAATTTTTCATGTGGGAATGAGGGTGTGGTTGACTAGTCAACATTAGGGCTCCTCCATTGGTTTGAACCAATGGGGTGTCGACACATAATGCAAATTTGCAAATTAGCCCCCTTTAATTTGGGTATTTGTACAGACGCATAAAATGATTAAAATTTGGCGGCGATTCGGTGTTCGGTGTTTTGCAGAGTGAGGGGGCCTTGTGTGTGTCGTACGGGCTCAAATAGCACGGTACTGGAATTTAAATTAAGATTTACGGAGTCAGTTAAAATGGTATCCTCAATTTAATTAAAAAATAAATACAAGCTGTGTTCTAAAATTAATTAGGAGTACATGGGGCCAAAATCAGGTCGGGTCATTAATACCATTAGTGAAGAAGACTCAGAACAGAATATTACCCTAATTTGGGCCGCACGAAAAATAGGTCAAGATTGCCTCCAATTTCGATTGGAACGCACAACGATACAAAATTAGAATTTATTCAAAAATTAAATAGACGTCCGCGACGAATATTGTGCGGCTAAAATGGAGCTCAAGAGATCATAATTATGAGTTACAAAAATATCAGAATGGAAGATAGGTACGTCTAGGGCAAGGTTGCGAAATTTATTGGAAGGCAAAAGCTAGGGTAGCGCTCCAAATATCGAAGCAAATGCAAGGCACAATAATTAAATAAATTATGCTAGTTAATTACGACATCAAATACTTAAATCCTAAATAATGTAATTAAATACACAATCCCCATAATTCTGTCAGGTGTTCATCTAGTGGGCTTCTAGGTCAAGTCTACCAGCTCAAACATTAATGCACACTAAAAATAATAATATATTTAATTACACATCTCATGAAATTATTTAAATTAAATACACCTATCGAGAAATCATCTAATATAAATACCACAATATTAATAATACATAAAAAGTCAAAAATACCTCTGTTTTCAGAATGTGGTAGTTACAAGTCTACCCACCTTAAAAGAATTTCATCCTCAAAATTTAAAATCCTCATAGTAGTGTTTATTCATACACATTATTATTTTCCTTCAAAGTTTAAATTTATCACCCACGAAATCAGGTAATAATCCACAATGTCTTTTCACAATTAAAATTTTTCTAATTATCGTATTCCTGAAAATCCTTGAATTAAAAATGAAAGTTCGTTTTTATCACAATTTCCTCCAAATTTTTAAGTTAATAATTCAATACTCGAAATTTAATATTCACTCCTCTAGGTTGATTTTTATCAATGCATATATAAAAATTGAATCTCGTCCCAGAAAGTCTGAATCCAAACAATAATCCATCAATGCTCTTATTCTTCGATTTCCTTTTTCCTCCAAATACTCAACAATGCGACACTTATGGATCCTTCAAATATAATATTCATAATATAAAATTTTAAATTTCTATCTTGCAATCAAATAGATATAATGATAATTTCCCAAATTTTCTCAAATTTTAATAACCAATTCTATCATAACATAACCTTCCTAAATTTAATAAATCCTCAATTTTGCTATGTTAATTTCTTAACTCTCCATTTAAGTTAATGTTTATCCTCGAATTTCAATCATACCTCAATCTTCGTAAAATCAATAATCCATCAATTCTGTTACATTAACCCCTTAATTCTTTATTTAAATTAATGCTTATCCACAAATTTTAATCATCTTGCCCCTTTTGTCAAGTCATAACCTTGTCATAGATCTTTGTTATGGTCAAAACCCCAATGATCATGGTCTAAGAAAAATTTTACCTACAGTCATACACCCTATAATCTAAGAAAAATGTACGGTCATGTGTCTTTTATCATGGTACTGCAGTCTCTGTCAGGGTGTACTACTCACTACATTCTAACAGGAAAATTATGAATACAAGCTACGGTACTGGGGAATCAATCAATCAGAAGACGAAAACAATATGAGAAAAAGAAGGAACCTGCTAACATGTTTCTTGCGGTATCCCCTATCTTTAAAGCCATCACTCATCCGCTTTCAATGCAGCATTAAAACGTACGAAGGACGCTTCGTATTATCCGAAATGAACCTATCAGATCCTGCAATGAACCTGACGCCTCAACTTCTGACAAAGGGCTACTTCTCGACTACCCAGGCAACGGCTATAATGATGGCGCGATACTGCAACCCAGGCTGTCTAGTTTTACACAGGCAGATGAGAGCTCCTTACGCTCCACGGAAGACAAACTGTCTGCCACGTCAAGAGCTGCACTCCGTACGGGACTTGAGGCGCATCTCTGCATTTAATGCACAGGGTGGTGACAGGCCCTCAAGGCACGTCTCTGCAATTAATGCGCCGAATACTGACAGATGCCTGAGGCACATCTCTGCGTTTGATACACAGAAGGGTGGCAGACCCTCAAAACACGCCTCTGCACTTAATGCGCAGGATGATGGCGGATCTCCACATTTAATGCAGGAGATTTGATTAAATATCAACGAACCGTCGTTTAGTGACATCCCCTTTGCGAAAGCTGCTCCTACGTATACAAGGGAATACGCTGCCTAGTTTTACACAGGCAAACGTAAGCTCCTTACGCTCCGCAGAAGACAAATAGACTGCCACGACAGCGGTTACTCTTTACACAGGATTCAAGGATGGGGGCAGATCTCTGCATTTAATGCAAGAGATCTGATTATCTCCAAGAGCCGTAATTCCGGCTAAGACGTCCACATCATCACTCTGGCACGTTACGCAGCGGCTTCTACGCCTATTCAGCTTCGGTGCCTGCTCGGCTTCTACGCCTATTCAGCTTCGGTGCCTACTTGGCTTCTACGCCCATTCGGCCTTCTGTGCCTACTCGACTTCTACGCCTACTCAGCCTCTATGACCACTCGGCTTCTACGCCTACTCGGCCTCTATGACCACTCGGCTTCTACGCCTATTCGGCTTCTATGCCGGTTTGATAACTATTTGTCTTCTATGCCATGGTGACAGACATTGGCTTCTATGCCAACCTCTTCTACACGAGGGATACCTACCTACGTAGCTTCTACGTCGTGATCTTCGTAGCAGTTATACGCATTTTGTCCCTTAGTTGGACCCGTGTCACACGTTCATTCAAAAGATTATCTATACGCACACATTGGCTATTTTAACCGTTGTGTAAAAGGGTGTTGTACTTTCCACTACTCGGTTTTTACACCGACTGAGTGGACACTGTCACTAAAACTCTATAAATAGAGACCTCTATCAACAGAGGACAAGGTCGACAAATTAAAAGGTGGACAAATTGAAAGGTCGATAAATTGAATGGTCGACAAATTGAAAGGTCGACAAAATTGAAAGAAGAAATAGAGGAGAGAGAAAGAGAGAGAGGAGAATCCAGAGCTCAGGCAAAGAGAAGGGATCGACGACTTTGGCATCGGGTATCCACCCTCTTTAGCAACCTTCGAAGCTGCTACCTGTCTTCCATGGTACTTCTTCAACATCGTATGGTCCAAGGGCTAAAGTGATCGACTGCAGATCAGACACCTATAGCAATATTCACCCAGATTAAATAAATTGTACTTAGACATCCTCGTGTAGGATCAAATTTGTACAATCATGTTTGTAAACATAAAAGAAGGGCGGGTCTTCGCACAAGACCTCATTTTCCGTATTCATCAAATCTTTTCTCATTTATTATCCTAAACAAGATGGCGACTCTGGTGGGGACATCTTTCTCTTCTGACGAGGAAGCTATTGCTCAACACGATACGGTATCCGTGGGATCCGTGAAGAAGACACTGGTCGTCCAGTTTGACCAGTCTGCCTACGAAGATATGCTCCGAACAAGGGGTAGCTCTCACTCTCTCTCTGTCCAAAACAATAGGAAGCTGCGTAAGGTCTAGATGCCCAAGACATCCTCTACCATTCCTGTGGATTCTCCGATCTCTCCGATCTCTTCGACCAATGAGGTTGTAGCATTGCTCCCTCCGCGCCTTGCTCGTAAAATTTAGTCGCCTGTCTTTGACAGAACCGACAAAACTTTTGGCAATGCCTCAGCGCTAACCCAGAAGTATACTCCGTGCTCTGCGCGTGAAATTCAGTCTCCCGTCCCTGGCGGAATAGACAGAACTTCTGATAAAGCCTCAGCGCCAAATCAGAAGTACAAGACACGCTCCGCGCATAAAATAATATCTGACCTCTACGGAGAACCAGATGATCCCTGTGATCTCCGCAAGGGAAAGCAAGCGGCGGACTACTCAACTTCTCGGCCTTTACGCCAGCAAGGGAATAATCTGCACGCCCTCCGAATTACGCGAGACGCTGATGGCCGCCTGAGGACATCCTCAGCTTTACGCCAACCAGAGCGAAGCTCCAAATTACGCCAGGCGAAGTCCCTAAGCGTAAAGAAGGCTCTAGTTGCGAAAAGACACCCTCCTCGGGGATTATCCGCCACCCAGATGGCCAACCTGTTGTATACGGGTGGCACAGGGAAGACCATGGTTCCCATCATCCGTATGCCCACCAATGGGAGCAGAAGGAACAAGCCATCATCTTCTTCTTCTGCAACTTCTCCTGACCTGCACAAGTATCTAATCCAGAAACGCAAGAAGAGAGGATCTTCCAGCGTAGCTATTACGCCTCCTAGCGAGCACTGTTGTAATAGTCACAGGATTGTAATTAATTGTTGTTGTTCTAAAGCAAAATGGCCGGTTTTCGACCGGCTGAGCTACTCTCCATCTTTCCTAGAAGAAGAGCCCACGCATGCATCTGTGAACATGGCTTCACATATACTTGGAGGAAGCTCAGGCTCAAGACGTCCGTTCTCTAGAACTCTGAGCCGAAGGAAATTCAATATTCTCCTTAGGGACACCGAAGCTGGGGTATTCCAGAACACTCGTTCAAGGTCACGACAACTGACTTCGTGCTCTTCTAATTCCGATGATGGGGGTCGCCAGTCTCCCAAATCAGATACTGAGAGTATAGAGTCAATTTCTGCAGCGACCTATACTCATCCTTCAATGACGCCCAGGGAGATGGGAGTTTATGCCATTGGAGATGAACACGAGGAAGCCTCGCCATCAGGGAACGCTGAGCAACGCATTACTACACTAGAGACATCTCTGAAACAAATACAATCCATGATGGAGAACATGCACCAAAATGATGCTAACTCAACAGGCGACTGCTATGGCTCAAACATCGATCCCGCCTACTCAGATACGTGTGGGGGTGGACCTACCACCATCCAACACGATCCAAGAGCCTGCTTTAGATCAAGAGTCAGCTGGTCCTTCACTTCCTCACTCGGAGAATGTACTACCTCGCGCGGGAGTCACAATACAACCGACTCTGCACCATTCCGTGGTCTCGCTATCAGCTGAAAATTTGATGCAAGCAGTACGGGAGTTGAAAGCCCAATGTGATGCCTTGAAGCACAAAGATCAGCTCAAGAAATTGGGAATCAACCAGCCATACCCAGCTATCTGGGAAGAGGTCCCTTTTCCTCTGAGGTACAAACCTCAGACCATGGCCCTGTTCGAGGAAAAAATATCACCAAGTCAGTACATGAACTATTTCAGTATGATGACGGTGTTGCTACAAGGGAATGACGCCCTCCTCACCCGGGTTTTCAAGGGCTGTCTCTCAGGAGTAGCTTACCAGTGGTACCGCAACTTGGCGGACAACTGCATTACTTTCTTCGAAGACTTCAAGGCTTTATTCTTCACACTATTCTATGAGGGAGGAATGGACATGTCTATGTCATCTCTCATCGAAGTCAAGTAGAGGGAAAAAGAGGACGTTCACATCTTCGTCGAATATTTTCGTCAGGCCACTTTATAGATGCCTCCAGGAGTTCCAGACTCAGCATTGGTGGACATTTGCAGGAAGAACCTTCTTCCCGTGATCTCGGTGTTCACAGGACCATATCAGTTCCATGATTGGCCCTCGTTCATCATCTCAGTGGTAGCCGCCGAGGACAACAGTCGCAAGGCGCGTGACAATGGCATCATGATCTCTACCTTTGACAGAGGCAAGAGGTCATCCCCCAACGGCGACAATCCTCGCAGTTCCAAAGGAAAAGAAGCTCTGGCAATCAATACGTCCAGACAGAAGACTGCGGCAACCGCGCAGACGAAACCTAGGACTTCCAGGCCCGTCGAAGTATACTCTTTCGACGATGACGATATTCCGAGTATATTCGATTGTTTCGTCAAAAGTGGCAAGATCACCCTTCTGGAGGAGAGGCGGCCCAGTAAAGTCGGTAGTGCCAACAACCCCAAGTACTGTATCTTCCACAGATACGTACACCACCCAACAAAGGCGTGTTATATACTGAAAAGGAAGATCCAAGAGCTGATCAATGCTAAAGCCATCACTCTGCGCAATAGCGAGAAGACGGTCACGGCCAACATGATCTCTCTGCAATTTGGCAATCTGCCTCCCCAAGAAATACCGGACGGTGTTACTCCTATTTCTCGGACAACGATGAACATCGTTTATCTCCCTCCGGCTAGGGGTCAAAATTACGACCTGTTACCCCTAACTACCCAGAGAGACGAGATTATGTGGGTTCACCCAGACTTGGTGTCGGAGCTCGAAAAAAAGACTAATGCTACTAAGGCTAAGTCCAGGAAGAACTCCAAATGCAAGCCATGCCATATGGTTGCAACTTCTTTGACATCAGACGAAGACGAGGTTTTGGCCATAGCAACTCGTTCAGGGAAGGCTTACCTCAAGGACTACGGAGCAAGTCAGGAAGATGCACCTGCAGACGCTTCAGCTGCCAAGCCTTCAGAACCAGAGCCCGCAGTACCAGAAGCCGGTCCTTTGAGACCAACTTCGGCGGACAAGGGGAAGCAGAAAGAAGTGCGCTTCGATAAACCAGTAAAAAATATTCAAAATAAAGGTTTAGAGAAGCCGTACAACTTTGACATCCTGGCCCAACTAGCTAATACACCAGCCAGATTGTCCATCTTTGAGCTACTCAGGATCTCCCAAGACACTCGTCTAGCCCTGAGTGAAGCATTGATGCAGGCGGATACATACTTGACCCAACTCAAGTCCCTCGATGAAGAACCTGTGGTGTGTCCTCGATGCCAGAGTGTGATGGAGGTGGTCCCAAACATCACTTTCACTCAAGACGACATGTTGTTAAAACATAACAGGCATGACAGACCCCTCTACTACACTGGGTACGTCGGTTCCATGGAGGTCGATCGGATTCACATAGATCCGGGATCCTCAATCAGCATCATTCCTCATATTCTGCTCAGACCACTGAGGATTCCTATCAGCGAACTGGCTTACACCACCACTATTATCGTGGGTTTCAACGCTGGAAGAAGTAAGCCGTTGGGAAATTTTGCCTGAGGATCCAGATTGGCAACCTCAGATCGGTGGCTACATGCTACGTCATCGATTCAGAGGTGTCCATAAACATCCTACTGGGAAGACCATGGATCCACGACCACAACATCGTTCCTTCGACTCTACATCAATGCTTCAAATATATGGACGCCCAAGGGACAGTACAAACGGAGGTTGCTGACCTAAACCCGTTTAAAGGAGTAGAATCCTACTACTCCGACGCCATGTTATACTCTTAAGACTACACGGAAGAGGTGTCAGCCCAAGCAGAGAAGGAATCCCACCGGGAGCCTGAAGAACCTTCTGCCAAGCAACCTCTGTCAATCAAGATAAAAGGACGGACTACCCGTCCAAAAGCCACAGCTATGGCTATCCACCTGAACAAGACCAGGTCAGGAAAAGGGGGTGATCCTCTAGTGATCACTCTGAACCAGAAGCTTCCGCCCTTAATCATGAACCTTCGGCGCAACAAGCAGCCGAGTGATGTAAATGCAACCAAGAATGCGGTTTCTGATAATAATAATGGACCTTTTTTCCAGTATATCGACGTTCAAATTCCAAATCAGGAACCCTCTCCCTATGACGATAGAGAGCCTATAGCACAAAAATTCTTGGCAGCTATAGATTCCTATCATCTGTACATATGGGAAGTGGCGTCATTATCCAATGTCACCACAATATATAGACCACATGAGGATTCTATCATTGTTCCACCTGCCCGCAATGGTCAGCGTTCAATAGTCTTCGGCCGCATACGCAACGAACAGACTATACAAGAGGATTCCTTCGATGACGACTCTGGTGAAATGCAAGTTCACAGGTACAGCCCGTAAGCCTTGAAGATGATACAAAATATGGGTTACAACTTGAGGATGGAACCAGGTCTCAACTACGGGAAAGGCAGACGAATACCGCTGCTCGGCAATCCCCACTATCAACAAACCTATTTTGGGTTAGGGTATGCCACCTCCCTTACGACAACGAGGATATCTTTTCCTCTTTTCAAGATGGCTCATCGCCCTCCGACTCATCTCACGCTCTCGAGCAAATATTATCAGCAAATATGGTAGTGACGGATTCCTTCGAATCATACGAACAAGAATCTGAACTGTTTAAAAATGATGCTTGGGCTCAGCAGATGGATACACAATGGGAGTTCCGCTTTGAGCAGAAATAACCTCCCACTAAAGATGAAGTTATCCAGATTGACGTAGGGGATGAACTTTCATCAAAGCCGATATTTATCAGTAACAACCTTTCCGAAGAAGGAAGGGAAAAAATTATCCAACTGATAAAAGAATATATCGACGTCTTTGCGTGGAATTATGAGGATATGCCAGGTCTTGATCCAAAGATAGCTACTCATAAACTCAACATACTGCCCGATTCAAAGCCTGTGAAGCAACACCAACGCCGGTTCTGTCCTGACATGATGGACGCCATTGAAGCTGAAGTCAAGAAGTTGATAGCCTGCGGCTTCATCCGTAAGGAACAACATCCCAACTAGGTCGCCAATATTGTTCCGGTCATGAAGAAGAATGGGAAAGTACGTATCTGTATCAATTACCGAGATCTGAATGCAGCCTGCCCCAAGGACGAGTTCCTTCTTCCCATCACAGACGTCATGATCGACAATATATGTAGTTTTGAACGTATGTCTTTCATGGACGGATTCTCAGGATACAATCAGATTAAGATGCATCCTGAAGACGAGAAGCATACCGCCTTCCGGACACCACTGGGGGTATATTGCTATACGGTCATGCCCTTCGGATTAAAGAATGCCGGGGCTACATACCAACGGGCTATGAGCAACATATTCCATAAGCATTTATGCAAGTCAGTGGAGTGTTACGTGGACGATATAGCTGTCAAAAACTGCCTCAGGGATAATCATATCCAAAACTTGAAGACAGTATTTGAATTGATGCGCCAACATCAACTCAAAATGAACCCTACAAAGTCCTTTCTGGGGGTATCTAGTGGCAAATTTCTGGGATTTGTCATCACCGCCAAAGGCATTCAAGTGGACCCTGATAAAGTCAAGGCCATCTTAGAAATGCGACCGCCCCACAATCTGAGGGAACTCAGGGGATTTCAAGGCCATCTGGCTTATATTCGGAGATTCATATCCAACCTCTCCGGGAGATGCCAACCCTTTTTGTGTCTCATGAAGAAAGGTGTATCCTTCGTATGGGACGAAGCCTGTCAGCAAGCGTTCGGGGATATCAAGTGCTACCTCACTAGTCCGCCAGTTCTGGTACCTCCTGTCATAGGAAGACCGTTCGTGCTATACGTTCGAGCAATGGATCATTCCCTGGGAGCTCTTCTGGCACAAAAGAACGATATGGGCCACGAGCAGGCTATCTACTACCTCAGCAGGATGATGGTTGGAGCCGAACACCGATACAACCCAGTGGAGAAAGAATGCCTGGACCTGATGTTCGCTATCCAGAAAATGCGACACTATATCACGGGCCAAACCATTCACATCATCTCCAGGATCAATCCTTTGCGGGTACTAATGAACAAGCCAAGTGTTCTTAATTCTCGACTCGCGACTAGGGCGATGTAATTAACGCCATATGACATGGTGTACGTCCCTCAGAAGTCCGTCAAAGGCCAAGCATTGGCTGACTTTCTAGCTGCTCATCCGATCCCGGAGGCCTCCAAACTGTACGAGGACATTCCCGACGAAGTTGCAGAGTGTAATTCCGTAACGGAAGGCAATGCATGGCAATTGTTCTTCGATGGCACCTCCAGGACTGGTCCCAGGCAAAACATGGTTTCAGGAGTAGGGATCGTCCTAGTCACTCCTGATAAACTCGTTATCTACCAAGCATATTCTCTTAGCGAGCCCTATTCTAACAATGTGGCAGAATACAACGCTCTACTAATCTGGCTCCAAGTCGCTAAAGAGCTGGGGGTCAAATCTCTGGAAGCCTTCGGTGATTCTCTGCTGATCGTCAATTAAGTCAGAGGAATATATGAAGTCCGGAATCCCGACCTCATCCCCTATCACCGAGCAACGGTCGAGATAGCCATGACATTTAAGGGATTCTTCCTTGAGCATGTACCTCAATCTCAGAATCTAGAAGCTGATGCCCTAGCAAGTCTAGCTGCAGATTTAGCTACTCCTATAAGAAGGCAGAATTTGGTAATCCTTCTTAACAGAGATTTATTCTGTATGAAAAATAACTTTCACATAGAACATAGCTACACGGTGGACGCAGATCCGCCCAGGAGAGACTGGAGAAGTCACTTTATAGATTTCGTAGCATACGAAATCTTGTCGGAGGACCCTAAAGAAGCAATATCTGTCAAAAGTCGATCATTACGCTTCTACTTTAACGCATCGTCACAATACCTATATCGCCGGTCTTATGATGGGCTATTATTACGATGTCTTTCTGGTGATGAAGCACAGCGGATTATCCATGAAGCTCACGACGACGTGTGCGGGGCGCATCAACCCGGTCCTAAGCTACAGGATCGTATCAGGAGAATAAGCTATTACTGGCCCACTATGATACCAGACGCAATCCAGTATGCCAGACGATGCAGAGCCTGTCAGGTTCATACAAACTTCATACATCAACCGTCCGAACATCTACATCCTACGGTTGCATCCTGGCCTTTCGAAGCATGGGTTATGGATATTATCGGTCCTATTCACCCATCTTCTTCTAGAGGTCACCGGTTCATACTGGCCATCACGGATTACTTCTCCAAATGGGCAGAGGTGATCCCTCTTGCTAAGGTGAAGATATCTAATATGACCAGCTTCATCAAGCATCTCGTTATTTATCGCTTTAGGGTTCCCCGAAGGATAATCCATGACAATGGGCCTCAGTTCATTAGTCAAGCGTTTTACCGGTTTTGCGATAAAAATCGGATACAAAATATGGCCTCCACGGCATATTATTCAGCTGCTAATGGGTTGGCGGAAGCCTTCAACAAAACCATTATCAAACTCTTGAAGAAGTTTGTCTCTTCGAACAAGAGAGATTGGAATGAGAAGCTGGGAGAATGTCTCTGGGCATACCGCACCACGGTATGAGCACCGACAGGTTGTACGCCATTCTCATTGGTCTACCGGAGTGAAGCAGTTCTCCCCATCAAGATTCAAATTCCGTCACTCAGGATAGTCGTGGCTAACGAGTTAACTCAAGAAAAGAATGAGCTGTTAAGGCTTCAAGAGCTAGAAGGATTAGACGAGAAACGCCTCCAAGCTCAGCAGCGCATCGTGCTCTACCAAGCACGCATTTTTAGAACTTTTAATCAAAAAGTAAAGAAAAGAGTGTTCAAAGTTGGCGAGCTAGTTTTGGCTGTAAGAAGGCCGATGATTCTTACTCACAGGAGTAAAGGCAAATTTTAGCCCAAATGGTAAGGCCCTTACGTGATCGAGACAACGTTCTCAAATGGCGCTTATAAGTTAGCCCAGCCTAATGGAGACCTGCTAATGGCTCCTATCAATGGCAAATTCCTGAAAAGGTACTATGCTTTAACCTCCTCTGCTCAAGTAGAATATGGCAAAGACCTCATTCTGACAAAACTACTTCCAAAACGAAACTAGTTGGATCATATTCTATCATGTCCACATGACCTCTGAATAGATATGCTTTGCTAAAGCTTACCGAAAGTATATCACGTCCATACTACCTCTGATATCACTTTCACCTAAACCTGTCATTTACATTCCGAAATGATGGGTCCACAAAGTCAGATGAAAAGCCTCTTTATTATTCCCAGAAAAGAGCGAAAGTACATTGAAAAGCAAAAGCAAAAGTATATCATGAAGGGGGAGCGGTCAGGTCGCAAAGCTGTTGCGCCAGTACGGCCATCCTCTCAGCCCTGGAATCCAAGACATCAGCGCAGACCCGTTCCAACTGTGCCTCGTCATCTAGCAGGAGGGACAGTTCGGCTCTAGCCCGAAGGAAACCGGCACGGGCGACTCCTGCACTCGCCAAGTTCTGTTGTGCTGCGACCAGTCGGTCATTCACCACATCTAGACCTTCCGACGACTGAGAAGCCCACTCCTTTGCTTGAGCAAGCTTTGTCTCCAGTTTGCGGACCCTCGCTACATTGCCATCATGCTCAGCCTGGCACTTCCTTTGAAGGGCGATAGTCTCCTCCAAAACGACTTTTCCTTTGTCCATCTCCTGATGGTTAGTCTCGATGAATTTATTCAGACCTTCCTTTTTTTCAATAAGATGCTCAGTCAAGGAGTCGTATCTGGCCTGGACCAGAGCTTCAATGTTGCCTTGAGCTAGCTGCAGGTATTCGTTAATGGGTTGCTCCAAACCATTAACCATCGCCTCCAGCGCGTCAGCTACCCCGATATCATCAAATTCCCTGATCGCCTCTATCGAGAACTGAGAGGATCTCTTCAACAACGCAAGGTCCAGCTTCTTTGCCAACACCATTGATATTAGCATTCTCAAAGTGGTGTAGAAGATACCAGTGTACTGCTCAGTCAGCGCAACTAGGTCCGCATGAACGCGGGGAGTATCCGCGATAGTGGCAACTTCCCCCCCAGGAATTACCACAGACGATGTCACCACGTCCGTCGCCTCAACAGGAGGTACGACGAAAGAAGAATCGCCAACACCGGACGAAGTGACCGGCGTGCTTAAAAGAGGCATTGTCGCAATGACAGGCTCGTCCTCCTCTTGAGATATCTCAAGAGTCTCCTCGACAGACAAGCCAGCACCCGAAGATGTCTCCTCTTCAAAATCAGGTACCTCCGTGTCACTAGTAGGACCTGACACAGAGCCAAAAGGTGCGTCTATATCACCCTCTCCGAAGAGGTCTTCCCCTGAAAAGAAGATAAAAGGAAGTTAATATCAACATAATATTAATTTTCCCAAAGAAGAGACATAAAAGATGACATTTACCCATGGCCGACGGCATATACGTCGCATCTGCAGTCTGTACAGCTAAATTATTTCTTAATAATGCTAGGCGAGCTGTCATACCTAGAGAAAGGGGTCTGCGAACTGACACTGGCAAGTAGTCTTCCAGGTCCTCCTCAAAATCCAACCGAGGCTCATCGGCTGGAATCAAGCTAGGTGCGCTCGCAGGCGCGGCAGAAGTCCCTCCCGATGCTGATCCGGCTAGAGGTATACGAAACTTTATTATACTCAGCCCCGAAGGCGACCTCGCTCCACTACCTGAAGTAATAGCAGCGACACCAGCGTCCAGCTGAGATTCTCCGGCACCACCAGCCGAAACTGTAGAAGGTCCCTCTCTAAAAGGCGAGGAACCTCCAATCAAAGAATCGTCCCCAACACGGGGAGATGCAAGCTCACCTCCAGGAGCCTCAATGCCAGGAATCCTGAGAGGACGATTTACCATCTTCTTCTTTCTCTTACGAGGGGAAGTATCCTTGAGAGCAGGAGCCCTTCGCTTCCCAGGAACTACCAAAGCCCCTACAGGCGGAGGTACTTCGTCCCTAGGGACCGACACCAGAGGCTCATCCGGGATAACGGACTCCTCACCCTCATCGAAAGAAACTGAGGGGACTTTAACTCTTCCCCCAGGCTTGGAAGAGGGCACCCTAAAGCTTCCATGCATATCAAAATCACGATGAAAGGTATTCGTTGCCACATAGAACTATGCATACGAATGCAGGATGCGCAGCTCCGTAGAGAGTGTAATGACGAGCACAGTAAAAATTGCCCCAGTACAGCCCATGATAAAATATCGCCATCCCCTCGCTCCGTCAATGAGTCCACCTCTGGACCTGAAGCTGGTGACGGCATTGCCCACGTGCAACTGATCATACCCAAACTGCCGGGCAAACCGACTGGGCAAGTAGGCTCCAAGAAGCAATAATCTTCGCTTATGTACAGCAGATAGGATGGTCTAATACAGACCAACCAATTAAAAGCTTCGGAAGAAAGAATGGTCTTCTCTCTACCCGAATCCTCGAGCCTAATCCTCGATTGATTGCGATGTACAGAAGGGACGGTAGAGAAAAGCTTCCAACTGTGACTGAAGTCTAGCGCCCGCCGACAGTCTATAACTGTGTTCACGTTCTAGGAAGACTTCCAGTAGTTCAACAAGAAACTACCCCCCCGAACTACTGCCGGAAATGGGAGACATCACCCGGTGGTTGTGGAGAATTAACCATCCTATCAAATACAGGTATGGTAATTCTACCCTGGGGAAGCTATCACGCCGAATTTCATCAACGAGCAGCCCGTCAGTCATGGCCCTCAGGCTAGCTTGTATACGACACACCATGGCAGGGAGCAAGCCCAGTCTTGCCCCGAACACCAGACGTACTGCAGGCCACAGCGTGTTGCGGTAAATGCGGTCCCAAGATGCGACGCCAGGCACTACTACTCGGTGCAGCAATATGGAAAGGAAGCCAGCCAGTTGAGCCTCCATGGACAGAGGCCTGCGACAGCGTCTCAAATAACTATAGGCCTTAGTGCCTTCAGAATACTTTCCCGTCGCTTCGTCGAGGAACCGGTCCGGAGCACCAGCATCCACCATAAGATCGTCAACTACCTGAGCATTAAGCGCCCTCAGGGGATTCACAGGAAGATCTTTGCCCTCCAATACCTTCTCCGGCTTAGCAGTCCTGGACCGATGGAAGAAAAGATAAGATGTCCATTTGGTGATATGAGCCAAATCTAAAGGCTCGCCATAAAAAGTGGTGCAAGCGAGGTAGTGGCACTTCAGCTCCTGATACACTTCTTTTACCCGAGGGTCTGAATCCCCCAGCTCCTAGTTCGTGAGAACATACTCTTCATATAGAGTATCCCCCATCGGCAGTCTCGAGATCTCTGCCATCTCATAGAGGGCCAATCCCAACTCCCCCAGTGGAGTGGCGAAAGTCTCGATGAGCGAAATATATCGCTCAATCAGTGCCAGGAATAGGTTAGGGTTAGGAGCTAACCCAACACTGGTAGCACTCGCAGCTGCAAACAGACCGATGTTCTCCAACTCGGTCTGAAAATGTTTCAAGGCCCAATCAACTAAGCGAGCCCATCGAAGGTTTGAAGGGGTGATCCACCCGCCACACCGAGGGTTCACCTTAGGATATACTCCCCCGCGCCCCATAAAATCATTACAGAAAGTCGATAACTGGACCGGCTGGATCACCAAACTGTTTTCACTCGGGATACTGCCCGGGTACAGCCCCCTGAACAGCGTCACAGAGCCGGAAGGGCGGCTGACAAACGACCCCTGGTCAGCTCCTCTCAGATGAAAGATCTTCCCTGGCTTGCCGTGAAGATCAGGGGTCAGCGTCCACGACATACTCCTGGGATGCATAGCATGGAAGAAGGCCGAGATAGGGTAGTCTCTCGGCATATTGGGAAGGTACAAGACCAAACCCTCGGCGGGGAAAACCAAGAGTTCTCTCTTGGGCTTTGTCTGGGACTGCTTGTCAATCATGTCCCCGAAGAGGAAAGCCGGCTTCAGGTATTGCTCCCCATCTACGTACGTTAGGGGCTCCCTGTTGATCAAGTTCAGCAGCGTTCGCTCGCCCTGAGCCGATATCAGAATTGCCCTTCCTTCGGGATACTGGGGCCCGGAGATAAGGAAATGTCACGTGCGGCAGATCCTCCAGATAGTTGGAGTGCAGCATCCCGGCGGTAGAGCCCATCACCTCAGCTAGCGGAGACTCATGCAAGTTGACTGCAAAAGTACAAGAGAAACACGTCAGTTCCTATAACTAGACATTACAGGACTTGCAGCATCCGCAAAAAAATTAACAGTCCGTTCTCTACGCCGAGACTGTGAAACTTGAGCTTTTACGATGGAATCCATTTCCTAAACGTAAAATTCAAGATTGCCAGTATACGGTCCGTGCTCTACGCCGGACTGATTAAATTGAGTTATTACGCCGGAACTCTCATCCACAAGCATAAAATTCAAATTTTAATAGTATACACCAAGTTTTCGGCGGTCAAAGCTTATACGCTCGACTGCGAAAAAAAAATAGAGTTTTTACGCTGACACATTAGAAATGTGGGCGTAAAAAGATGAAACGTCTCTGTGCGTCATCTTCCTCGAAGAGGCTATCAGCACAGAAGATGATCTAGCGCGGTCACGATTCAACGTGTGCGAAGGAATTTCAGTCATTCTCTTTTTCCTAAAAGCTCTACCTTCCAGGCCGGGTGCACTGCTCGTCGGCGGGATGCTCCGCTCAGAATGGGATTCGCCTTGTCCAACCAGAGACGCTCTCACTTGAGAGGAAGAACGAGAAGAAGAATCAACCTTCTTTCCCTTAGTGGAGGAAGCTTGCTTCGAGGCCATTGCTAGAAACTTTGAAGACTCGAAGAAGAAACATAGAAGAACTCGAACAGTCAAAAGCTTTCTCTCGCAGAAGACAGATGAAAAGTTTTTCTCTCAGAAACTTGGGATATATATAGAGTTCGGATGGACTCCTCGGACCCCGAACCAAATCCCCTAATTAATATTCGGTTATGATTGGGTCCTACGTCAGCCTATTTATTCAGAGAAGGCGGACAGTCAGCGAATTTGAAAAGTTTTTTGCTCAAAGCAGGTTCGTTGTTTCTACGCTAAGGAGCTTTCTACGCTCGACAGCTATAGATCTACGATTTTACGCTCACAGACTATAAGTCTATGGTTTTATGCCCGGATGCCTTTGTGCTCGGTAGCTTTTATGCTCGAGAGGCTACAAAACTACGACTTCACGCTCAGCAGATACCAAATCGATGATCTCACGCTCGGTGGCGCTTAGTTTGCGCTCAGAGACGACGGATCCACGACTTCATGCTCGGAAAATTTTCTTTTCAGAAGCAACAAATCTATAATTCTACGCTAAGGAGCTTTCTACGCTCGACAGCTACGAATCTACGACTTTATGTTCGACAGCTACAAGTCGGGTTTTACGCCCGGATGCCTTTGTGCTTGGTAGCTTTTATGCTCGAGAGGCTACAAACCTACGACTTCACGCTCAGGAACTATAAGTCTATAATTTCACGTCGATGGTGTTTAGTTTATGCTCAGAGGCTGCCAACTTATGATTTTGTGCTCCATGACTTCCCGCACATCTGAAAGATATACAGGCCAGAGTACGCGTACATCTGAACGATCCTCAAGGCGGTCAATTACAGGAGTTCACACAGAAGATACTCCTTCTTGACCTCAAGATATCCCAAGTACCCGAAGCATACAGAGTTCAACATTGAAAAATTACTCTTCTTCATGGGTCGATTCGAAGTTCATCCAGACTCCAGCCTAAATATTTCATCTACCAAGATGGCAAATCAGTTTGACAGCCATTTCTCGCCCTGTCCCAAAGGGATTTTCGAGAAATCATTCTTGAAGATGATGTCTGAACAAAGAAATTCTGTTTATCAGAAGTAACTGTTCAGAATTCTACGCGGTTCCTCACTCCTAAACAGCAGGACAGTTCGAACACTCGAATGCTAAAGTGGCTTTCTAGGCATCCCAAGTTATGCGTAAAAGATAGGACAGGACCTAGCACTCTTTCTAAACAGAGTCGACATAAAGAATCAGACGTGTCGAAGCTAGACATATTCAGACTTCACAGCAAAGTATGGCAAGATGATCATATGCACGAAAGAAAGACGATTTTATTAAAGATTAAAGTCATGATTACATATGAAGGAAATCCAGTCTATATGGTTTTTTTTATTTTTTCTTCATGATTACATATGAGGGAAATCCTGTCTACAAAAGGATTTTTTTCATCGTCGTCTGAAGATCGCGCCCACAATCTGTTCTGACAAGTTCTCGCACTGGTGGAGATCTTCCTCTTCTTCCAAGACGGTTCGTCGACATCCACAGTCGATGAACAAGAAGATGATCAGTGGCAGGAGAATACAAAACTGGGCATAGACCCATCCTCCAACAGAAGAAAAGCAGGGTAAATCTACTTTTTACAATCGACGCCACTCGAGGATGGCAGTTACATTTTGTCTGCTCTCGTCCCCGAAGGTAACGGGAGAAGGTGCCACTTGCAAGCAGCGTGGTGAAATACGATTCTTCTTCTCTCCCGAAGAACTACCATACAAAGTTAATAATTATCCCGAGCAAAGGTGGCTATGATATCCTTCCATGATCCATCGTTGAAGAGGACATTTGCTCGAAGATGCCGTCTTTTTTGGCTCCTTACATACTGGAAGAGCATGATCTCCTTCTTCCTCAAGTCGACCCGACGAACTCCGGCCATCATCTCTGTATGATGAAGGAAGTATGGGAAGAACATGAGAACTCCTCAGCCTTTTTATAGGCGAGAGAGAGCACCGATCCCTAATAAACTCTGCCATAAAGTCAGCCATGAAAGAACGTGTCAGGCTTGACCGTTTCAGGCTCCACTTAGAGCATTTTGAGTTACGAGGAGCGGTTCATGCTTCATTCAAAGCGTTTTAAATTACAAGGAATTTAAAAGCTTTGAAGGGGGTCTTGTAGAAGCATGAAAAATACGCTGGATAGCTCTACGCAGCATAATAATGCAAAGTAGCGTAAACAGAGGACTTCAGAGCCTTCAATGAACGAACATAGCTTCTCCACCGAGCACAGCGTAAAATATAGGCTCGAGGACCATCCGCGTAGGGCAGTATGTCCAGGCTACTTCAGCATAAACAAGGTGTTTCATCGCCTTTATGGTGTAAAACTCATCCGCTTTCAATACAGCATTAAAATGTACGAAGGACGCTTCGTATTCTCCGAAATGAACCTGTCAGATCCTGTAATGAACCTGACGCCTTGACTTATGACAAAGGGATACTGCTCGACTACCCAGGCGACGGCTATAATGATGGCGCGGTACTGCAACCCAGGCTGTCACTTACTACCATTTCCCTTACGTAAACCGCTTTTACGTGCACAGAGGAATACGCTACCTAGTTTTACACAGGCAGATGAGATCTCCTTACACTCCACGAAAGACAAACCGCCTGCCATGTCAAGAGCTGCACTCCATACGGGACTCGAGGTACGTCTCTATATTTAATGCACAGGATGGTGACAGGCCCTCAAGGCACGTCTCTGCAATTAATGCGCCGAATACTGATAGATGCCTGAGGCACGTCTCTGCGTTTGATGCACAGAAGGGTGGCAGACCCTCAAAACATGCCTCTGCATTTAATGTGCAGGATGATGGCGGATCTCCATATTTAATGCAGGAGATTTGATTAAATATCACTGAACCGTCGTTTAGTGACATCCCCTTTGCGAGAGCTGCTCCTACGCATACAAGGGAATATACTGTCTAGTTTTACACAGGCAAACGTGAGCTCCTTACGCTCCACAGAAGACAAATAGACTGCCACGACAGCGGTTACTCTTTGTACAGGATTCAAGGATGGGGGCAGATCTCTGTATTTAATGCAAGAGATCTGATTGTCTCCAAAAGCCGTAATTCCGGCTAAGACGTCCACATCATCACTCTGGCACATTACGCAGCGGCTTCTACGCCTATTCAGCTTCGGTGCCTGCTCAGCTTCTAAGCCTATTCAGCTTCGGTGCCTGCTCGGCTTCTACGCCCATTCGGCCTTCTGTGCCTACTCGGCTTCTACGCCTACTCGGCTTCTACGCCTACTCGGCCTCTATGACCACTCGGCTTCTACGCCTACTCAGCCTCTATGACCACTCGGCTTCTACGCCTATTCGGCTTCTATGCCGTTTTGATAACTATTTGGCTTCTATGCTATGGTAACAGACATTGGCTTCTATGCCAACCTCTTCTACATGAGGGATACCTACCTACTTGGCTTCTACGCCGTGATCTTCGTAGCAGTTATACGCATTTTGTCCCTTAGTTGGACCCGCGTCACACGCTCATTCAAAAGATCATCTATACGCAGGCATTGGTTATTTTAACCGTTGTGTAAAAGGGTGTTGTACTTTCCACTACTCAGTTTTTACACCGACTGAGTGGTCATTGTCACTAAAACTCTATAAATAGAGACCTCTATCAACAGAGGACAAGGTCGACAAATTGAAAGGTCGACAAATTAAAAGGTCGACAAAATTGAAAGGAGAAATAAAGGAGAGAGAAAGAGAGAGAGGAGAATCCAGAGCTCAGGCAAAGAGAAGGGATCGACGACTTTGGCATCGGGCATCCACCCTCTTTAGTAACCTTCGAAGCTGCTACCTGTCTTCCACGGCCCTTCTTCAACATCGTGTGGTCCAAGGGCTAAAGTGATCGACTGCAGATCAGACACCTATAGCAATATTCACCCAGATTAAATAAATTGTACTTAGACATCCTCGTGTAGGATCAAATTTGTACAATCTTGTTTGTAAACATAAAAGAAGGGCGGGTCTTCGCACAAGACCTCGTTTTCCGCATTCATCAAATCTTTTCTCGTTTATTATCCTAAACATATATATATATATATATATATATATATATATATATATATATATATATATATATATATATATATAAAACTTGGATGGAGCAATGTGTAATAATAAGGTGTCTCGATCGTTTCGATGATAACCATAACGTTCGACGTTCTTGTCTTTGTACGAGCATAACTCAATGCTCATACATGCGTCACGCCCAGATTAGGACAAATATCCAGCGGAAGCGTTGGCGTAGTGATCTCACATCCAGCGAGGATTATCGAACTTGCGGGAGACCGAAGTGTGATAATTGAAGGATTGTCATGACTTGTGGTTCAACACAATAAGACGAGTTTGGGAATTTAAGTAAATCAAAATTGTTTCAAGGATGAGTTAATCTAGAACATGGAGTAAGACACGGTTTATGGTTTCTTGAACGGATACATGAATCTTGTTGAACAACTTAGAGTTATGATTGAGATCGAAGATTTAGAATTTAATCATGGCTTAGTGGTCTAGACTTAATTGATAGGTAGATCCTATCATATTTTTGAGGAGATAGACTATACGAATTGCTAGGCTTGACATGCATCATAGATATATCATGGATTTGACTGAACGAACTCGAACCCTGTAAAACAAACGTGTTAATGTGAGTAGGATGATCTGTGCTCGATGTTTAGAAATCTGAGTGAAACAAGCTTGGATAGAATATCTCGTGTAAATAAATAATGGTTTGACCTTAGAAATTGGGGTAAGCATCGTGCGACAAATTTGCATGATGAGTCATGAACATGAACTGTACCTATATCACGATCCGTACCTGGATATTCGGGCACGAGTACGTGGGTACATCCAGCCTACGCCGTAGCATCGATGGTAGAACACTGTCTGGATTAACTCTACTATTTAAATATCTTATACAATATATATACATGGTACCTGTTAATCATCTCAACTCCAAATAAAAAAAACAATATGGTATATGATAAATATAAACTATACTCAATTACGATGCAAACTAGGAAAGATAAAGCACGTGATAGAATAACGAAAGAAAGTCACGATACATCCACAAGCCTGAAATAATATATACATGCCATAAGCCTCAATAAAAGTCTAATACAAGTCTAAACAATAATTTAAACCTCCTCAGACTCTGTTACTAAGTCCTCCTACTCTACAGGAGTATCCTCTAATGGAACATCGTCCTGCGATCTGTAGTATGTAGGATACTGGTCTACAAGCCAATCATCGAAAAAGAATATCCAGTCAAGATTGGAGCAAAGTACATACCTCTGAAAGCAGTTTAAAATACATAATCGAGCATATATAACAGATAATAGAAAATAATACAAGATAACTAAACAACAGAAAGAAATAAACTAGAGTGAACATGTAATAAACTGGAATAAAGAACAGGTAATAGAATAATTACAATATAATAAAAATAAATAAAATCTAGCTAATGTGCCATGGAATACGAGTTCATTATGTGATCAGTTTGGGTTGAACACGAATACAATATGGTAACTCGATTACACGTGTGATATGTAATCGACATGTACATGAATACACTGGGGCTTGATCACATAACCAACTCCTATTCCCCCATCCCTAACAAATACCAATGGATCCAATCATGACACGTTACGAACACGAATATGGACACAATAAATACGAGTAGTATATGTATACGAATATGAGCACACTGAACACGAGCAGTGTGTGAATACTAACTACACTAAATCAATACCCGATACACACGATGAAATACATGTGAAGGAGTACCGGCTGAATACGGTAAGAGATAACATCTCCTGACATGATCCATGTAGTACCAGTCCGTGAAAACATTGTGCCAAAATCAAGTATACAGTTCTAGAACATACGATATATACACTATCATGAAATAAAAACTAACAGAGAAATGTACTCGTCTGTGGTCCTGAAGTAAAATAGAACAATGCCTGAATCGATATCACACAGACCTATATAGTAATTACAGGATACTAGGTGTAATAAAAGATAAATAAATTTAAAAATGAAGAAATGGGTAATCTCTAGATCATACTAGGTCACCTTGGTCAAACAAGGTCAAACTAAAGCAAGGGTTGACTTTTAAGGTCAAACTAGTCAATATTAGCCAACTTTAGTCAAAGCTGGGCCAACCCTATCATTCTAAGTTAAAACTATCTAGACTAATCTATCTCCCAAGTGTATTAGCTATTTCTATTAACTCTAAGTATTGGTTAACACCAAATATAAATATACTAGTTAAATATACTATGAACTACATTACCTATGGATATCAACTAGCTAATACTTATCTAACTAATACCTTGGTTGACACCCATTACACTTAACCATTCATAACATCTAATATTAAGACATAAACTCTTATTAAATAACCACACTTAAATACCATGTTAACTAACACTAACTACCCTCACTGAAATATATACTAACTCATAGCATTTAGGCTATAACTTATCTACCTAACTGCTACTACTTCAAGGTGAAGCTATTACCTACATAGTCATGTACAATCATATATGAATTCATCCTTTACCTATTTTCAACTGATACACAAATACATAAGTTTCAAACCAGGGCCTCTCTGCTTGGTTGCACTGTACAAGATGCACAGCAACTTACTGTCATCATACACACACCTATCAATGCACTGCCTCCAACTAGACATTGATACATACTTCCTACACTCCACATCCACCTGCACATAACTGAGTCTCTTGTGGCTCACTTCTAACCAACTGAAACCCCTCTAACTTGTTGTCCAATGCTGCTCTTGCTATTGTATTGTACTGCTTGATACTGAGATTTCTATTGCTGCTATGTGTTATTGCTTGCTCCTACAGCTATTGCTTGTTAAAACTGCTGCAGCTATTGCTGCTTGCTGCTGCAGTTATTGCTGCTGATACTACTGCTGCTTCAGTTGCAAAACCCGACTCCCCTCTTACTGTGTATATACATGAACCCGAGCACCTAACTTATCCTCCCCGATACTCTATGAGACGCTCAAACACACTGTCACTAATACACACACACACACACACACACACACACACATATATATATATAAATATATATATATATTGAGCCATTTAAATAAATACATATAGTGCACAAACTAGGATATCTATGATACTCAACCCATTGAGGTGCTAAACTCTACATTCTCCACAATTAATCATTCTCTCAAGTCACATATATATAATTACAACTATTAGAAGTCATTACAACATATAATAAAGAGAATTCATGTAAATCACTCAAAAATGGCCATGTATTACACCGTATCGCAAAATACCGTGATACAGCCTATACTTATCCATTTGTGGACACGTACCTAGTCCCATAACCCCGATCTAAGTCTAATTAGATCTAATTGGTCTCATGACACATAATTGATGTGTCAAATTCGTAATTCTCCCAACATGAAAACAAAATATCACATAGAACTCACAATACAAAGCCAATAAAGTATCTCTGATGTTGCTGCTGAAAGTGAGGCAACTTCGTTGGGCTCGTGCTAGTACTGGATCCCCCTATGTCCCTCGGCCTCTTGGAGCCAAGCTCTAGATCATTCTCTGCGCATTGTGCCTGCCTCAGAATCTCCTCAAAAGTAGTGGTGGGGTCTCCATTCCTATGTGATTTGATCTCCTCGTTTAAGACCTTCTTGAACTTTTTGGCATTCCCTCTGGGGTTCTGTCCTTCCATAAAGTGGCCTATTCTGCAATACTCTGCCACATACTCATCTACCATCATACCTCCCTAAATGAGGTACTGAAACTAGCTCTTTAGAGATGTCAGAGCCACACCTGGAAAGAACTTTTCCTTTAAGAGCTCCTTAAAAGCTTCCCAAGTAAGTCTCGGTGCTGAGATCCTGGGGTCCATCCTAAACCAAGTCAATGCGATATCAAACATCATGCTTCTTGTGGCCTCTACCTGCAACCTCTATGGAATCTGTGCCAGTAGCAGGTTCCTCTGAATGTCTTCTATCTAATCATCAGCATAAAGAATTCATTCAGTGCCTTTAAAATCCTTTGGCCCTATCCTCTTAAAATCTATGATAGTCCCCGACCTCGGTTATTGTGGGGTAAACTAAGGTGGTATCATCTATGGCTGGACTAAGTCAACTCTCTCGACTGCGACGAGCGTAATCTGATGGGCATTCTCAATGACCTGCCTCATAACCTCTGACTGACATTGTTGTGCCTCCATCATCTGCTGAAAGAGCGCAAACATCTGCGTTTGATCGACTACGGATGGTGGAGGTGAATGATCCTCTGAGACTGTCGGCGCTGTCCTTTGTACCTAAGGTGGAGCACCCCCGAAAGCTGCTGCAGAAACACCCACCTGGATCGGTAAAACGGACCTCTGAACTGAAGCTGCTGGAATGGTGCCTGCTGGTGCTGCTCTCAGAGGTGACGAAGTGACCGATCTCGCTAACACTGTACCAGAGCGCTGGAAACGCGTCATCGGCATTATCCAGAAGATAGATTGAACAAAGGAATCAATATTGATTAAGATACGATAGCATCAAAGAAGGACATAATTATTCAAAGTAAAGCAAGCATTGAAATAGATAAGGATAGCAAAACAGATATTTGAAAATGTTCCCTAGTTGTGATTGAGTATACTCTCGTCCTATGTCCTATATCCTAAAATATGCTCGTTGAAGTACTCTAGGTGAGTACTACTACGATATCTCTCTAATTGTGACTCTAGACCTACATAGGCAACCACTAAAGATGTGTCACGATCCGTCCCCGGAATAAGGGCACGAGTAGTAAGCAACACCCAACCTACGCCGCAGCCTCAGCGGTAGAACGCTCTCTAGGTCAACAATACCAACTAAATATCTCACACAATATATATAAGGTACCTATCAATGTCATCTCTACTCCAAACGGAGGAATAATATAATGACATGATAATGATATCCATACTCAATCACAATATCAAACTAAAAAAGATAAAGTACGATATGGAATAAGAAAGATAAATAAGAATTATAATACAATTACAAGTCCACAATAATATATATATGCTAAAAAGTCTTAATACAAGTATAAACAATAAGTCTAAGCCTCCTCAGTATCTGGCGCTAGGTCCTTCGGCACTAAAGGAGTTTCCTCTAATGGCTCGCCGTCCTGTGGCCCATAATAAGTGGGATACTGATCCACAAGCCAATCATCTAAAAGAAATATCCAGTCAGGATTGGAGCGAAGTACATACCTCTAAAAGTAGTTTCACATACATAATCGAGCATAAATAACAAATAATAGAAAATGATAACACTAGCAATAGAAAATAGAATAAACTAGAGGAACATGTAATGTACTGGAATGAAGAACAAAAAAAAACTATAATTTAAATAAAAATAGATAAAATTAACTAATGTGCCATAGAGTATATGTTCATTATGTGATCGATTTGGATTAAACACGAATACAATATGGTAAATCAATTACACGTGTGATATGTAATCGACATAAACACGAATACACTTGGGTTTGGTCACATAAGCAACTCCTACTCCCCCATCCCCAACCAATACTAATAGATCCAATCATGACACATTACGAACACGAATATGAGCACACTGAACACAAGCAGTGTGTGAACACGAAGTACACGATAATCAATACCCGATACACATGATAAAATATATGTAAAGGAGTACCCGTTGATCACGGTAAGGAGATAATATCTCCTGACAGGATCCATATAGTACCAGTCCATGTAACCACTGTGTTGGAATCAAGTATACAGTTCTAAAATATGCGATATATATACTATCATGAAATAAAAACTAACAAAGAGATGTACTCGCCTTTGTCCAGAGCAAATAATGTCACTCGGTGCCCGAACTGGTGTCACACACACCTAGATATGAATGGTATGTCAATATGGGTGATACAAAATGATAATGAACTAAGATGCATCAGATGCATTAAGGATGCTCTTCTAAGTCATTTCTAGGTTCTCCCTAGGTTAATAGGTCTAAGCATAGCTAGGTTATTAGCTAAGTTACTAAGTTGATACCAACTAGTTCTAGTAATTACCCTAATTATTTGCTATCTTATCATGCCACCAACTATACTATTTACTAACTGATACTTAATATACACTTAACTAATCTAGACTGGTACTATACTAACTGAGTTCTTAACTCAACTAGCTTCTAACCATTAGCAGCAATACTGATACACACATTAGTGTGTATCAACTAATACACCTATCTGTGCATTACCTAGTATTCACATCTGTGCACAACTTCTCACTTTCTCAATTACAAACATACATTATCAATAACCAAGCCACTGCAGTGTATTTATATTAATACTCGATTATAACTCCTCATCCTCATAAACTTACAACAACTACTTGTACATATAGGAACACCCTACTGCTACTGCTAATATAACGAACCTGATGCAATTTCTTGTTACATATCATTACACCAAATGAATACTAATATCTGTATAAAGTTACTGCAATTCCAAACAAGTCTTCCCTCCATCTCAATCACTTGCACTACACTCATATCCCTTGCATTGTTTTCCACATTCATTCACTCATCACTACATCAGCCTTTCCCAGGAATTTCTTCCCTCCCTCTCAATCACTTGCACTACACTCATATCCCTTGTATTGTTTTCCACATTCATTCACTCATCACTACATCAGCCTTTCACAGGAATACCCATAAGAGTGTGTATTGATTCACATATTAGTATGCATCCCCCTTACTCCTTTTGCTGTTACTGTACCTGACTTAACACTCATGTCAACTCGAGTCCTCTTTCACAGATACATAGCAAATTGAGCACTAACACCCCCAACTAACAACTTAAACAAGTATCAAAGAACCTTAGATATATCTACACCTATAGATATATACACTTACCATAAATGAACCTAACTCAGATATTTCTGCCTATACCTACCACCTATAGGCAGTACTCTGTTATCAGCAAATATTGTATCATTTGTACCAATGCTTGAGTATCAGTAATCCAAGATTTCCCAAACTTATCTTGTTATTGTAGCTCACTTAATGGGCTAAGCAATGCACTGCCAAGTGCATCAGTGCACATTGCACCACATATCCAAATCTTCCAAAGTCTGAGACTCAAATCCTCATCCTAGAATTAATGTTATAACCATACATCTATCTATAAACTCCTCAAACACACTCATAGACCCTGCCTAACTTGAAGCTCTATGACACTCACTCAGGGACTCTTCTACTGTACACAACAACTCCCTGAAATTGTTCTACTTGATACCGCAGATTACAACACTAAGCACCTAAACATCTATACAACACACACAAGTGTGTGCACACCCGCCACATAAAATTGTTCACCTCAGAACATAATACTCCAAATATTTTCCCCACATACTTGAGCCAAACAAATCTCTGGTACTCACTATAACACTAACCCAAACTACATCAATATTGCTCCACTAAACTGGTTCCTACAACCTCTCCTGCAGCTGTTGCTGCATTTAACTTCCTCCAACCTGACATTCCTCACCTGCAACACTCTACCCGAGTGCCTAAGATGCAGTGTTTGAATGCATAAAGCCAAACACACTCTCTTACATACCCCGCCAACCTTCTCCATACACCCGTCATGACACACTTGCCATCACACTCAAAATACCACACACTAATACTAACCAATATGATACACACCCACTCACAATTAATACAACTGATGCTAACCTGATACACACCAACAACCTACCTGTTGGCATCACACACACTCTGGTGAATTCCTGCAGTCATGGGTAACCACACAACACATTCACACTCACTGCACAGTCACTCACTGACTTGTACACACTTGTATAGTCAGTTGATCACACACACACACACACACAATACTAAAATACACTACACAATATAATGCATATAACTACATACCCAAATACAACTTGTATATGATCCTATATATATAATACATATGTATATATATAAAGAACACACTCTAGAACCTAAAATCAAACACCTAATGAGCAATGAGATGACACTTTATGATACTTTCCTAATTGAATGCCAAAACTCATAATTCACCACTATAATCGTTCCTACATCTAAAATATATATATATATATATATATATATATATATATATATATATATATATATATATATATATATATATATAATTTGCTAGAATAGAAACTAAAGGGGAAATGACACAAAATACCCAAAATAAGCTCAGTATCATACGATATCACACTGTATCATGATAAGGCCTACTCGTATCCAATTGTGGACAGGTATCGAGCATCCCAACCTCGATCTAAGTCCAAATTGACTAAATTCGGCTTATGACACACAATTGATGCGTCAATATCGTAATTCTTCCCAAATATACACCAATTATCATGTAAAAATCATAATACTCAACCAATTAGCCTAAAACTTGTTCTTATAGGTAGTCATATACCAATAGGGTGTTCCTAAGAGTCAAATGCATGATTTGGAAGCTAGAATGAGAAGGAATTCAGAAATTACCAATTTGGAGATGAATTCTCAATGAAAAATAAAATAGACACGATCCGGACACGAGTTCTCTACCAAGATTTCTTCTTATCTTCTTGCTTCTCCAAGCTCCAAAGCTCTTCTAATGGTGAAAGTGAGGGGGAAGTGAAAATGAATGGATAGTTAATTGATGGAGAAATAGGAGAATTGGGGATCCATGAATTGGGGATCTCAAAATGAAGGAGTAAATAAAGAGAAAAGAAAGAGAAGACCTACATATAGGGGCCGGCCACTTCCCCAATCTCCAAGCAACCTTGCATTGTCCAATTTGTCCCCCAATGATTCATTAAGAAGAATAATTAATGAGGGCTAAAATAGGGAGTCTCTACACTAATGCAAATTAGTGTAATCTTTCTAATTAATTAAAGGGAATGGGTCTAATGGGCCTACTCCACGTTGGGCTCACTAGTTGTCATGACAAGTCTAATTGGGTTCACAAGGGTCAAGTCCAATTAACTAAGCTAGCCTACTAATTATAAATAAATAATACAAAGCACCAAACAATTATATATCACACTAAATAATATTTAATTTCTAAAAAAATAACTAGACCAAATTACTAAATTACCCCTATTTGGAAAAGTAAGGGTGACACTACCTGAGCCAAGCCATGCTTACCTCACCAACAACTGCACAATCCCTCATTGCGGCTGTACAGAATCTGCACATCAATGATGTTGAGCACATTAGCCCCTACTGCTGCAACCTGTCGAGTATTAGTCTGCATTAGACATAAAAGCACACAGAACTCCCTACTACATTACCTAATACAGAACTGCATATAGCCTCTCCATCTCCTTGCAATCTGCCACATACAGTTTCCCTCACTAAACTCTTCTTGCCTGCAGGCCCCAAGCATATTGCTTGATATTTCATACCTTGCTTCCAATCCCTACCTATTTGCTGCTACTAAGCATCATCCTTCTACTGTACATGCTGCAACCGAATGCTAAGGGGATAGCATACAGCTTCAGCCAAGTAACCCTACACATCAAGCACTGTGCAGTCCCCACTACAAGGTTGCAGTACACACAATAAATCCCTCATATCTTCCACTTCCTATAGGCTTCACCCATAGCCTGCACACTCCCTCTAATCGACTGCACATGCAAACTACTACAGGCCCTTAGCATAGAACCTTCTCTTCAACTCAGTGCATTTCCTACACAATAAAACTAGTGCCTGCACCATGGTGCACCCTTCACCAAGATTGCACACAGCATGCAACAAATTGCATCCCCACACTCAAGACTCCACACTCACACACAACACCACAAACAATACTAGCTCCAATATACTCTCCCTTAACTCACTACACTTGACAACCTTAGACACTAGCACACTCACAAATACATACCAAACCTCCAACAATGTCACTACCACATTCCGAAAACAGGGGTATTTTCGACTTTTGACAATATTTAATATTATTGTAGTTATAATTAATTAATTGCATGATAGTATATTTGATTTAAATAAATGTGTGATGTGTAAATTAAATATAATATATACAGTGTTCATTTATTTTGAGCTAGTAGACTTGACCTAGAAGCCCAGTAGATGCCCACCTGTCCGAATTATAGAATTCTGGATTTATTATTTTATCTAGAATTTAATATTTGGAGATTGTAATTGATTACTGTATTTTATTTAATATTTTTGCGCATTTCCTTTGCTTCGATATTTGGAGCGCTACCCTGACTTTTGTCTTCCAACAAATTTTACCCTCTTGCCCTAGACATGCCCGCCTTCAATTCTGCTATTTTTGCAACTCATAATTTTGCTCCCTGTACTTTAATTCTAGCCGCAAAAAAAAAAAAAAAATCGTCGCGGACGTTATTTAATAAATTCCTATTTTTGTATCGTTGTGCGTTCCGATCGAAATTGGGGACAATCTTGACCTATTTTTCGTGCGGCCCAAATTAGGGTAATATTCTGTTCTGAGTCTTCTTCATTATTGGTATTGATGACCTGACCTGATTTTGGCCCCATGTACTCCTAATTAATTTTAGAACTCAACTTGCATTTATTTCTAATTAAATTGAGGATACTATTTTAACCGATTCTGAAAATCCCAATTTAATTCCAGTGCCCTGCTATTTGAGCCGTACCAAACATACAGCGCCCCTGACCCTACAAAATACCGGACACCGAATCGCCCGCCAAATTTTTGTCATTTCATGCGTCTGTGTAAATACCCAAATTTAAGGGGGACTAATTTGCAATTATTGCATTTGGAGTCAACGCCCTATTGGTTTAACCCAAATGAAGAAAACCAACCCCCTAGCTTGACTAGTCAACACTCTCATCTCACATGTATGAATTTCCTCCATATCTAATCCTGGCCACTCAATTGAAGTGGGTACATCACCACCCTTCATCCACATCTCACCCCTCCCTATTTAATGTCCTATCAAGCCCTAATCCCCAAAAATTTCAACCTAGGGAATCCCCCTCTCCTCACAAACCGTAGCCTCCATTTTTCTTCTTTCTTCTTCTTCATTTTTCTACTCCTCCCTCCATTCTTCTTCTTCTTCTTCTTCTCATTCGCTCCCACCGGGAGAGGTTTCAGTAAGTCGGTGGACGTGGGTGTGATTCTGGACACCAAGACATGGATTGGGAACATCAGCTGGAGTTGCATGCTCATGGCATTAGAGGACTTCTACGAGGCCCATCCCAGCGACACCACAAACCTCACTCTCCATCTCAGGGATACCGACAGAAGCACAGTCGGAGCAGCTAATGCAGCTTTGGATCTACTGGAAAATGTTCAAGTGCAAGCTATCATTGGGCCAGAAACATCAGCACAGGCTAAATTTATAATTGAACTAGGTGGGAAAACACATCCCTATCATCACGTCTTCGGCAAAAAAAAAACCCTCGTCTTCCCCCCAGAAGAGCCCCTACTTCGTCCGAGCTGCAATGGATGACTCATCACAGACGTAAGTTATCGCCTCTCTAGTCCAAGCCTTCAAATGGAAGGAAGTCGTTCCCATCTTTGAATATGGTTTTGGTGGAATTATTCGTGATCTTATTGATGCCCTCGAAGCAGTCGGAGCTCGTGTGCCATACAGGAGTTGTCTGCCTCTTTCAGCTACCAAGGATCAAATTGAGGAAGAGCTCGAACCAGTTGTAAAGCAAGCGGACGAGGGTTTTCGTTGTGCACATGTCCTACGATTCCGGCTTCCGACTCTTCTCACGTGCGAATGAGGCAGGGATGATGGGAGAAGGCTACGTATGGATTACAACTTACGGTTTGATAGATCTCGTGGATCTTAACGGTTCATCGGCCACCCAAGTTATGCAAGGTATTGTTGGTGTAAAGCCTTACGTTAGAGAAACTAAGAAGCTTGATGATTTCAAGTTGAGATGGAGAAAGAGATTCCAGAAGGAATATAGTGGTGGTCAGGTTTATGAACCTACTGTCTTTGGGTTATGGGCATATGACGCTGTCTGGTCACTTGCACTGGCTGTGGAGATTAATGCTACGAAACAATATTTGAGTACTAGTTATACTACTTTTCATAATAGAAGCTTGTCGACATTGACCGACTTGGCAGCGCTTGCGCCATCCCCGACTGGTCCGATCATTTTGAAAAGCACACTGAACACCAGATTTGATGGGTTGGCTGGAGAGTTCCGTCTAATTAACGGGGAATTAGAATCAAAAGTATTCGAGATAACTAATGTCGTTGGACATGGGAAGACGAGGATCGGGTATTGGAGTCCAGATCGAGGCATTTCTGGTCATTTGGATGATCCAAATAGTACTCATCAACTGAAAGCAATATGGCCTGGTGGTTAAGTGGCTGTGCCTAGAGGGTGGGAGTGGCCAATACCTGGCAAAAATCTCACAATTGGCATTCCAGTGAAACCAGGTTTTGATGGATTCGTGCGTTATGAAAATGGGAGAGCCAAAGGATACTGTATTGATGTTTTGATGCTGTGATGGCAGAAATGCCTTACAACGTCTCTTACAATTATGTGCCTTATGAAGATTCAAGCGGTAACATGAATGGGACATATGATGATCTTGTTTATCAGGTCTATCTTCAGGACTGTCGGATCATCCAGGCGATATTCTGGGACAGGACATTGGTTTACCAGCTAAGGACCCAAGGCGAGTACATTCTCTGATTAGTTTCTAATTTATGATATCTCCTATGTTCACTGTATCTAGTGTAAATATCCATGTTCTTGACACATTGGTTACACGGATTGGTATACACGGATCTCGTCATGAGATGTTATTCCTTATTCATGGTGTAGCTTGTACAAGACTTGTTTTCCTTGTTATCTTGTGCATGTACAGACACTGATTTCCGGGGAGATTTGCTACCTTCTTAGGGAATCCCGTGCCATAGCGTACCATGATTGGATCTACTATACCAGTCGGGGGTGGGGAGTATTTTAGTGTAGATATGTGATCATACCCAACTTTATATGCACCATAGCTCACCCCACATCTCACGTCGGGTGCGGCCTGACCATTTATATGAACCATAGCTGTTACGTGTGATTAGCCTGATCTCTACATGCACCATAGCTAACCAACGGTTAGCCTGACTCTATATGAACCATAGCTAATCACATGTAACCAGCCTGATTAAGTTCCCAAGCCGATCACATGTTAAAGCTAGTACTCACACACTTAGTCATAGGTTTCTTGCTCATGGACATATTGTTTCTTTTCCTGCAGTTACTTACAATATTTCCAGTATTTCTTTCATTGTACATTTCTCGTACCTATACATGCATCTGGTATATTTTCATCTAGAACTGCTACATAGTTTATGTCATTTATATAGAACTGCTATTTAGAGATGTACTTTGCTCCTTCCTGACTGGAAAATATTTTTCCAGACTGTGACCTTAGTGGACTGGTTTCTGACACACTTGGGGATTGGAAGTTAGTGATTGCAGGTATGTTTATGTTGTCATTAGACTTGTGTTGTATTTTTTTATTTTTTTCAAATTCCTATCGTGCTGTAGCTGTGATTGAGTATGTTGTTAATATTTTTATAGTATTATCCGAGTCTCCTTATGGAGTTGGATACTAGCGTGAGATTGTTTAGATAGTACTCGACCTAGACAGCGTTCTACCGCCGATGCTGCGGCGTAGGCTGGACGTACCCACGCACTCGTGCCCCTAAACCGGGTGCGGGTCGTGACACGTTTTAGTGGTGGCCCATGCAGGTCGGACTTCGCAAGTTGTGCGATGTCGTGGTAGCGCGACGTCTTAGTTGTACTACTTCGTGCCTGCAATAGAATATAGGACATAGGATACTAGGATGAGAGAGGATACTCAATCACAAATTATTTGAGAGATTCCTGGGACGACCCTTGAGAATCTTATTATAATTTCCAATTTAATTCCTTCGCCCTTGTTTCCGTCCATCCTCACTCGTTGATATGAGTTTGATTCTTGTTAACCAGTTGTTAAATTTAAACTCTTGGTGTCGTTGTTGAGTTTGATTTTTATCGAGATGAATTTTACGGACTAAACTTTACGGTATCATCTGATGACATATATTGATGAGGACAGTGAGAAAGGTAAAACGTCTACTTTGGTTATGGAACCTAGAGTTTATCGCAGCCATACTAGCTGTCGTGATGAGAACGTAGGAACCTGACTTGGATGTACATACTTTAGTTATGAAATTTAGAGTCTCTCGCAGCCATACCAGTTGGCGTGGCGAGGATTCTAGATGACATGATTATGGAGTTGCATACCTTAGTTACGGAACCTGTCGTTTATCGCGTCTATGCTTACTGGCGTGGCGAGGATTCTGAGTGTCATGATTTCGGATAGACGTGTATGATTATCAGGTTGTATCTTAAATTGGTTCTTAAAATATCATCTCAAGACTTATCTATTCCTGTTATTCCAGGACTTTGTTCCATCGCTTCTTTTCTTTACTAGCAGTAAAGATACCTTCTGTCCTTGATCCAGTTCCTTTTTTGAGCTTATTTTCTTTGAGGATTCCTTGTTAGTATGATAATTAGTGACTTGCAATTTTGGTTGTGTCTTGTATTAGTTTGACTGAGTATGACTTGTGAGTTTGTAAGTATTTCTTATATTGGACATGAGAGCATTAGGCATTAATCTAGAGATACCCATAGTATAGCACCTTGTAGCAATAGTTCTATGATAGGTGTTATTATAATTAGTATTGGTATTATAGAAAGAGGTGTAAGAGTATCAGTGAAGGTTCCAAGAGTTAGTATCAGAGCCAGCATACCCGTCCCAGATAGTCAATAAATTATGTAATTGGGTGATCTATGTAAATAATTAAGTATCAAGGAATTATGTTAAAGATTAATGGAGCATGATGTTCAAGTTGATGATGGATACCGGGTGTGTAAAGAGTAAAGGAATGTATATGCATAAAGGGTTTAATGAGATGTCATAAGTAGAGAAATATCGGAATTAGAAATGAAAATGGTGAGGCGTATCAAAGATTTGTGTAACAGGCTGAAAAAGGTTAAAGAGAAATACCTATACATCAATCAAGATGAAGAACCATATACATGCCCATGAGAGTAAAGAAACATGAGTATTATAGAAGGTACAGGTAAACATGAGATCTAAATGAGCTTGATGAGATGATTCATTAATGAAGCTAGTAATATAATACCAAGAGTGCCAATGATTCTATATCAAGGATTATTGAAAATGGTGCTAGTAACAGTAAGCACTCGGTGTGATGATAATCGGATGATATACCAGTTAAGATAGATTGAAAATTTTGGAAGAAAATACATGCGATGATAACTTTGAGCATTGGAGGTAATAGTGCAAGAGATTCGAGCAGTACAATTTTAGTACACAATTATAGACACTAGATGCATTGAGTGCACCTTGAGTATCAGAGACCGTGAGCACTGATATGTACATTGTGGAGTTATAAATTAAAAGGTGGAAATAAGGTTTTATTTTTAGAATAATTGAGGAGTTGAGATTATGTCATTAAATTTTTGAGGATTTCAAATGTGAATTCAATAAACAAGGTTAAAGCTATAAGGATTTTAAAAGTGATTAAATTTTTTGATATTTGAGTATCTGATTTTGAGGAGGTATATGCAATTATTTTTAAGTTGATCGAGAAGTTAAACCTTGACGATTATTTTGAAGATTAATTTTATGGTAGGTAAGAGATGAATATTAATATATGAGTAGATGATATACATGTGTAAGGATCTGATAACTTAAGCATGATTGAGGTGGCACCGCAGACTGACTTGGGTGTCCATCTAGAGTTGTATTAGAAAGGATTTAGCACTTAGTATGGTGTTACACTTGGTGTGCACTGGAGTGATGAGAAAATAGTATGGACAATTGTAGTAGGAACGGGAACTGACAGAGGGTATGGTACTAAGGAGATAGAGGTATCAACTTGGATGCATTATTGAATCATGGTTATATTAGAGATTCTTGGCATCAGAATTAGGTGTTAATAGACAGGTGTGTGCAATATGGATATTCACGGATCTTGTGGATAAATGACTAGTTGATATGGGTACCAGTGTACAGGAATAGAAATTAGTTAGTGAATATGCTAGAGTTAAGTGTATGTTAGAGATAGGAGATACTGCAGGTAATGTGTTAGCAGGTTCTGTTCTTTCCTTCATTCTGTTCCTATCTATTTGATTGGTTGACTGATACCTTAGTACCGTAGCTTGTATGCATGATTTTCTTGTTATGATGTAGTTAGTAGCACACTCTGATACAGAGACTGCAATACCATGACAAAAGACACTATGACTGTACATATTCCCCTTGGGTTGCATGTTGTATGATTATAGGAAAGATTTTAGACCAGGATTATTGGGGTTTGACCATGACGAAGATTCATGAAAGGGTTATGACTTGACAGGAGAGACAAGATGATTGACAAGATGATTAAAACTCAAGGATAAACATCGATTTAAATAAAGGGTTAAGAAATTAATATGGCAAAATTGGTGATTTATTAATTCCAGGAGGGATATGATATGATTGAGGTTATCATTAGAATTTGAGGAATTTAAGGAGATTATCATTATTTGATTGCAAGTTATGAATTTTTAAAAATGTTATACTTGGATGTTGCATTTGGAGAATCCTTAAGTATCGCATTGTTAAGTATTTTGAGGGAAGAGAAAATCGAGAAATAAAATTTTTGATGGACTAATGTTTAAAATTCAAACTTTTTGAACGAGATTACATTTTTATATATGTGCAGTGATTAAAATCAAATTTGAGGAGTGGATATTAAATTCCGAGTATTGAATTATTAACTAAAAATTTCAGGGAAATTTTTGAAAAAAAAAAAAAAAAAAATGGACTTGATTTTATTTCGAGGATTTTCCGGAATGCAATAAATTTTTTTTAATTTTGAAATTTGTGAAAAGACATTGTGGATTATAACCTGATTTCATGGATGATGAATTTAAATTTTGAGGGAAATAATAATGTGTCTGATTAAACACTAATATGTGGATTTTAAATTTCGAGGACGAAATTCTTTTAAGGTGGTTAGACTTGTCACTACCACATTCCGAAAACAGGGATATTTTCGACTTTTGACAATATTTAATATTATTGTAGTTATAATTAATTAATTGCATGATAGTATATTTGATTTAAATAAATGTGTGATGTGTAAATTAAATATAATATATACAGTGTTCATTTATTTTGAGCTAGTAGACTTGACCTAGAAGCCCAGTAGATGCCCACCTGTCCGAATTATAGAATTCTGGATTTATTATTTTATCTAGAATTTAATATTTGGAGATTGTAATTGATTACTGTATTTTATTTAATATTTTTGCGCATTTCCTTTGCTTCGATATTTGGAGCGCTACCCTGACTTTTATCTTCCAACAAATTTTACCCTCTTGCCCTAGACATGCCCGCCTTCAATTCTGCTATTTTTGCAACTCATAATTTTGCTCCCTGTACTTTAATTCTAGCCGCAAAAAAAAAAAAAAAAAAAAAAAAACCGTCGCGGACGTTATTTAATAAATTCCTATTTTTGTATCGTTGTGCGTTCCGATCGAAATTGGGGACAATCTTGACCTATTTTTCGTGCGGCCCAAATTAGGGTAATATTCTGTTCTGAGTCTTCTTCATTATTGGTATTGATGACCTGACCTGATTTTGGCCCCATGTACTCCTAATTAATTTTAGAACTCAACTTGCATTTATTTCTAATTAAATTGAGGATACTATTTTAACCGATTCTGAAAATCCCAATTTAATTCCAGTGCCCTGCTATTTGAGCCGTACCAAACATACAGCGCCCCTGACCCTACAAAACACCGGACACCGAATCGCCCGCCAAATTTTTGTCATTTCATGCGTCTGTGTAAATACCCAAATTTAAGGGGGACTAATTTGCAATTATTGCATTTGGAGTCAACGCCCTATTGGTTTAACCCAAATGAAGAAAACCAACCCCCTAGCTTGACTAGTCAACACTCTCATCTCACATGTATGAATTTCCTCCATATCTAATCCTGGCCACTCAATTGAAGTGGGTACATCACCACCCTTCATCCACATCTCACCCCTCCCTATTTAATGTCCTATCAAGCCCTAATCCCCAAAAATTTCAACCTAGGGAATCCCCCTCTCCTCACAAACCGTAGCCTCCATTTTTCTTCTTTCTTCTTCTTCATTTTTCTACTCCTCCCTCCATTCTTCTTCTTCTTCTTCTTCTCATTCGCTCCCACCGGGAGAGGTTTCAGTAAGTCGGTGGACGTGGGTGTGATTCTGGACACCAAGACATGGATTGGGAACATCAGCTGGAGTTGCATGCTCATGGCATTAGAGGACTTCTACGAGGCCCATCCCAGCGACACCACAAACCTCACTCTCCATCTCAGGGATACCGACAGAAGCACAGTCGGAGCAGCTAATGCAGCTTTGGATCTACTGGAAAATGTTCAAGTGCAAGCTATCATTGGGCCACAAACATCAGCACAGGCTAAATTTATAATTGAACTAGGTGGGAAAACACATCCCTATCATCACGTCTTCGGCAAAAAAAAAACCCTCGTCTTCCCCCCAGAAGAGCCCCTACTTCGTCCGAGCTGCAATGGATGACTCATCACAGACGTAAGTTATCGCCTCTCTAGTCCAAGCCTTCAAATGGAAGGAAGTCGTTCCCATCTTTGAATATGGTTTTGGTGGAATTATTCGTGATCTTATTGATGCCCTCGAAGCAGTCGGAGCTCGTGTGCCATACAGGAGTTGTCTGCCTCTTTCAGCTACCAAGGATCAAATTGAGGAAGAGCTCGAACCAGTTGTAAAGCAAGCGGACGAGGGTTTTCGTTGTGCACATGTCCTACGATTCCGGCTTCCGACTCTTCTCACGTGCGAATGAGGCAGGGATGATGGGAGAAGGCTACGTATGGATTACAACTTACGGTTTGATAGATCTCGTGGATCTTAACGGTTCATCGGCCACCCAAGTTATGCAAGGTATTGTTGGTGTAAAGCCTTACGTTAGAGAAACTAAGAAGCTTGATGATTTCAAGTTGAGATGGAGAAAGAGATTCCAGAAGGAATATAGTGGTGGTCAGGTTTATGAACCTACTGTCTTTGGGTTATGGGCATATGACGCTGTCTGGTCACTTGCACTGGCTGTGGAGATTAATGCTACGAAACAATATTTGAGTACTAGTTATACTACTTTTCATAATAGAAGCTTGTCGACATTGACCGACTTGGCAGCGCTTGCGCCATCCCCGACTGGTCCGATCATTTTGAAAAGCACACTGAACACCAGATTTGATGGGTTGGCTGGAGAGTTCCGTCTAATTAACGGGGAATTAGAATCAAAAGTATTCGAGATAACTAATGTCGTTGGACATGGGAAGACGAGGATCGGGTATTGGAGTCCAGATCGAGGCATTTCTGGTCATTTGGATGATCCAAATAGTACTCATCAACTGAAAGCAATATGGCCTGGTGGTTAAGTGGCTGTGCCTAGAGGGTGGGAGTGGCCAATACCTGGCAAAAATCTCACAATTGGCATTCCAGTGAAACCAGGTTTTGATGGATTCGTGCGTTATGAAAATGGGAGAGCCAAAGGATACTGTATTGATGTTTTGATGCTGTGATGGCAGAAATGCCTTACAACGTCTCTTACAATTATGTGCCTTATGAAGATTCAAGCGGTAACATGAATGGGACATATGATGATCTTGTTTATCAGGTCTATCTTCAGGACTGTCGGATCATCCAGGCGATATTCTGGGACAGGACATTGGTTTACCAGCTAAGGACCCAAGGCGAGTACATTCTCTGATTAGTTTCTAATTTATGATATCTCCTATGTTCACTGTATCTAGTGTAAATATCCATGTTCTTGACACATTGGTTACACGGATTGGTATACACGGATCTCGTCATGAGATGTTATTCCTTATTCATGGTGTAGCTTGTACAAGACTTGTTTTCCTTGTTATCTTGTGCATGTACAGACACTGATTTCCGGGGAGATTTGCTACCTTCTTAGGGAATCCCGTGCCATAGCGTACCATGATTGGATCTACTATACCAGTCGGGGGTGGGGAGTATTTTAGTGTAGATATGTGATCATACCCAACTTTATATGCACCATAGCTCACCCCACATCTCACGTCGGGTGCGGCCTGACCATTTATATGAACCATAGCTGTTACGTGTGATTAGCCTGATCTCTACATGCACCATAGCTTACCAACGGTTAGCCTGACTCTATATGAACCATAGCTAATCACATGTAACCAGCCTGATCAAGTTCCCAAGCCGATCACATGTTAAAGCTAGTACTCACACACTTAGTCATAGGTTTCTTGCTCATGGACATATTGTTTCTTTTCCTGCAGTTACTTACAATATTTCCAGTATTTCTTTCATTGTACATTTCTCGTACCTATACATGCATCTGGTATATTTTCATCTAGAACTGCTACATAGTTTATGTCATTTATATAGAACTGCTATTTAGAGATGTACTTTGCTCCTTCCTGACTGGAAAATATTTTTCCAGACTGTGACCTTAGTGGACTGGTTTCTGACACACTTGGGGATTGGAAGTTAGTGATTGCAGGTATGTTTATGTTGTCATTAGACTTGTGTTGTATTCTTTTATTTTTTTCAAATTCCTATCGTGCTGTAGCTGTGATTGAGTATGTTGTTAATATTTTTATAGTATTATCCGAGTCTCCTTATGGAGTTGGATACTAGCGTGAGATTGTTTAGATAGTACTCGACCTAGACAGCGTTCTACCGCCGATGCTGCGGCGTAGGCTGGACGTACCCACGCACTCGTGCCCCTAAACCGGGTGCGGGTCGTGACAAACAAGCACACCTAAGACAACCAAATATCAAATATCTTATATGCACTCACCCTCATGATACTCAAGCATCATAATTATACTATCACACACAATGATACTCTACTCCTATACCAACACCCCCATGATTCCAATACCAAAACCAATAAAACACATTATATATATATATATATATATATATATATATATATATATATATATATATATATATATATATATATAATCTAACATGAATCTAGCTATAATAGATATATATATAATGCAATAAAGAGGAATTAACACCAAATAGCCCAAATACCCCTAATTTATCAAATCTACCTATATGTATTATGGTGTATCATGATACGGACTCTACGTATCCAATTGTGGACATAAGTACATATCCACAAACCTAATTAGACACCAATATCGACAAAGGGACACCACACAAATACTTGATGGACATAATTTCGTAGTTCCACCAAATAGCCTAGAAAATTTTATGTAACAATTAGAAATGGACACTTTACTACCTAAATCTTCACCTATTGGGTTGGGTATCAATATAGGTAGGTTACTATGGGTTCAAGTTAGTATTCTAACATAAAAATTGATGGAAATAGAAATTTTATCTATTGGGAGTTGGATTCCAATGTAACTCCTCCAAATAGACACAATGAGGGTAAATGGACACAATCCTCCTAACTAAGCTCATCTCCAATGGTCCTCTTTGTGCTTCATTGCTTTAGGCCTCCTAGGGGCTAGGAATGAATGAGAATGAGTGGATTTATAGGTGGAATTTGGTATATAATTGGATTAACTTGGGAAAGAATAATATTTGGGGAAAGAATAGGGATAATGTTTGTTTAATAAATAAGAGGGATTAGCTCTAATTAGGGCATGTCACGACCCGCACCTGGCGTAGGGATATGAGTACATGGTTATGTCCAGCCTACGCCACAGCACCGGTGGTAGATCGTTGTTTGGATAAACTATACTATCTAATAATAATGTTAAAAAAGATACAGAATGCTACCAATGAAATATGAATACTCAATCACAGAACTATAAGATAAAACATCGCACGAATATGATATAAAGAACTGAAGAGTTAAAATATAACTCACAAGATAAAATATAATATCTAATGAGTTTTAAATATAATAAAGTACTAACTGCCAAAGCTGGAGACAAATCCAGTACAATAAAAGCCTATCTACTAAGCTACTGGTAAAGTATCGTCTGTCTCAACCGTGATGAGTCCCTCCTGAGCCACAGTCTCTAGCTCTAAACCAATTATGTCTTGAGGCCCTTAGTGAGTAGGATACCACTCCTCGGTGTTGTCTGGAAAAAAATCCAGTCAGAATTGGAGCAAAGTACACCTCTAGCAGCAGTTCTAATAAATAATAAAGACTTTGTAATAGTAAATAGGGAGCATATAAAAGATGAATAGAGCATAGCAGGAATATACAAGAATAAGAAAATATAAAAAATACATACAAGAGATATGAACATTATATATAGAATCAAGAAAAACAACTATCTAAGTGAGTGAGTACAAGGTTCGACATATGATCGACTTGGAAACTTGCACAAGGATTATGGCCTGATTAATCAAATGTGTGTATGATCAACACACAAGTAACAAGGCATGCACAAGAAGGGTATGATCAAATATCTACACTAATACTCCCTGCCCCGGATGATTATAGTGGATCCAAACATGGTACGTTATGACAAGAGATTCAATAGGTAGTTAGCTAGTCTGCCTAGGAATTAATGTCTGTATATGTACAAGAAGAACAAGGAACAAGGCTTGTACAAGATACACCATAATACCAAGGAATAACATCAAATGACGAGATCTGGATATACCAACCCGCGTAACCATCATGTTAAAAAATTAAGGATATCTACACTAAATACAGAAAATATAGAGGATATCATAAATGAGAAACTATCAGAGAATGTACTCGCCAGAAATTTAGTTAACAGTATCAAAGATGTACGGAACGGTGTCTCAGAGACCTAAATATGGATTATTACATCAATACATGATTTTGAAATGAATACAAGTTAAACTAGTCCAAATCTAGGTCATTAGGCCAATTCTAAGTCAAAAATAGTCAAACTAGGTCAAACTATCTATTTCTAGGTTGTATGAGCCTATATTTATATTATTGGGTCTATACACTGCTTATCTAGACTACACTAACTATTTTAGGATACCAATACTATACCGTATCGTAAGATAGGTAGTATCTATATATGAAAATACTATATAAGATATACAAAATACTATATAGTAATATCTCCTAGCTAAACTAGTACTAAAAGGATACTATGGCTTTGAGCCAACACGGAATCACATTAGCTAACCCATCTCTTGAATCAATACCTTGAGTCAACTCAAAAAACTTGACATTACCTTGTGTATCAAAAGGTAATACCAAACTTTACTAAATACTTAACTAACTAGCTAATGAATATCAATATATACATATACCAATATGTATACATACACTAACTTTAGTATCCAGGTATCATATTACGAACTAACCATTTAACTTAGCATTCAACCCAGTATAACTTATAATAGCAATACTCTAACATATAAACCAATCTAACAATACCAACTTATAACTAACATACTTGCTAATAACTGATACTTATATAAATACTAATTTACCCATACCAACTAACATCAAGGTACTCTAACATACTGACTAACATCTACACTATCATATATAACTGGTACAAAACAGACCCAACTCCATATCAAGGCTATTGTGCTTGCACAGCCGCACAAATATTCCCTCCTCACTGCGGTGACACCACAGTTGTTGTTGTTGCAACATACCCCTGCAGTGCACACTGAGTGCATTGTACACAACGCTCCTCCCTGCTGTAATATGGTGCCCGATCCTCACTCACTGCTACTACTACTACTACTGCGAGCAGCCCAGACCTCACCCTCCATAGAACCAATGAAAAAAATAACAACGCCCAAACAACCTTAACACTCATGATATCAGTTCCCAAAGTCGGGTAACCCCATGATAGTGTACACCGTCTATTACATCCAAATCAGTCCAACATAGTACAACAGTCCACATATATATATATATATATATATATATATATATATATCAAATGAAACACTAGGATAGCTACACACCATCCAAGCAGTCCACACATGGAATCAAAATAGTGAGCAACAACTCTATATCAGTCCATACTAAAAACCCCCTCCAAAATATATCTAAACACCTCAAAGCATCGTAAAAACATAGATAAAGTAATGTATAATCAATAAATAAATCAATACCAAATACTAAAATAGCTAACAAAATCTAACTAGAGTATAGCATAATACAACAAACACGTGGAGAGCATCGTACCTGTATCACACTCATTCTATGATACGCTTGCGTTACGGCCCCAACACAATATCAAACGTATCATGAAGGATACGAGCAAGTCTAAAATTACTATTATAAACAATATAAAGTGCTAGCTACTCAACTACGTGTCTGTGTTAAAATATGGCATGTGCACACCCTTGTGTCAAAGAAAAAATCTCCAAATCAACCCCTATCACCAAATTGCCATGATACGGCCTACACGTATCCAATTGTGGACACGACACTAGTCTCACATAATCAAACACATGTTAATTTGGTCTAATTGACCTATTGACCAATATATGGTGCACCAATCTCGAATTTTCTCTAAATTGGACACAAAATACATCATAAAATTTATAATAGGGTTCCCTAGTAGTCAATCCTTCTTCCTATAGGTAGGCCTAGTCCATTGATGGCTTCCTAATGATTAAACTACAGATTTAGAGTCTAATTAGTTGAAAAAAATAAAATTGTACCTATTGGAAGATGGATTCCCAATACAAGTATCCAATTGGATGCAAAGAGCCCTCAACTTGTGCACTCTTCACCTCCATGTAGATTCTTGCCTCCTCCTTGCTCCAATAGCCACCAATGGTGAGTAAAGAAGGAATTGAAAGATAATTTGGGTAGGGATTGGTGTAGTGAAGAGGGAATTTGGGTAGGGATTGGTGTAGGGAAGAGGGAATTTAGGATGAAAAAATTTTAGATCTAAATTTGGAATAATGAAAAGAGAAGAGAGAGAAACTCATCTCCCTTAAATAATGGTCGGCCCCTTCTTGGCCTCCAAGAAATGTACAATATCTATTTTACCCCAATGGGCTTGTCATGAAAAAAAGGATTAAGGAAGGAAGGTTATATTCCTAATGGTTTGACTAATTAAATTACTAACTTAATAAATTTGGCTTGTGGTTGGGCTCAAGTCTAACTAACATAAATGTTGGTCCATGAATCAAGTCTAATCTAGTTAGGCCCACTAACACAAGTCCAAAATAAAATAAAATATCTAATAATAAATAAATAATACAATAAATAAATATACTCCATGTACATTAATTAATTAATTAAGAAATGACCATAAATATCCCTAGTCAGAAAATATGGTAGTGACAAGTCTACCCTCTTAAAATAATTTTGTCCTCGAAATTCAAAAATAAAACTATCCTTAGAAAAAGCAAAATAGAACAAAAAAGAATATACCTCACGGCACAAACAGATACGGGTACCGCTCTCACATTTCATCATTTCTCTCGTAGGTAGACTCTCCCAAAGAGTGATGCCTCCATACGAGGCGTACCAAGGAAATAATCTGGTTCCTCTGCACCTTCTCTCTCCGATCCATAATCTCAATTTGTTGATCTGGATAGCTGAGAGTAGGGCCCAACTCTATCTCCGAGCGATCCAATACATGACTAGGAGTCTGTAGGCAACTGCACCGACCCTCTCGAGAATACTGAAGGGTCCGATTGATCGCGGACTAAGCTTTCCGCCTCCATCGAAGCGAATCGTGCCTCATGTCAAAAAAATTCTCAGAAATACCAGACCTCCAACCTAGAAAAAAAACAACCTTAAGAACTTAATCTATAACAAACAACCAATATCAATCACAAAACAAAAACATAAACTATACCTCAAACTCCAAAGGTCTCTGGTCGCTATCAGTCCAATGCTGATGTCTGTCATGTGCCACCCAAAGTCTATCTCTGATCAGCTTGACCTTCTCCACTGCATCCACCACCATCTCTGGCCCAAGCAAATCTCTCTCCAATATTGTTCCACGACAAGGGAGTTCGATATCTTCGACCGTACAGAGCCTCAAATGGTGACATCTCTATACTGACCTGGTAGTTGTTGCTGTAAAAAAACTCTACCAAATAGATATGGTCCTTCCAAGATCCTCTGAAATCTAGTACACAGGTGCACAGCATATTCTCGAGAGTCTGAATGGCCCTCTCTAACTGTCCATCCATCTAGGGGTGATATACAATACTGAACTTGAGCAGGGTGCCCAAGCTCACCTGCCAGCTCCTTCAGAAATGAGAAGTGAAACGACTATCCCGATCCGAGATTATACTGACGGGAACCCCATGTATCATGATAATCTGCTTCACATACATCTCTATCAGCTTCTCTGTAGACAAACCTACCTTGAAAGGCAAAAAGGGGCCGACTTGGTCAACTTGTCAACGATGACCCAAATCGCGTCTTTCCTTTCTGGAGATCGTGGAAGTCCGAACAAAAAATCTATACTAATATGCTCCCACTTCCACTCTGAAATGGGTAATGGCTGTAGTGAATCGCCTGGCCTCAGACTTTCGGCTTTCACCTGCTGGCACACTAAGCATCTGGATACAAACTATGCCACTTTTCTCTTCATGCTATACCACCACACACTCTCTCGCATATTCGGATACATCTTATTGGCACCTGGATGCATGGAATACTGAGAGCGATGCACTTTCTGTAATACCTTTTCACGCAACTCTCCACTAGGTACACATAATCTAGTACCGTGTCGCAAAGAACCATCCTCAGCAATGGTGAAATCATCCTCCAATCCTGCTCTCACCTGAGCTCTGATGCTACTCAGAGACACATCCTCATACCAGGCTGTCTTGATCATGTCCATCAACTCTGAGTGTATCTGCAACCCCCACATCTGTATCGTAATCCTAGGAACTTTACCTCAATGCCCAAGCTCTCTAGATCCTCCAACAAATACCGGTCCTGTATCAAAAATATAGCTATCGGATACCTGCTCAAGGTATCGGCAACTACATTGACCTTTCCTGGATGATACTGTAAGGATATATTAAAATTATTCATTAGTTCCAACCACTGACATTGTCTCATATTCAGCTCCTTCTGAGTAAAAATGTACTTCAAGCTCTTGTGGTCTACGAAGATCTTCACACGATCTCCATACAGTTAGTATTTACATAATTTCAAGGCAAAGATGACCTCTAGCAACTCCAAATCATGGTTAGGATAGTTCTTCTCATGAGGACTTAATTACCTGGATGCATAGGCAATCACCTTTCCGTTCTGCTGAAGAACACAACCCAGACCTTTTCCCGATGCATCACTATAGATAGTGGAATCTCCAGACCCTGATGGCAACGTCAAAATAGGATAAGAAGTCAACCTCATCTTCAATTCCTCAAAAGCAGCCTGGCACTCCTCTGTCGAAATAAACTCCGCGTCCTTCTTGGTGAGTCTGGTCATCGGCTCAGCAATCCTCAAAAAATCTTGCACAAACTTCTTGTAGTAGCCTGCCAGACCCAAGAAACTCCTGATCTCTGCCACTGAACTCGGGGTCTTCAAAGACTTCACTGCGGTGATCTTCTTCGGGTCCACTAAAATCCCATCACCAGTCACAACATGCCCTAAGAACTCCACATTGTCCAGGACGAACTCACACTTGGATATCTTCCCGTATAGCTTCTCCTTCTTTCGCACATCCAACACAATCCGCAGATGCTCCTCGTACTCCTACGGCATCTTTGAGTATATGAGAATGTCATCGATGAACACCACCACGAACTTGTCAAGGTACTGGTGGAACACCTTATTCATCAAATTAATAAACATTGCTGGAACATTAGTCAACCCAAACGGCATCACCATGAACTCGTACTGTGGAGGGCGAGCTAAACCAACTAACCAAATCGACACGATATTCAGTGAGGCAAACAAATTATTATTGTGGACTTTCTATCTTGCCTTAGTTTAAGTTACAACATGCAATGTATATATATATATATATATGTATATATTTATATATATATATATATATATATATATATATAAATAAAGTGAAGGAATAACTGTGTCACCATTAAGGAAATTTTTACCCGCGGTGTTGCATCCACCTGCACAAGATTTACCATGTTCTTTCCTATCAAGAAGACATCATTATCTTGAACAAATAATAAAGTAATATGCTGTATCATGACACACATTGCCACCGTAGACAATAGCTACAGTAAGACGGTGATCCTTACAGCGCGGGTAGCAAGTCCTGCTATAAGAACCCTCGTTACCGGTGCTAGTCTTGCTAGCGTAGCTATCCGAGTTCCACCCAAAAAAGAATCGGCCCCACTGCCCCAGAGACCATTTGTAAGAACCAAACCTTGTGTACAAGTTATCCGACCAAACGACGTCTCAATACTAAGTTAATAAATGAAGCATTTCAAGCCTTCAGAATGAACATAACTACTTTAGCACAGTGCGATTGGCATAGTCTACCAGCTCAAGTGATCACATTTCAAATATTTTACACTACTCATTTACACAGTTATAAGTAATAAGTTATAGCTATAACTGAAGCATAAATAGATAGATGCATAGCGGACAAGCACGTATACAATATAATCATACAGAAATTAAATAAAAAGCATCAGTATTCCAAGTTACTTCTTATTATCTTGACTCATTTATTATTATTATTATGGTATCGTTGATCGGAATGCACAAACGAGTCAGATTGTTAAGAATAAAAACTTGGAAGAAGGGAGCTAATCGAAAGTAAGGCTACTCATACGTTTGAGAATCGAGAAAGAGAAAAGGAAAGATCTTGAAGACTACGCTCGCACGTCGCCTAAACGATCATCTGTACGCCCCAATAGATGATCAATATCTTCTGCCTCGGTCTCCCAAATTTTGATACAAAAGTTTGAAGTTCAAGGAATGAAGCCAATAAAATTTATCGAAACTGTTCAAGAAAATACAAGTCACAAAACCAACAAGAAAGCAACCAAGCGGTATCAAAACGGGCAAGGAAACAAACGCAATGGAAAGGCCCCTCGCGACTCTGCTGCCGAGTCGTTCCTCGAGGCACGATACGCTGAATGTGGGACTTAATTCCAAAAAAATAAATCCATAAGGAGGAAATGGTCTTGATTCAATCTGTCCCGATCGAACGATACCAAGTATTTCTTAGTTGTGCTCCCCGAATAGGGGGAACGGGACACTACATCTTAACCAACTAATAAAAAAATTTGTCCTCGAAACTTAGGAATGGAACCTACCCCTAAGAAAATAATGTTGAAAATTTATCTTTTATGTCAGATTCGAGTTCCCAGGTCGACTCCTCGACCGCGTGGTTTTGCCAGAGTACGCGCACGAGCGAAACTAAATAATTTCGTAGCTGCTTATCCTTTCGATCGATGATCTGCACAGGTTCTACCTTATAAGACAAGTCTGCTTGCAAATCCAACTAACCAAAATCTACCATATGACTCAAATCATGCACGTACTTCCGTAGCTTAATACATGAAAGACATCGTACACATCTGATAGGCTCGATGGTAGCACAATTTGATATGCAACTGGGGCGACTCGCCTAAGAATTACAAATGGACCAACAAATCGAGGTCTTAGCTTCCCTTTTACTCTAAATCTCGTAACTCCTCGCATAGGCGTGACCTTGAGAAATACGTGATTACCAGCCGTAAATTCAAGGGGTCGTATATGGATGTCTGCATAACTCTTTTGTCTGCTTTGTGCCACATTTAATCACTCTCGGATCAGCCGAACCTTCTGAACGGTCTCCTCTACTAGCTCTGGGCTGATGATCTGTCGCTCGCCAACTTTATCCCATACAAAACCTCGTATGAGGCCATATGAATGTTGGATTGGTAACTATTATTGTATGCAAATTCTGCCAATGGTAGATAGACGTCCCAATTTGACTTCAAGTCGGTCAAATAGTGGCGTAGCATATCTTCAAGGACCTAGTTCACCCTCTCTGTTTGTCCGTCTGTCTAAGGATGATATGCTAAACTGAACTTCAACTTGGTCCCCATAGCTGACTGAAGGCTTTCCAAGAAACATGATAAGAACCATTCGTCCTAATCTAAAAAATAGACACTGGCACACCATATAGTCGAACTATCTCATCAAGGTATATCTGAGCTAGGCGATCGATGCTCCAAGTAACTTTGATAGCAATGAAGTGTGCTAACTTGGTTAATCGATCGACGATGACCTAGATGGCATTGTTTTTCCATTGTCTTTGGCAAGCCAACAATAAATTCCATCGTGATAGGGTCCCATTTCCACTCCGGGATAGTAAGGTTCTGTATCTCTCCGTCCGGCCTCTGATGCTCGGTCTTTACTCTCTGACAAGACAAGCATTGTGACACGAAGAGCGCCACATCTTTCTTCATATTGTGCCACTAGAAGATCGAGCGGAGGTCTTGATACATCTTCGTACTTCCAGGATGTGATACATAGGCTGTATAGTGAGATTCTATGAGGATCTTCTTTCTGAGTTTTGCATCGTTGGACATGCATAGTCATCCTCTTACCCGCCACGTTCCACTTTTATCCTCTGCAATGCTAAAATCTGCTCGCGCATCTTCAACAAGAATGGGTCGTTCACCTGAGCGGATTTGACCTCTTCTATCAGGTTCGGTTCAAGGAGTAACTGAGCTAGTGATCCCCCAATCGGTCCGCCTCGATATCGAATTCGCAGCTCGATGCCCATACTCTCCAATACCTTCTTTAACTTGCAATTAATGGATAGAGATCCCGCAAGTACTCGACTCAGTGCATCCGCTACAACATTTCCCTTACCTGGAGTGTAGTTGATCGACCAGTCATAGTATTTGATTAATTATTGTCAACCCCTCTGTTGTAGGTTTAGGTCCGACAGGATAAAAATATACTTAAGGCTCTGGTGATCAGTAAAAATTTGGCAGGCCACACCATAAAGGTAGTATCGCCATAATTTTAGTACAAACACGATCGCCGCTATTTCTAGATCATGTATCAGATAGTTGCGCTCATGCGGCTTCAATTGTCTTGAAGCAAAAGCTATCACCTTATTTGGTTGCATGACCACATCTCCCAAGCCTTGGCCTGAGGCATCACTAAAGATTTAGAATCCCATATTCTCATTTGGTAGTGCAAGTACAGAAGCAGAGATGAGACGCTAGTTTAATTCTAGAAATGAAGCTTCATATTTGGCAGACCACTCGAATGTAACTTATTTCTGAGTGAGGCGAGTCAAGGGCAAAACAAATTTTGAAAAGTCTTTCACAAACCTTCTGTAGTAGCCCGCTAACCCGAGAAAGCTTTGAATTTCACAAACTGATGCCGGTTGCTTCCACTCGACGATTGCTTCAACTTTCTTCGGATCGACAGTGATGCCTCCCGCAGAGATGATATGCCCGAGAAAAGATACACTGCTTAGCCAGAATTTGCACTTTCTTAGTTTTGCATATAGCTTGTTGTCCCGAAGAATCTGAAGCACGGTCCGTAAGTGCTCCTTATGTTCCTTCTTATTCTTTGAATACACCAAGATATCATCAATGAACACTATTACAAACTAGTTGAGATACGATCGGAACACTCGATTCATCAAATCCATGAAGGTGGCAGGAGCATTGGTCAATCCAAACGGCATAACAAAAAATTCATAGTGGCCATAACGAGTGCGAAAGGCTGACTTTGACACGTCATTTGGCTTGATCTTTAATTGGTGGTAGCCTGAATGAAGGTCAATTTTTGAAAATACTGAGGCGCCTTGCAGTTGATCGAAGAGGTCATCGATTCTGGAAAGTGGGTACTTATTTTGGATGGTGGATTTATTCAAATCTCGGCAGTCGATGTAAAACCTCATTGAACCATCTTTTTTCTTTACAAATAGCATTGTTGTGCCCCAGGAGATACAATCGTACGGATGTACCCACGATCGAGCAGTTATTGTAGTTGGACCTTCAGCTCCTTCAGTTCGACAAGGGCCATTCGATACAGAGCTTTGGAAATTGGCCGAGTATCTGAAAATTTATCTATAGTGAACTCTATCTCTCGGTCGGACGGCATGCCAGATAACTCATCTAAAAATACATCAGCAAAATCCTCCACAATGGAAATACTCTACATTTGCACAATCTTGCTGAGAGTCCCGAACGGATGCCAAGTACCCTTCACAGCCAAAATGTATCATCCGCCTAGCAAATATTGCAGAAATCACCATATAGGCATTCGACTCTCTCGACAATGGACTGCACGTATAGCAGAATTTGGTCTCTCCTGGTAGACGAAACACGACTTTCTTTTATGTACAATCAATAGTCGTCGAGCAAGCGTCGAGTCAATCCATCCCCAAAATAAGATCATAGTCCCTGATGTCTAAAATTATCGCATCAAGTAACAATTTTCTTCCTCCGATACAAATACAGCCATCGCAACAAACTGAGTCAGCAGGCAAGTCCATGCCCGGCGGGGTACTGACGCTATGCCTTAGGCCTAACAGTGTTTGAAGAAATTCGTGCTCCCTAACGAAGTTCGCCGATACAAAACTATAGGTGGCTACAGAATCAAATAGTACTTATGTAGGAATATTATTGAATAGCAATATATCTGTCACTACGGTGTCCGAGGCGAACGCCTTGTTCCGCGTCAATGCATAAACCCAGCCCACGGTGTTCGGACGACGCTCCTGTTGTTGCACAGGCCGATTAGCTTGGGGTACTTGAGCAAGATTTTGCTGCTCTGGACGACGCAGAGGGACCCAATTCAGACGATCAAGACAATCTCGAGCATAATGGCCCAGCCGACCATAATTGAAGCATCCCTGATTTCGACATTCGCAAGCCTGGGGTTATGTATGGTTGCATTTGGCACAACGCAACCCATGATTTCCCTCTGTATGATTGCCTTGATGATCGCCATTGTTTGGATGCTTAATAGCGTTGTTTTCTCCCGTACAACTAGGGCGCTTGTGATGAGAATGCTGCACAGCGCCGGCAGTAGTACAAAGATATTATGGTTCTAGGACGACTGCATGGTTAAGGACTTCCCTCATCGTCTCGTACTGTAAAGAGACTACATGTGCATGAATGGAAGGTCGTAGGCCGCCTTTAAATCGTCTTGCTTGGCTCGCTGCATTGGGTAGATAATAGCTAGCAAACTTGGCCAGCCGGTTAAATTCTGCAGCATACTACTTCACCGACATGCTCCCTTATTGCAGACGCATAAACTCGTTCTCCTTTTGACGATAAATAGGTAGGAAAATAAACTCCACTTTGAACGATCTACGGAAGGTAGCCCACAGGAATGTCTCACCTTCACCATCTGCGGAGAGAGATCTTTGATATACATCCCACCAATCATGTGCGTTCATACGAAGCTGGAGCTGGGCACAGGCGAATTATTTTTCATTATGTACTTCTAGGAGTTTAAAGTGATCTTCAAGCTCGGCCAACTAATCTAGAGCCACAACGGGGTCCTCAATCCCATGGAAGGTCGTATTGTAAACCTTTTTGAAGTCGGAAAAGTCGAAGGTAGTACATCCTTCTTCTTTGGGGTTTGGGGCGTCTCAACTTCAATTATTGGTTGCTCTACCAGTGCCGCCACTATCATTGCGGAATGGTCGGAGGCTAAGGTCTGAACAATCTATTATAGGGCATCTACCTGCTTCTGTTGGACAGCAAATCGAACTTCTAGATTCTTTTCGAACTTGTCATGTCGAGCATCATCCCTTCGTTGTTGCGTCTCTAGCATTTGCATCATTCGCTCAACCGGATCAACGAAGGGTGCAGGTCGTTGGCTCTCGGAGCTTGCCAAAGTACCTGAAGTACTTGATTGTACTTGTCCTAGTCCTTGCATTTGAGCCATTCCTTCAAAAACAAAGAACTTACATCAGTCTCACAGAGTATTACGGACTCACTATATGGAACGCATCTCATTTTGTCCAAACGATTTCAGGAGTTCAACTGGGAGGGACAGGGTCGTCCTATGAAAATATTTCTGACACGAGACCAAAGGATCTGAAGCCCTGCTCTGATACCAATATGTCATGCCCCGATTCCGTAGAATCGTTTACCGTCCTCCGAGTGTCATGCCGTGAGAGCGTCAGACATGCCTGCACAAGGCCTAGCATAATGATATATATATATATATATATATATATATATATATATATATATATATATATATAAACATAACAGTAGAGTTCATAAGCTAAATATTTCAAGTTGACACGAAAAAAGTTCTCTATTGATAATGTACATCTTGTTACAGACTCTTGACTCAAAAGTAAGGGATGCCGCACGAGCTTACAAGATGGACCCAAAATGAGATAGTCATTTCATATATTACATCCTTTACTAGAACTTCAAAATATAATAGACACGTTCGGACGAAGCTATCGCCTTTTCTCGGAGCTGCATAAAATGTGTGCACGAGCTCCAGATATTTTATACAAGTTCCAAAAGAGCACGAACGGAGTACGCCGTTTAATGGACTGGTTGGGGAAGAAGCTTCAGCTCCTCGCTGTATCGCATTGGCTCGGGGAACCTGCTGCAACGAGGTTCGATACTTTAAAAAGTACTAGTGAGGGCAAGCTAACCCAAATAACCAAATTGACACGATATTCAGTGAGGCAAACAAATTATTATTGTGGACTTTCTACCTTGCCTTAGTTCAAGTTACATCATGTAATGTATATATATATATGAAGGAATAACTGTACCACTATTATGTGACTTTTTACCTACGACATTGCATCCACCTACACAAGATTTACCATATTCTTTCCTGTCAAGAAAATATCATTAGCTTGAACAAATAATGCAGTAATATGCTGGGTCATGGCGCACATTACCACCGTGAACAATAGCTACAGTATGATGGTGATTCTTGCAACGGGGGTAGCAAGCCCCGCTACAAGACCCGTGTTACCGGTGTTAGTCTTGCTAGCATAGCAATCCGAGTTTCACCTAGAACGAATCGGCCACAGTGCCCCGGAGACCATTCGTAGGAACCAAACCTTGTGCAAAAGTTGTCCGACCAAACGACGTCTCAATACTAAGTTAATAATTAAATTATTTCAAGCCTTCAGAATGAATATAACTACTTTAGCACAGTATGAATGGCATAGTCTACCAGCTCAAGTGATCATATTTCAAATATTTTGCACTACTCATTTGCACAATTATAAGTAATAAGTTGTAGCTATAACTGAAGCATAAATAGATAGATGCATAGCAGATAAGAACGCATACAATATGATCGTACAAAAATTGAATGAAAAGCATCAGTGTTCCAAGTTACTTCTTATTATCTTGACTCGTTTATTATTATTATTATTATTATTATTATTATTATTATTATTATTATGGTATTATTGATCGAAATGCATAAATGAGTCAGATTGTTAAGAATAAAGAGTTAGAAGAAGTGATCTAATTGAAAGTAAGGCCACTCACACGTTTAAGAATCGGGGAAGAAAAAATGGGAGATCTTCAAGACTCTTCTCACGTATCGCCTACACGATCACCTGCATGCACCAACAGATGATTAATATCTCCTGCCTCGATCTCTCAGATTTTGATACAAAAGTGCGAAGTAGTGAATAACGTCCAGCCTACAAAAGTGTAAAGTAGTGAGCAACGTCCAGCCTAAAAACGTGTTATAACACGCACCCGGTGTAGGGGTGCAAGTAGTGAACAACGTTCAGCCTACGCCGCAGCAATGGCGGTAGAACGCTATTTGGGTGAACTATCTATCTAGCAATAATTATCATCAAGATATATAATGCCACCAATAAAGTATAAATACTCAATCACAGATCTATAAGATAGAACAATAGCACGAATATGATATAAAGAATTGAAGAGTCAAATACAACTCACAAGACAAAATAATATCCAATGGGTCATCAAATATAATAAGTAATAATAATGTCAAATGCTGGAGACAAATCCAGTACAATAAACCTATCTACTGAGCTACAGGTAATGGGTCGTCTATCTCAACCGGGATAATTTTCTCCTGAGCCAAAGTCTATGGCTCTAAGTTAACTATGTCCTGAGGCCCATAGTGAGTGGGATACCACTCCTCAGTATCATGTGGAAAAAAAATATCCAGTCAGAAAAGGAGCAAAGTACACCTCTAACAGCAGTTCCAATAAATGATAAAAATTATGTAATAGTAAATAGAATGAATATACAAGATGCAATATACAAGTACAAGAGATATACAAAATAGGAATAATGAAATTAAATACAAGAAATGAGCAATATAAAAATGATCAAGAAATACTACTACTACTATGTGAGTGAGTACCAACTTCAACATGTGATCGGCTTGAAAACTTACACAAGGATTAGGGCCTGGTTAATCATACGTGCGATGTATGATCAACACTCACAAGGTCATACAAAAGAAGGGGTTTGATCACATATCCATGCTAACACTTTCTTTCCCGACTGGTATAGTGGATCCAACCATGGTACATTATGACACGGGATTCACTGGATAGGTAGCTAGTCTCCCTAAGAATCAATATCTGTACATGTACAAGAAGAACGAGGAATAAGGCTTGTATAAGATATACCAAAAATACCAAGGAATAATATCTCATAACGAGATACGGATATACCAATTCGTGTAACCATCGTGTCAAGAAATTAATGATATCTACAGTAAATAAAAAAACATAGGGGATATCATAAATAAAAAACTATCAGAGAATGTACTTGCCTGGAATTCGGTGAACAGTATAAAAGATGTCCTGAATGGTGTCTCGGGGACCTAAATATAAAATATTACCTCAATACAAGATTTTGGAATAAATACAAGTGAAACTAGTCAATTCTAGATCATAAAGCCATTTCTAGGTCAAAATAATCAAACTATATCAACTCTAGGTCAAACTTGGTCAAACTAGCTATTTCTAGGTTGTATGAGTCCATCTCTAGGATATTAGGTCCATACACTATGTAACTAGGCCATACTAGCTATAGAATACTAGTTCAATACAGTATCGTAAGATACTTAAAATACTATATATAACAAATATAAAATATACTAGTATTCCTAGCTAACTAGTACTATAGGGATACCTTGGCTTTGAACCAACTTGGTATCGCACTAGCTAAACCCCATCTTGATACCCAATATCAATACCTAGTGTTAACTACATCATCTAGACATTACCTTGCATAACACAAGGTAAAACTAACCTAGCTATCTAATACCTATACATACCCAAATATATAACACTAACATATGCATCTAATAGTATGTAACATCACTCATGTATATAACTAATATCTATAACTTAATGTATACTAACAGTCAATACATATATAACTAACACCAAGTTTATTAAAAACCAAGTTCTCAACCTATTAACTAGCTAAAGTATCTGACAATACTCAACTAACCATCAATATCTCACTAACACTCAAAAGTATTCATCTATCCTATACTCATCATGTTGTTGTTGCCACTATTGCATTGCTGCTGCAGTTGCTGCCCTATGTAGGATTGCTGCTGCTGCTATTGTATTGCTGCTATTTCATTGCTGCTGCTGCTATTGCATTATTGTTGCTGCTGCCCGTAGCAGCATTGCTGCTGCTGATTGCATATTGTTTGGCACAGCTGAACCTGACCACTATACCCATGCTATGCATAGCTACTCCTAGACCACCTACACTGTGCACACACCACAGTATCTAAAATTCCAAGCAGCCCTCCCCTCTAACTGTGCAGTACACGATGATAGTGCACACACAAAGTCAAGACAGTGAGCACACAAAATCAGTCCATAACTCATACCAAATCAGCCTACATATGCTTATACCCATCCAAAGCACTCCTAATACTTTGTATACTCCGATATAGCAATATATCACCAATATATATATATATATATATATATATATATATATATATATATATATATATATCAACACATACCATATACAAACTAAAGTATATATATACAATATCAAATAGAGTAGGATAAAATATAACAAACACGTGGAGTGCATCGCACCCGTATCACCCTCAATCTATGATACACTTGTTATACGGCTCCACCACTCCACCAAACGTATCCCGAAGAACACACCCAAATCAACTCATATCGCCAAATTATCGTGATACGACCTACACATATCCAATTATAGACACGATACTAGTCTCACACAACCAAACATATGTCAATTTGGTCTAATAGACCTATTGACAAATATATGATGTGCCAATCTCGGAATTCTCAAAAAATTGGCACAAAACACATCATAACTTCTTCCATAGGCCTCCTACGAACCTAATTCCACTTCCTATGGGTAGCCTTAGTACATGAGAGGGTTCCTAATGACTAAACTACAGATTTAAAGTCTAATTAGAGAGAAAAAACTTAATTATACCTATTGGAAGATGGATTTACAATGCAAGTCTCTAAATAATTGTCAAGGGCCTTCAACTTGTGCTCCTTCCTCCTCCTTATAGATCATTGTCTCCTCCTTATTCCATTGCCTCCAATGGTGAGTAAAGAAGGAATTGGGCGAGAATTTGGGTTGGGATCGGTGTAGAAATAAAGGAATTTGGAAGAGGGAATTCTAGATCTAGAATTGAGATAAATGGATAAAGAAAGAGAGAGAGAGTCTCTCTCCTCTCCCCCCTATGGCCGGCCTTGCCCCCTTCTCTAAGCCACTATAAAAATTCTACAATACCCCTTGGAGCTTATCATAAAAGAATTAATTAAGGAATGTTCTAATCCAATTGGTTTAACTAATTAAGTCATCCTCCTAATGAATGGACTTCTTTGTTGGGCTCAAATCTAACTAGAATTAATGGTGGTCCATGAGTCTATTCTAATCTAGTTAGGTCCACTAACACAAGTCCAAATAAAAATATAGTATCTAACAATAAATAAATAATATAATAAATAAATATACCACAAGCACATCAATTAATTATAAAATGACCAAAATATCCCTCTCTAGAAAATATAGTAGTGACAAGTCTACCCCCCTTAAAATAATTTTGTTCTCAAAATTCAAAGATGAAACTACCCCCAGAAAACAAAACAGAATTAGGAAAGAACATACCTTAAGGTACAAACAAATATGGGTAACGATCTCGCATTTCATCCTCCCTCTCCCTGATAGACTCATCCGAAGAGTGATGCCTCCATGCGACACGTACCAAGGGATGGTTTGGTTCCTCAACATCTTCTCTCTCTGATCCAGAATCTCAACTGGCTGCTCTTGATAACTAAGAGTAGGGCCCACCTCTATCTCTGAGTGATCAAATACATGACTAGGATCCGCCACGTACCGTCTCAACTATGACACGTGAAACACGTATTGCACTCCCTCCAATGCAACTGGCAAGTCTAGTATGTAAGAAACTGCACCGACCCTCTCGAGAATACTGAAGGGTCCGATGAATCGTGGACTAAGCTTCCCGTCTCTACCGAAATGAACCGTGCCTCGTGTTGGAGAAATCCTCAGAAACACCAAACCTCCAACCTAGAAGAAAACACAACCTTAAGAACTTAATCTATAACAAACAACCAATATCAACACAAAACAAAAATCTAAAACTATACCTCAAACTCCAAAGGTCTCCGGTGGCTACCGGCCCAATGTTGTTGTTTGTCCTGCGCTACTCGAAGTCTGTCTCTGATCAACTTAACCTTCTCCGCTACATTCACAACCATCTCTGGCCCTAACAAACCTCCCTCTCCAATATCGTCCCATGATAAGGGAGTACGACATCTCCGACCGTATAGAGCCTCAAATGGTGACATCTCTATACTAGCCTGGTAGCTGTTGTTATAAGCAAATTCTACCAAATGGAGATAGTCCTCCCAAGATCCCCCAAAATCTAGTACACAGGTGCGTAGCATATCCTCGAGAGTCTAGATGGTCCTCTCTGACGGCTCATCTGTCTAGGGTGATATGAAGTACTGAACTTGAGCTGGGTGCCCAAACTTACCTTCAAACTCCTTCAGAAATGAGAAGTAAAACGACTATCCTAATCGGAGACTATGTTGACGAGAACCCCATGTATCCTGACGATCTTCCTCACATACATCTCTGACAGCTTCTCCGTAGACAAACCCACCTTGAAAGGCAAAAAGTGGGCCAACTTGGTCAACTTGTCAATGATGACCCAAATTGCGTCTTTTTCTCCCGGAGATCATGGAAGTCTGGACACAAAATCTATAGTAATGTGCTCCCACTTCCACTCTAGAATTAGTAATGGCTGAAGTAATCCATCTGGCCTCTGGCTCTCGGCTTTCACCTGCTGGCACACTAAGCATCTGGATACATACTGTGCCACCTCCCTCTTCATGCCATACCATCATACACTCCCTCACAAATCCCGATACATCTTGTTGGCACCTGGATGCATGAAATATTGAGAGCGATGTGCTTCTTGCAACACCTTCTTATGCAGCTCCCCACTAGGAACACATAATCTAGCACCGTGCCGCAAAGAACCATCCTTAGCAATAGTGAAATCATCCTCCAATCCTGCTCTTACCTGAGCTCTGATGCTTCTGAGAGATACATCCTCATACTGGGCTGCCTTGATCATGTCCATCAACTCTGAGTGTATCTGCAACCCCCATATCTGTATGGCAAAACTAGGGACTATCACCTCAATGACTAAGCTTTCTAGATCCTCCAACAAATACCGGTCCTGCGTCAAAAATATAGCTACCAGATATCTGCTCAAGGCATCGACAACTATATTGGCTTTCCCTCGGATGATACTGTAAGGATATGTCAAAATGCTTTATCAGTTCCAGCCACCGATGCTGCCTCATGTTCAGCTCCTTCTAAGTAAAATGTACTTTGAACTTTTTTGATCTGTGAAGATCTCCATACGCTCTCCATACAAATAGTGTTTCCACAGCTTCAAGGCAAAGATGACTGCTGCCAACTCTAAATCGTGGGTAGGATAGTTCTCACGAGGAAATAATTGTCTAGATGAATAATCAATCACTTTTCTATTCTGCTAAAGAACATAACCCAGCCCTTTCTTCGATGCATCACTATAGATAGTGTATCCTCCAGACCCTGATAGCGATGTCAAAATAGGGGCAGACGTCAGCCTCGTCTTCAATTCCTCAAAAGAAGCCTGGCACTCCTCTGTCCAAACAAACTCTATGTCCTTCCTGGTGAGTCTAGTCATTGGCTCAACAATCCTTGAAAACAATTTTACAAAATTCCTGTAGTAACCTGTTAGACCCAAGAAACTCCTAATCTTTCCACTGAACTCGGGGTCTTCCAAGACTCCACTGCTGCGATCTTCTTCGGATCTACTAAAATTCTATCACCAGTCACAACATGTCCTAAGAACTCCACCTTGTCCAAGAAGAACTCACACTTGGATAGCTTTCCATACAAATTCTCCTTCCTCAGCACATCCAACACAATTTATAGATGCTCCTCGTGCTCCCCTGGTGTCTTCGAGTATATGAGATTGTCATTGGTGAATACCACCACGAACTTGTCAAGGTAATGGTGGAACACCTTGTTTATCAAATTCATAAATACCGCCGGGGCATTAGTCTACCCAAACGGCATCACCATGAACTCATACTGGCCATACCAAGTCCTAAAAGCTGTCTTTGGAATGTCCTCTGGCTTCACTTTTATCTGGTGGTAGCCTGATCTCAAGTCTATCTTAGAAAATACCTTGACGCCACTCAACTGATCGAACAGATCATCAATCCATGGCAACGGATAATTATTCTTGATAGTAAGATTATTTAATATCCTGTAATCGATGCACATGTGCACCAATCCATCTTTCTTCGATAAAAATAATACCGGAACTCCCCATAGTGAAGAACTGGATCTGATAAACCCCTTATCCTGCAGTTCATCCACTTGCTTCTTCAGCTTGACCAGCTCGTTATTGTTCACTTTATAGACATCCTGTAAAATTTGCTCTGCACCTGGCACCAAGTTTATAGAAAATTCAACATCTCGATCTGGCGACAATCCTGGCAACTCCTCAGGAAATACATCCAAGAATTCTACTATCAAATGATGCGGCAACTCCTTGTCTTCCACCATAGTTCCACAAATAATGCCTACTCCCTATTCTACAGCTCCTATAGCAAAATCAAACTCTTGCTCTCCTGGCGGGCTAAACAAAACGCTTACCTCATATACAATCTATACTAGCATGGTGTCTACTCAACCAATCCATCCCGAGTATAATATCGTAGCTCGAAAATGGCATTACAAGTAGAAATGCACTCAGCTTCCGGCCTCCCAGAGTAACTCTCCGATCCTTGCAAATATCACTAACCAGGATAATGCCTTCCTCGGTCATGATCTTGCAAGTCCTAAGCAAAGGCTCAGCTACCAAATGATGAATAATGCTAAAGATAGAATAGAATTAAGAAGAATAGAACCTGCGATGACATCTCCGGTAGGCTCGGCCTCCTCGATTATCATAGCAAACGCTCATCCCTGAGGTGCACCCCCCTGATGCTGGTGCTAGGCATAACGTTGTTGTTGGTCGGAAGCGGCGGTCCTATCGGCTGTGCCACAAGTGGCATCGCCTGTGTTATTTGAGCTAGAGCTGCTCCCTGAACTGCATGACAAGGGTTAGTAGGATAATCCCTCAGCTAATGCCCCTCGGCACCATAATACAGACAAACTCCCAACCTCCTCCTGAAAACTTTCCAGATATGGCCGGACTTCTTGCAGAAGTGGCTGGAAGCTTGTTGTGACTATCTCTGCTGCTGCTGTGGTGCTTGGTGAACCAAAGCCTTTGCTGGAGTTTGATGTTGTTGTGGCTGATAAAAATGCCTAGACTTGAAATGAGGACGCTTAGCAGGCCCTGCGCTACTACTTATCACTACCATATTTTCTAGGAAATGATATTTTGGTCATTTCATAATTAATTAAATATTATACATATTGAATAATTATTTATTGTATTATTTATTTATTGTCAGATATTATTTTATTATTTTAGACTTGTGTTAGCGGATCTAAATAGTTTATATTAGATTCATGGACCAACATTTAATTCTAGTTAGAATTGAGCCCAATTAGAAGCCCACTCATTAGGAGGATGATTATTTAAGTTAAACCAATTAGACTAGAACCTTCCTTCCTTAATTATTTCTTTATGAGAGGTCCCAAGGGGTATTTTAAATATTGCATAGTAGCTTGGGGAAGGGAGAATGTGGTCGGCCTAGTAATGGAGGGAGGAAAAAATTTCTCTTCATTTTTTATTTTAAATCTAGATCTAGAATTTTTTCTTCCAAATCTCTTCACTCCCACATCAAATTCCACCCAAATTTCTTTTTAATTCCTTCCTAAATCATTATTGGAGGCTATTAAAGTAAGGATCTATAAGGAAAAAGCAAGGATCTACAAGTAGGAGCAAGGATCTACAAGTTGGAGGCTCTTTTTACCCATTTTGGAGATCATATTGGGAATCCATCTCCCAATAGGTATAATTTAATTTCTTTTCCTTTAATTAGACTCTAAATCTGTGTTTTAATCATTAGGAACTACCCCATATGCTAAGGCTACCCATAGGAATTGGAATTAGGTTCAAAAGAGGCCTATGGAGAAAGTTATGTGGTATTTTGTGTCAATTTTAGAGGAATTCTGAGATTGACACATCTTGTGTTTGTCAATTGGTCAATTAGACCAAATTGATATGTGTTTGATTGTGTGTGGCTAGTGTCGTATCCATAATTGGATACGTATTGGTTGTATCCCGACAATTTGGAGATACGGGTTGACTTGGGAAGTTTTTTCGACACGGGGGTTTGAGCATGTCATATTTTAACACGGACATGTAGATGTGTAGTTAGCTCTTCGTATTATTCATAATTATTATTTTAGACTTGCTCATGTCCTTCGGGGTACATTTTATGGTGTGGTGGACTCGTATCCCAACCGTATCATAGATCTAGAGTGATACGGGTACAATGCACTCCACGTGTTTGGTTCATTGCATTTTAATATAACTTGTTTATAGCTATTAGAGTGTTATAGTGTATGGTTATGTATATATATGTATAGTGATATTGTGTATAGATATGTGTATATATATGGATATATATATATAGGTATGGTGATTACTGTGTATATGTATATGTATATGTATATACATAGTGCTATATTGATATGTATATGTATCTCTAGTATTATGTAGATGTGTGTGTATATATAGATATGTATATGTATCTCTAGTGTTATGTATATATGTATGTATATATATTGATATGTATATATATGTATAGATAGGTGTATGTATCTAGTGTTATATATATATATATATATATATATATATATATATATGTGTGTGTGTGTGTGTGTGTGTGTGTGTGTGTGTTTAGATGTATATGTGTGTGCATAGATGTGTGTATGTGTGTGTGCTAGGAGGGGGTCGGGTTGCTGCAGCATGGAGCTGCAACAACAACAGCATAAGCAGCAGCAACCAACAGCAACAGCATAAGCAGCAGCAGCAACCTCTGCAACAACAAAGCAGTAGCAGCAAGAACAACAAAGCAGTAGCAGCAAGGCAGCAAAGCATAAGCAATAGCAGCTGCAATGCTAGCAGCAACAGCAAGCTAGCAGTGAGCAGTAGCTCGAGGAGCATGTAGCACAGCAAGCAAGAGCAGCAACTACTGCAGCAACATTAAGCATCAATAGCAACTTTAGTAGCCTACTACAGCAGAAACAACAAGAACAGAGAGCAACAGCTAGAGCAAAGTAAGGAGGGCTAGTTAGCTTGATGTATAGTTTAGTTAGTTAGTTACATTGTTATGTAGTTATATATATATATATATATATATATATATATATATTGGTAAGTTAGCAGGTAGTTAGTATAGTATAGTATAAGTAGTTAATGCATGTTAGTTTATAGTTTAGTGTGTTAGGTTGTTATATGTTAGAATTGATATTACCTTGTGATACCAAGATAATGTCAAGGTATGGGTGGATACTCAAGGTATTGGGTTTGAGTATCAAGATGGGTGTGTAGGTGGTGAGATACCGTATTGGTTCAAAGCCAAAGTATCCACTTTGCATTAGTTAGCTAAGAGTAATATAAATATTGTCTTGTATATATATATATATATATATATATATATATATATATATATATATATATATATATATATATATATATATGTTAATATTTTTTTATCAAATCAAATAAACTTGCGTATCTTACGATACGGTACTTGTTTCCATCCTAGTATCTTAGCATAGCTAGTGTGGCCTAGTTATATAGTGTATAGACCCAATATCCTAGAGTTGGACTCATACAACCTAGAAATAGCTAGTTTGACCAAGTTTGACTAGTTTGACCTAGAGTTGACCTAGTTTGACTATTTTGACTTAGAAATGGCTTTTGACCTAGAAGTTGACTAGTTTAACTTATTTTTATTCCAAAACCTTATATTGATGTCATTGACGATGATATTATAAATATCTTCCTTTGGGGGTGTATTAGAATTTAAGCGTCCAAAAGCAACATGGTTTTTTTTGAAATCCTTTAGAAAATGTCTTAGGCAAGTAAGATTATTCAGGTACCTACAACCATTGAAACACAAAGATACAATAACATTAGCTACAAAAGATACAGTTATTCTAAGTATGGTCTCAGAGAGTGGAACTATAAATTCAGGAGACACTAAAATAAATGGAGATGTAATTGAATAAATGTAGGAAAAACGTTGAATGTAAATGCAAGTAGAAAGTAAATGTCCTAAGGAGAGAACAACTTCCTTATATTATCATATAAGAGTGAAAAAAAATTCCCAACATCTACATGGTGACTGAGAGATATATCTACATATAGAAGTGGTCATAGACAAATATCAAGCATATATGAATAGTTAAAATATGTAATATTGAGGATAACAACACATAATGGCAACATGAAATACGAAATATTTGAATATCAGATGTGATAAGCACAATTATGTCTTAACATAGTTGTATGTTCAATGGAAAACAAAAACCAACACAACACTATCACTGCTCCTAATCAACCAGAAATAAAATCGTCAAAAGTAACTTTAAAGTACTGCAAGCAGCCAGGAGCATACGACTTCAATAATGTTCAATCTCTAAGACGGTCTATAAACTTGGATCTTTGTGTTAGCTTTCTTCTGAGTTTTTTAGCACAACCTGACTTCTCTATGATTTTTTTTTTCTCTCCATTATAGGCTGGTTTGAAACCAATACATGCTTGAATTATTTCAATACCCGACTCAAATTCTCGAGTTCGACCAACTGAGGTTCAGGCTCATGAAGAGCTCTCCTGGAAGCAATGATGATGGAGCCTCACCAGTAAACTCATTATTTGAGAGGTCAAGGATAACCAATTATTGCAGATCACTAAGATATGAAGGTATAGGTCCAGTTAGGAGGTTGCCGCTGAGGTTGAGGAGGGATAAACTCAAGCTTTTTGGCATTACAGGGACATTCTCATTCAACTTGTTGTTCCCTAGGTGGAGCACTATAAGGTAACCCAAAGCACTGAATGTGTCAGGTATCAAACCATATTAGCTAGTTACCTTCCAAATTCAAGCTTGTAAGCCTCTGTAAACTCTAAAATTTCCCAATGGCTCAAACATGAGTAGTTTGAGAATGTTGGATCAAACGCATTAGTTGCTCTTCTTCCACCAGTTTAGATCACTCATTTATGTTTGGTTTGACTCAGATAATGGTCATTGACATAGAAAATGCTGCAAACAGTTTGACCGAAATTTTTTGGGATAAAAACTGTTGGCTTCCTCTCTCTCTCTCTCTCTCTCTCAGCTTCTCTTCGAACTTTCACATAGTATTCAAATTAAAAACTGTTGGCTTCCTCTATCTTCTCGTGTAAAAGAAGGAATCGTAATCCGGAGTGGAACGAAGAGTTCAGGTTTACAGGAAAAACTTGCCCTCTGTCATTCTAAAAAGAAAAAGCTTCAAGAAGAAATGATATTTGACTACTATAAATTGCTAAAATCAGGAAATATATATCACATTTAACTCCCACACCAAACTGCTAAGTATGTAGTAGTCTCCATAGCAGTATGAGAAGTAGAGTATCAGTCTTCATACCTCAGAAGTACCACAAACTGATGATGATGACTGATGTGCTATTCTTGGAGGATTAATTTTTAATATTTCTTTGATTGTAGCCATTTCTTCTATAAGTGTGATTAGATCAGTCTCCATAGCTTTATTTTTATTCTTTAATTGACGAGCAATCTCTCTACTTGCCGCTGAAGTATGAATCTCTATCTTTGAAATACCTCCACCCATGCCACGAACATAATCCTTTCTATCACGTCCGAGTACCTAAACATACAATAAGAAGGGGATCATTTTCTATCAGCTTTCTATTTTTCCTACAAGATATAAACGAACTATTTATGAAAAAAATTGATCTCACAAACCATTACAACAGGTCATTATCCAAATCATTTTGCCCCAAGTACGAATCATCTTCTACAAGCTTTCTAATTTTTTCCTACAAGATATAAAAATTGTTCATATATATGATTAATGAAACTCAAAATCGACAAAATTATTATTACAATAAAGAGAGAGTAAATCTTACAACGTAATCGTTCAAGCTGGTAGAGGAATTAGTATTCTTGGGGATATGTGTGGTCACGTATAACACGCTTCTATTGACCTCACCAGTATGACTCTCCTTTTTCTATATCAAAATACAAACAAAGTATCATATTGTAATAAAATATAAGAAAAGTTCCCTAGAGGGAACCTCCTTTCTTTGCCGCTCGCTGTGCTCCATCTTCTGTTGATCGTTGATCGAACACAAGAAAAAATGCAAAAAGAAAATAGAAAATAGAAAAATATGTATATTAAGCAATTACCAGCTTATGTGCTACCCTCGCGCATCTAGTCCTACTAGTTGTGTGTAGTACCTTAACTTTTTTTCTCGCATTCTTACCAACTTCACGGCGAATCTTGTCTTCAGGACTAGAGCAGAAATCAACAAAGTCTTCCCAATCTTATTTCTTTACAATGTTAATAGGCTTATTTCTTTTTCGCTCAACAACTGTTGGATGCATATCACACTTTTTTAGGAGGTTAGACTTCCAATTTTTCTACAAAATATTAGCTTTTTTTCCAAAACTTTAGCCTCATAAATTTTGGGCACAACATATTTATTCTGCAAAGACAATTTTTTTCATATGTTACACATACATAAATATTTAAAAAAATTTAATAAATCATATTTACTCACATTAACACCTCTCCATATGTCTTCTTTCATACTTTGTGGAACTTTTTTTTCAAGAATCAATTGCAGTTGGACAATGTGTCTTTGTTATCTTTCCAACATTAGTTGCAAATTTTTTTGATTCAATATCAACAAGCCATCCATATTCATCAAAAATAATAAGTTTTGGGGCACCTAAGAAATTATTCAAATATTAGAACATATTACATATGAACTACTCGATAAAGATATTGTAATACTATTAGATAAATATATTAAAATAATCACTAAATCGGTTAGTAGTGCTTCCTTGATAACCACTAGATTCATCCCCATTAGCTTCACGATCACTATAAAATTCATCTCTACTAGATTGGGTTCCATCTCCTGACATAATAAAACTAAAACAAGAAACACAAATGTCAATTAAGACATAAAGATGGAGGAAGATTGTATGGAACAATCATAACAGGCCAACAAATGTATGAATTATTCATACCAAAAGGATTGAAACCCCCGATGCAGGCAGTGCGGGAATTAAAAGCCCAATTTGATGCCTTGAAGCATAAGGATCAGCTCAAAATATTGGGAATCAACCAACCTTACCCAGCTATCTGGGATGAGATCCCTTTTCCTCCAAAATACAAACCATAGGCTATGGTTTTATTTGAGGGAAAGCCTACCTCAAGGACTATGGAGGAAATCAAGAAGAAGCAACGGCAGACACTTCAGCTGCCAAGCCTTCAGAACCTGAACCTGTTATACAAGAGACAGGTCCTTCTAAACCAATAACGACGGACAAGGGCAAGCAGAAAGAAGTTTGTTTCGATAAACCTTTGAAGAGTATTCAAAACAAAGGTTTAGAGAAACCTTATAACTTCGATGTTTTGGCTCAATTGGCTAATACTCCAGCCAGATTGTCCATCTTTGAGCTACTCAGGCTATCAAAAGACACTCGTTAGGCATTGAGTAAAGCGTTAATGCAGGCAGATGCATGCTTGACTCAGCTCAAGTCTTCCGATAAAGAGCCCGTGGCATGTCCTCAATGCCACAGTGTGATGGAAGTGGTCCCTAACATCACTTTCACTCAAGGGGACATGTTATTGAAACATAATAGATATGACAGGCCTCTTTATTACACCGGGTATGTCGGCTCCATGGAGGTAGACCGGATTCATATAGATCCGGGATCGTCGATCAGCATTATCCCTCATAGTCTACTAAGACCATTGAGGATCCCTACAAGCGAACTGGCTTATACTACCACTACAATCGTGGGCTTCAATGCCAGAAAAAGCAAGCCGTTGGGAAAGATGCATCTGAGGATCCAAATCGGTGACCTTAGATCAGTGGCTACATGCTACGTCATTGATTCAGAGGTGTCTTACAACATTCTGTTGGGCAGACCATGGATTCACGATCATAATATTGTTCCTTCCACTCTACATCAATGCTTCAAATATGTAGACTCCCAAGGGATAGTGAAGACAGAGTTTGCTGATCTCAACCCGTTCAAAGGAGTTGAGTCATACTACTCCGATGCCATGTTGTACACCCAAGACTACATGAAGGAGGTGTCGGGCAAGACGAAAGAGAAATCCCACCGGGAGCCAGGAGAACCGTCTATTGAGCAACCTCTGTCAATCCAGGTGAAAGGACGGACTACCCATCCTAAAGTCATGGAACCCATGAATATCCACTTAGACAGAACCAAATCAGGAGGAGAAAAGGATCCCCTAGTGATCACTCTGAACCAGAAGCCTCCACCCTTGGTCATCAACCTTCGGCGCAACAAGCAGCTGACTGATGTAAATACAGTCGGGAACATGGTTTCTGATGATAATAAAGAACCTCTTTTTTAGTATACTGACGCTCAATTTCCTAATCAGGAATCATCCCTCCATAACGATATAGAGCCTATAGCACAGAAATTCTTGAAAGCTATAGACTTTTATCAACCGTATGTATGGGAAGTGGCATCAACATCTAAGGTCATCACGGCATATGGGCCACAAGAAGATTCTATCTTTATTGTCCCACCTACCCGTAAAGATCAGCATCCAATAGTCTTCTGCCGCATGCAGAATCGACCGATTGTACAAGAAGATTCTCACGAGTCTGATGCTAGAAAAATGCAGGTTTTCAGATATAGCCCACATGCCTTGAAAATCATGCAAAGCATGGGTTATGACTTGAAGTTGGAGCTAGGCCTCAACTATAGAAAAGGCAGACGAATGTCGTTGCATGGTGATCCCTACTGTCAACGAACTCATTTCGGGTTAGGGTATCTCACGTCTCTTGCAACTTCGAGCAACTCTGAATCAAGCGGAGAAACCATTTCTTCTTCTCATGATGGTTTGTCGTCCTCCGATTCAGATGATGAACGGCCATGAATATTTTCAGTAAATACAGTATTGACAGATTCTCTCGAAATAGAGGAACAAGAATCTGAACCGTTTGAAAATGAATCATGGGCACAGCAAATGGATACACAATGGGAACTTCGGTTCGAGCAAAGAGAACCGCCCACTGAAGATAAAGTTGTCCAAGTCGATGTTGGGGATAAAATTTTACTAAAGCCGATATTTATCAGTAACAATCCTTCCCCAGGAGAAAGGGAAGAAATGATCCAATTGATAAAAGAATAAATCGATGTCTTTGCATGGAATTATGAGGATATGCCAGGTCTTGATCCAAAAGTGGCTACCCATAAAATCAACATATTGCCCAATTCAAAGCCTGTAAAGCAACACCAACGCCGGTTCCGCCCAGATATGATGGATGCCATTGAAGCTGAAATCAAGAAATTGGTAGCCTGCGGGTTCATCCGTGAAGAGCAACATCCTGATTGGGTCGCCAATGTAGTCCCGGTCATAAAAAAAGTGAGAAAGTTCACATTTGCATCGACTTTCGAGATCTAAATACGGCTTGTCCTAAAGATGAGTTCCCTCTTCCCATTACAGATGTCATGATCGACAACACATGCGGTTTTGAACGCATATCTTTCATGGATGGATTCTCAGGGTACAATCAGATTAAGATGCATCCTGAAGATGAGAAGCATACTGCCTTCTGTACGCCACTGGCGGTATATTGCTACACAGTCATGCCCTTTGGATTAAAGAATGCCGGGGCTACATATCAGCAAGCTATGAGTAACATATTACATGAGCATCTACGCAAAACAGTGGAATATTACGTAGACGATATCGCTGTCAAAAGCTGCCTTAAGGCTAATCACATCCAAGACTTGAGGACAGTGTTCAAATTGATGCGCCAACATCAACTCAAAATGAAGCCTACAAAGTCCTTTCTCAGAGTATCCAGCGGCAAATTCCTGGGATTTGTCATTACCGCTAAAGGCATTCAAGTCGACCCTGATAAAGTAAGAGCTATCCTGGAGATACGACCGCCCCATAATCTGAGAGAACTCAGGGGATTTCAAGGTCGTCTAGCTTATATCAGGAGATTCATATCCAACCTTTCTGGAAAATGTCAGCCTTTTTCTCGCCTAATGAAGAAAGGTGTGTCTTTCGAATGGGACGAAGCCTGTCAGCAAGCATTTGACGATATCAAATGCTACCTTACTAATCCTCCAGTTCTGGTGCCTTCCGTCATAGTAAGACCATTTTTGTTGTATGTTCGAGCAATGGATCATTCTTTAGGGGCTCTTCTCGTACAGAAGAATAATGAGGGTCATGAACAGGCTATCTACTATTTAAGCAGGATGATGATCAAAGCTGAACACCGGTATAATCCAGTGGAAAAAGAATGCTTGGCCCTAATATTTGCTATTCAGAAGATGCGATATTACGTCACAGGCCAAACTATTCATATCATCTCCAGAATCAATCCTCTTCGGGTATTGATGAGTAAGCCGAGTGTTCTTAATTCCTGACTTGCGACTTGGGTGATGTTATTAACACCATATGATATGGTATACGTCCCTCAGAATTCCATGAAAGGTCAAGCCTTGGCTGATTTCTTAGCTGCCCATCCAATTTTGGAAACCTCCAAACTATACGAGGACATTCTTGACAAAGTTGCAGAATGTAACTCTGCAATGGAAGATGATATATGGCAGTTATTCTTCGATGGTGCCTCTCGGACTAGTCCCAAGGAAAACATGATTTCAGGAGTAGGAATTGTTCTGGTGACTCCTGACAAACTCGTCATCTATCGAGCATATTCTCTTAGCAAACCCTGCTCTGATAATATGGCAGAGTATAATGCCCTACTCATCGGGCTTCAAGTCGCTAAAGAATTGGATGTTGAATACTTGGAAGCTTTTGGTGATTCCCAGCTGATCGTCAATCAGGTTAGAGGAATATATGAAGTCCGTAATCCAGACCTCATTCCTTATCCCCAAGCAACGATCGAGATAGCCATGTCTTTTAAAGGATTCTTCTTAGAGCATGTGCCTCGATCTCAAAATATGGAAGCTGATGCTCTGGCCAGTTTAGCTGCAGATCTGGCTATTCCTATAAGAAGGTAGAACTCGGTGATCCTTCTTAACAGAGATTTGTTTTGTGTGAAAAATAATTTTTATATGAAATACAACTATGCCGTAAATACGGTTCCTCCTAAAAGAGATTGGAGAAGTCCCTTTATAGACTTCGCAGCAAACAAAATCTTACCAGAAGATCCCAAAGAAGAAGTGTCGGTTAAAAGACAATCACTACGCTTCTATTTTGATGTTTCTTCACAAAGTCTATATCGCCAAACTTATGATGGACTATTGTTACGATGTCTCTCTGACGATGATGTAGAATGGGTTATCCGAGAAGCTCATGACGGGGTATGTGGAGCACATCAACCCGGTTCTAAGTTACAGGATCGTATCAGGAGGATGGGTTATTACTGGCCTACCATGATTGCAGATGCCGTAAAATATGTAAGACAATGCAAAGCTTGTCAGGTTCATACAGATTTTAAACATCAGCCTTCTGAGTATCTATATCCTACAATTGCATCATGGCCCTTCGAAGCATGGGGTATGGATATCATTGGTCCGATTCACCCGTCGTCTTCTAGGGGACATCGGTTTATATTGGCTATCACCAATTATTTCTCCAAATGGGCAGAGGCGATCCCTCTTGCTGAGGTAAAGACATCCAATGTGATCAGCTTTATCAAGCATCATGTCATTTATTACTTTGGGATACCCCGAAGGATAATCCATGATAACGGGCCTCAATTCATCAGCCAAGCATTTCACCGATTCTACGATAAAAATCGGATACAAAATATGGCCTTTACGGCATATAATCCTTCTGCTAATGGTTTGGCGGAAGCCTTCAAGAAAACCATCATTAAACTCTTGAAGAAGTTTATTTCTTCAAACAAAAGAGATTGGAATGAGAAACTTGGAGAATGCCTCTGGGCATACCGCACAACGGTACGAACACCGACAGGGTGTACCCCATTCTCATTGGTTTACGGGAGTGAAGCAGTTCTCCCCATTGAAGTTCAAATTCCTTCACTCAGAATAGCAGTGGCTAATAAGTTGACTCAGGAAAAGAATGATCTACTACAGCTTCAAGAGCTAGAAGGATTAGACGAGAAACGCCTTCAAGCTCAACAACGCATTGCGTTCTACCAGGCACGCATTTCCAAAGTTTTTAATCAAAAAGTAAAGAAAAGAGTGTTCAAAGTTGGCGAGCTAGTTTTAGCTGTGAAGAGGCCAATGATCATTACTCACAAGAGTAAGGGTAAATTCCAGCCCAAATGGGAGGGCCCTTATGTGATCGAGACGACATTTTCAAATGGCGCTTACAGATTAGCCAAGCCTAATGGAGACTTGTTAATGGCTCCTATCAATGGAAAATTCTTGAAGAAGTACTACGCTTAACCTCCCTTGCTTAAACGGAGAATGGTGAAGATCTTATTCTGACGATACTACGTACAAAGACTAGTTGGAGCATATTCTATCATGTCCATATAACCTCTGAATAGATATGTTTAACTAATTTGGAACTTCAAAACCTATCACGTCCATATTACCTCTGATAGTGTTTTGTATACAAATTTAGTTGGATCATATTCTATCATGTCCATATAACCTCTGAATAGATATATCCAGCTGAAGCCTACCGAAAGTATATCATGTCCATATTACCTCTGATATCACTTTCACCCTAGCCTATCATTTATGTTAAAAAATGATGGGTCCACCAAAGTCAGATAAAATATCTTTATTATCTCCGGAAAGAGCAAGTTACAAAAAAAGGCAAAAGGGTACATCATTGGGGAGGAGCAGTTAAATCATAAATCTGTCCCGCCAAAGCAGACATCCTCTCGTTTTTGGAGTTCAAGATGTTATTGCGAGCCCGTTCCAGCCTTGCCTCATCATTGTTCAGGGAAGATAGTCTGGATAAAGACTCAACATAACCTGCGTGAATGACACCTGCATGGGCCAAGTTCTGCTGAGCTTTCTTCATTCTGCCCTCAAACACATCATGAACTGCCGACGTCTTAAGAAGCCTTTCTCTTTCCTGAGCGAGTTCAGCTTCCAATCTTCGAACCGTCGCTTCATTTTTCTTACGTTCGGCCTGATACAGAGTTAACTGAGGAATAACCTCCTCCAAGACTGCTCGCTCTTTATCCATCTCTTGCTGCTGTTCCTGGATGGATTTGTTTAGCAATTATATCTGCTGAGCAAGTTCTGCAGTCAGAGAGTTATACTCGGCCTGAACTAAATCATCAATGTCGCCTCGGGATAGCTGTAAATATTCGTTAATGGGTTGTTCTAAACCATTAACTATTTGCTCTAGCGCATCAGTTTTGTTATTGTCATTAAAATTTCTAATCTGCGCTATGGTAAGATTGGAGGACATCTTCAGAGTATCAAAGCCCAGATTCTTTTCCAGCACCATGGATATCAACGATTTTAAAGTGACATAGAATATGCTAGTATGTTGTTCAACTAGCATGGTGAAATGCGAATGGACGCTGAGAGTGGCCGCGATATCAGTAAAACCCCTTTGTGGAACATTGGCAGAGGATGTTGCCATAATTTTTGCTTCAGTAGATGGCACGACAAAAGAGGAGACACCAACAACAGTTGAAGTTGTTGGCATGCTTGACGAAGGAGGCACAGTCGAGACGATAGGCTCATCCTTCTCTGATATTGATTGAACTTCTACTATTGGGACGACACCCGAGAATATTGTGGATGGAAGATCGGTAGCTTCAAAACCTGCTTCGTCGACGTCGAACACCGCCGGTTCATTAGCAGGGTCCACAACAAGGTCAGAAGTGGTGTCAACTCCACCCTCCCCAATGATGTCTTCCCCTGAAAAGAAGACAAGAGAAAGTTAATATCAACTCGATGTTAATTTTCCTAAAAGGAGGCATAAAAGACGATATTTACCCATGGCTGATGGTATATATGTCGCGTCCGCAGCCAGTATAGCTAAATCATCTCTTAATGATGCTAGACAAGCTATCATACCTGAAGAAGGAGGTGCACCAATTGATACCGGCAGGTAATCTTTCCAGTCTTCACCAAGATCCACTCGAGGCTCATTGGGTGGAATCTCGCTGGATATACTTACAGACGAAGTAGGGGTTACCCCCATTATTGGTCTGGATAAAGGTATATATAATCTTATTATGCTCGACCTCGAAGGCGATCTCGTAGCACTACCTGAAGCAGTAGTAGCAGCAGCGATCTCGAGCAAAGAATCTTCGGCACTGCCGGCCGGAACTGTGGAGGTTCCCTCTCTAAAAGGCGAAGGACCTCTAATCAACAAATTATCCCCAACTGGGGAAACAACAGGCTCGCTCCTAGAAGCCTCCTTAGTAGAAGCCCTTTTTGGACCTCTGGCAATCCTCTTCTTGCGGGGAGAAGGTTCTTTCGGAGCAGAAGCCTTCCTTTTATGGGGGATAACGAGAGGCTCTGCAGTCGGAGCTAGTACGCCTCTCGGTATGGTCGTCAAGAATTTGTCTGTCCCGGTCGTATCTTTATTCTCATCCGAGAAAACAGACGGAACATCCTCCCTTCCAGTAGACCTATGGGAGGGCATTCTAAAACTTCTACGCATATCAAAATTGCGATGGAATGTATTGATGGATGCATAGAACTGCACGTACGAGTGAAGCATGTGCAGCTCCATGGAAAGAGAAGTTACGAGCACCGTAAAAGTTGTACCAGTGCAGCCAGCGATGAAGTACCGCCACCCTCTGGCTCAATCAATAAGTCCACCTCTGGACTTGAAGCTGGTAATGGCATTTCCCACATGCAATTGGTCATACCCAAACTGCCTGGCGAACCGACTGGGCAGATAGGGTTCCAAGAAGCAATGATCATCACTCATGTATAGCAAGTGGGAAGGTCTAATACAAACCAACCAATAGAAGGCTTCAGGAGAAAGAATGGTTCTCCCATGACCTTCATCCTTGAGTTTCCTCCCCTGTTGATTGATGTATACAGGGGGAACGATACAGAAGATCTTCCAGCTGTGGGCTACGTTTAATGTCCACCGATAATCTATGACGGTCGCCACGTTCCAAGAGGAATTCTTGTAATTCAACAAGAAATTATTTCCTGAACTGCTGGCGGAACCGGGAGACATCACCCGGGAATTGTGAAGAATTAACCATCCCATCAAGTACAGGAATGGTAATTCTACCCTGGAAAAGCTTTTACGCTGCGTCTCATCAGCGAGCAGCCCATCAGTGAGGGCCCTCAGACCTGCTTGTATTCTACATACCATAGCAGGAAGCAGGCCCAGTCTTGCTCCGAACACCAAATGCACTACGGGCCATAAAGTATTGTGATGGATGCGATCCGCAGACGCGATACCGGGTACTACCTAGCAGCGTAGCAAGACGGAGAGAAAGCCAGCTAGTTGAGCTTCCCTTGACAGAGGCTTGCGACAATGCCTTATATAACTGTAGACTTTAGTGCCTACAGGATAACCTCCTATCTCCTCATTGAGAACATGATATGAAACCCTAGAGTCTTCAATAAGATCATCGACCGTTTGGACATTAAGCACGCTCAGAAGATTCAAGGGCTTATCTCTGCTATCCACAACTTTGTCTGGCTTAGCGTCTCTGGCCTGATGAAAGAAGAGATAGGAGGCCCATTTGTTGGTATGAGCCAAATCAGAGGGCTCATTGTAGAAGATGGTACACGCAATATAATGGCTCATCAACTCTTGGTATACTGCTACTGCCCGAGGGTTTGTATCCCTCAACTCCCTGTTTGTAGGGATGTACTCTTCATAAGGAACGTCCCTCAGTGGCAGCCTTAAAATCTCTGCCATCTCATGAAGGGCTAAGTCTAACTCACCCAGCGGAGTGGCAAAAGTCCCAGTAAGCGAGTTGTATCGCTCCATCAAGGCTAAAAACAAGTTAGGGTTGAGAGGCAGCCCAACACTTGTGGCACTCACAGCCGCGAACAGACCAATACTTTCCAGCTCCGTCTGAAAGTGCTTCAAGGCCCATAAAGTCAAACTGGCCCATCGAAGATTCCTCGGGCTAAGCCATCCATTGGTCCGAGGGTTGACTCTGGGTACATTCCTCCCTGCCCCATAAAGTCATTGCAGAAGGTCGACATCTGAACCGGCTGGATCAGCGAAGTGTCCTCACTCGGAACACTACCCGGCAGTAATCCCCAAAAGGGCATAACAGGGCCCGAAAGACGACTCATATAGGCCCCCCCGTAGTATTCCTTGCTATATAAGATCTTCTCCGGTCAGCCGTGAAGATCGGGAGTCAGCACCCACATCATCTTCCTGGGATGCGTGGCATGGAAGAATGTCGAGATGGGGTAATCCCTGGGCATCTTCGGCAAATACATGATCGTGCCCTCAACAGTGAATACCCAGTCCTCCTTCTTGGGTTTGGTCTGGGACTGTTTGTCGATAACGTTCCCGAACAAGAATCTTGGCTTCTTATACTCCGTTCCGTCTATGTATGTCAGGGGCTCCCCACTGATCATACTCAGCAGCATGCGCTCTCTTTGGGACGATATCAGGATTCCCCTCTCTTCAGGGTAATTGGCTCCATAAATGGGGAATGTCACATGTGACAAATCCTCCAGATAATTCTAGTTCAGCATCCCGGCAGCAGAGCCCATCACCTCAGCCAAAAGAGGGATCTGCAAGTCCACTACAAAATGCAAGAAGTACAAGTCAGTTTCTACACTACACTCTTGCAGTTTGCTCCAAAGATTACCAGTCTGTGCTTTTACGCTAAGACTGTAAAAACTTGAGCTTTTACGCCGGAACTTATTTTCGAGGCATAAAATTCAAGGTTGCAGTATACACCAAAACTTAACAGTCTGTACTTTTACGCCAGACTGCCAAAATTTAAGTTTTTACGTCAGAATGCTCATCCAGCGCGTAAAACTCAAAGTTTGTAGTATACACCAAATTTTGACTGTCTAAGCTTTTACGTCGGACTGCAAAAATATGGAGTTTTTACGCTGACACATTAGGAATGTGGGCGTAATGATAGAATATCTCTGTGCATTATCGTCCTCGAAGAGGTTCTCAACACAGAAGATGATCTTGCGCGTTCACGTACAACGTGTGCGAAGGGTTTTTCTCTTCCCAAAATACTTTACCTATGACATCCGGAGCACGGCTCGACGGAGGGGCGCTGCATTCCGATCGAGGCTCATTCAGTCTAACAGGAGTTGCTCGCGCTTGAGCAGAGGAACGAGAAGAAGAGGCAACTTTCTTTCCCTTAGCGGTGGAAGTTTGTTTCGGTGCCATGGCTAAAACTCAGAGTGCTCAGAGAAGAAACAAAGAAGAGTTCTCAAAGAGACGAAGGTTTTTTGCAAAAGATAGATGAAGGGTTTCTTCTCTCAAAGCCTTAGGATATTTATAGAGTTCAGATAACTCTTCGAATCCTAACCAAATCCGATATTTAATATTCGGTTATGATTTGACACCACGTTAGCATATCATTAGAATACGGACAGCCAGTGGATCCAGAATTTACGCGTAGAACAAGTCTACAGTTTTACACTCAAAGGCTATAAGTCTATGGTTTTATGCCTAGATGCTTTTACGCTCAGTAGCTTTTACGCTCGAGAGGCTACAAACCTACGATTTTACGCTCAGAGGCTACAAATCTATGATTTCATGCTCGGCTTTTTTACGCTCAGAGGCTACAAATCTACGATTCTACGCTCAGAAGATACAAATGCTACCGATCTATGACTTTCTGCATATCTTAAAATACGCAAAAAATGCTCCTTTTTGGCTATAAAATATTCCAAGTGCCCAAAACATACAGAGTTCAACATTGAGGATGACTCTTCTTCTTGGGTCGTTTGGAAGCTCATTCGAAGTCCAGCCGGAATCTCTCTCAAAAGTTCAAGTATGGCCTGTTTGACGGCCATTTCTCTTCCTATTTTCAAGGGATTTTCGGGAAACCATCCTTGAAAATGATGGTCTGAACAAAGATCCTTCATGTCAAAGAAGTGACAGTTCAGAAATTCTACGCGATTCCTCGTCCAAAACAGCATGACAGTTTGGATCTTCAAAGACGACTTAATGCTAAGAAGCTTTCTATGCGTCTTCAGTTACGCGTAAAAGATGGGACGAGATCAGATATCTTTTTTATCAGAGTCGGCGTAAAGTTATTTAGACGTGCTGAAGTTGCACATATTTAGACTTCATCACAGCAAATATGGTAAATCATCAGATGCGTAAAATAAGACAATTCTATTAATCATGATTACATATGATGGAAATCCAGTCTACAAAGGGTTTTTCATCTTCATGATTACATATGATGGAAATCCTTTTTCTACAAAGGGTTTCTCATTTAAGATCACATCGAGAATCTGTTCTGCCAGGTTATCATATTGGTGTAGATCTTTTTCGTCTTCTACGGCACTTCATCGGCTCCTGCGACCGATGAACAAGAAAATGGTGAATGGCGGGAGGATACAAAACTGGGCTTGTATAAATTATTCAAGCCATCCTCCAAGCATGCCCTAGAAATTGTGTTGGGGGTTCAGACCCAACTCAATACTGGAAAACCGGGCCAAGCTGTCTGCCCTCGTCCACCGTCATGATGGAAAAAAAATACAGCTTGCAAGTTGGGTGGTCCAATACGACCCTTCCTCTCTCCTGGACGAATCGCCATATGAAATTGCTGATCATCCCGAGCAAAGGAAGCTATGATATTCTTCCATGATCCATCTTTGCAGAGGATATTTGCTCGAAGATGCTTCTTTTTACGGCTTCTCACATGCTGGAAGAACATGATCTTCTTCTTCCTCAAGTCAGCAAGACGAACATCGGCAACCATCTCTTCTGTGGTGAAGGAAGTGTGGGAAGAATAGGTTAACTCATTAGCCTTTATATAGGCAGAGGAGATCACATCAAATCCCAACAAATTACTAAATATTGCCGAGAAATCAGCCTCGAGAAACGAGTCAAATTTGACCGTTTCATGCTTCATTCAAAGTATTTCAAATTACGAGGAATTTGAAAACTTTGAAGGGGTTCTTGTAAAAGCATGAAAAATACGCTGCAGAATTATACGCAATATGCATAAAGCCCGCGTAAAGCAGAGTTTTAGTGTTGTGCAGCGTAAAGTATGATTTCAGAGCCATGGACGTACAGCAGAGCTTTAACGCTATTTAGCGTACAATATAGAGCTCAAAGAACAATCCTCATAAAGCGTCACTTTTAAGGCCATTTATAGCGTAAAAGGTGGCTACCTCCCTTTTTACAGCATAAAATACGCCTGCTTATTAATGCAGCTTGGAGTTGTATGAGGAACTCTTCGTATTCCTAGAATGAACCTATCAGACAGCACAATGAACCTGACCCCAGACAGAGAGTACCACACGACGATCGAGAGAACGGCTGTAATAATGATTCTGTACAGAGACCCAGATCATCGTTTAGTGACATTTTCTTGATACAAATTGCTTTTATGCATTCAAGAAAATACGCTGCCTACTTTACACAGGCAAGCAGGAGCTTTTACGCTCAGGAAGAGACGAAAGGAACCGCCACGTCAAAAGCTGCTCTTCTTACAGAACTCGAGGCACGTCTCTGCAGTTAATGCACAAGATGGGGACAGATCTTTGCATTTAATGCACGAGATTTTGTTCTATTTCCATGGACTGGGTGAGCTATAATTAGGGCTAATACGTCCACATCACCATCCCAGCACATTACGCCATCAGGCTAATTTCAGCTATAGGAGTACGCCGTATGCTATCTCCTTGAAATACGCTGACCTGGCTATTTTCAATTATAGGAGTACGCCATATGCTATCTCCTCGAAATACGCCAACTCAGGCCATATTTGCAAAGATGTGTGATAAGGATATTTGGCCCGAAATACGCCCAAGACCCCAATCAACATCAAGTTTTACGCGCTATCTGGCCTCTACGCCAACAAGATCACTATTTGGCTTCTACGCCAATGATACAGTTATTTGGCTTCTACGCCAATCATCTCTACACGATGGACAGTTACCTACGTGGCTTCCATGCTGTGATCTTCGATGAGCAGTCATACGCATTACCTCTTAATAGGACACGCGTCACACGCTTATTTAGAAGATCATTTATACGTGGGTAGCACTTATTATAAACGCCGCATAAAAGGTGCAGTTTTCTCCGTTATTTGGTTTTTATGCCAACAGTGACCAAACCCTATAAATAGAGACCTCCGGTCACGGAGGTCCAGGGTCAAAAATCGATTTTTGAGAGAGAAGAGTCCAGAGCACATACAGAGAGTAGTGATTGACGACTTTGGCATCGAGCATCCAATCCCTCTTGCGATCTTTGATGCTTCTCCTTCTTCTATAGCACTTCTTCGTCATCGTGTGGTCCAAGGGACAAAGTGATCGACCGCAGATCAGACTCCTATAGCAATATTTCCCTAGAATCAAATTTTTGTACTTAGTATCCTCGTATAGGATCAAATGTATTTTCTTTTTCTTGTTTGTAAACCAAAGAAAGGGTTTCGTATAAACCTAGTTTTATTTCTTTTATTTATTATCAAACATATATAACACCGAAATAGATCAAGAGATTAAAATAAAATAATTTACTACAAGTATGGCAAGGTACACTTGCTTGGGATTTGAATACCAATCGTTGCTCCGGTATTAGCGGGATCTGCAGGTACTCCTACGGTTGCTAAAATAATCATTATCATCATGTTCAGAAGACATCAAATAGCTAAAATTGCCTGTCCATAAGTCCAATTAGGACACAGGAACAAAATTGACAGTTTCTGGTCAAAGCGAGGTCCACATGTGGCCCACTTCGCACCGAAAAATATGCCAGAGACAATATTCTCCAAATTTGTCAAACTTAGTGTCTACAAGTCCAGAACGATAATATGAACCAAACGGAATATCCAAAACTAGATTCCGATGAGCCGATCACAAAATTGCCCGTCAAGTGGAGCCGTGGGGCTTGCGATACAGGATTTTGTCAACGTTCTCAGAATTGAACCAAACTTGGGTCACAGGACCAACGTATTGCTATGAGTTCGATGGCACAAGGTTTGTTTCGAAATGACGAGCGCACGCGAAGTTACAACCAGTTTCAGAACAGGGCTGATACGTGGTGTTATCAACGGATACGCGTTGATTTCGGTGTGCACGCACATCCAAATCAACTTCCGCAAAATTTCACACATCCGTATTGACGGTGCGCACCTTTCGGTAAAATTCGTACACAACCAAGTCACCTCGTTTAGCGGGACGCACCCATTTTCGAGAAAATCAGGATTTTAAATAACCAATATTTTGGTCATTTTCAAAATACAATCTATAATAGCATAAATTAAACTAAAATTAGGGTTTTAATCTCGATTATATGGTCTAAATAACTATTCAAATAGAATTCAGAAATAATACACAGGTTGGGAGAAAAATGGCAGTGAACTAGTTAGTTCGGGACAAATTATGAATTTTCAGAAATATGGTTTATTTTTCTGATTTTGCTTCGCAGTTTGCGATCGACACAAGACACGATACCCCAAATAAATTGCACAGAGTTCGAGAGGGTCACATAGGGTACGCGCAAGATTCGATAGAACAAAAATCGGTTCAATGCACAGGAAGATACGCACACGGGAAGGCGGTTACCTTGCTGTGGTTTTCAACAGGATGACGCGGCGGTGGTTGCGGGGTGGCGGAGCTCGACTGACGGCTGCGGCGGTTGCTGAGGCTGTGTTGGTTGTCGCTGGAGTCCCAGGGGAGGTCGGGGTCGGCCAAAGGACGGTCGTCGGAGCTCGGTGGCTAAGGCAGAGGTGGCGGTGTGGTGGAGTCGGGTGGCCGGGTCAGGCTGAGGGTTCTCGCCGGGGAAGATGAGGGGCGACAGAGGATGGGGGAGGCACGGCAGCTTGGTTGGCCCGGGTTGGTGGCGGCCGAAAGAGAGGTGGCCGGAGGAGCTACGAGTCACGGCGGAGGGTGGTGGCAGTGACCGTCGGTTGCTGTGGGGGTGATGGCGGTGGCAGTGGTGGGTTAAAATAGGAGGAGCGGGGAGGAGAAGGGGTGGCGGTTGCTGGAGGTGGAGCGTCGCGGGGAGGCGAGACGGCGCGGGAGCGTTGGGGGAAGAAAAAGGGCGGCTGGCGGTTACAACCGGCGGAGAGGGGAAGGAGAGGGATTGTCGGGGTTAGGGATTTACTGTAGCATAGTTCGGGTCGGGTTTCGGGTAGTGGGTCGGGTCGGGTTCAGATCCGACCCAATACAATAGGATTGGTTTTGGTTGGGTTGGGTTGGGTTGGTTCAGGATTAAACCGGTTTGGTTCAAGATGGTTTAATCCGGTTTATTTTGGTTTATATAAAACTTGTGTTTTTAGGTCTTATAAAAATAGTTCTGGGGCCCAATAAATTCTAGAAAAATTACAGTATGTCTAATATTTTACTTTAGACCCAAAATTATTATTTTTATAATATTTTAATATTTAACAAAATCATAAAATTTATTTATTACCAGAAAACATTTATTTTAATTAGTTAAAAATAACATAAAATTCTCAAAAATTTATTTTTAAATTTTTAAAAATTTTGGGTGTTTACAATCTACCCCCCTTAAGAGGATTGCGTCCTCGCAATCAAAGAATAATGAAACATAATCGGTCAGAAGAGATGACACGGTTGCAAAATATGTTTGAAAGCATAACACAAAGAAAGAATCATGATCAAGAAAAATCGAAGGATGAGGGTTAAGCAAAACACCTAGGGAAGGAATAAAGTACTTCCCTAGACAATAAAAGTTAGATAATTCAAGAATAACGAAATCTAGATAGAGCAAGAAAATCTACAGCTTAGGAAAACTAGGTTATCAATTATTAATAAGTTCAAAATACTAGGTTTAAGGCTAAGGTCATGAATTAATAGGCATGTGGTATGGCAATGCTAGGAATAGATATCTAAGAATAACTTAAATCTTACGCTCATGTGCTACTCCATGAGTCTGCACGTCCTCCATGGTCATCGCAAAAGCTTTTTCGTATCCTTGCGGTGGATTCCCCTGCTGTTGTTGGGCCTGCTGGAAGAGTACTGCCTGGGGTGCCAAAGGTGGCCTTGACTAATACCCTCCTGGAGCTGGTAGTATGACTCCTTCAACTCCCGTCTGTGGTGCTCCTAATGCTGGATAGGCTGGCCTCGGTGCTGGTAAAGCTTATCGGTTTACCATTATTGCTCCCTCTCGACGCTCAGGGCATTCCTTGGCTAAATGTTGGTTGGATCCGCAAATCAAACATAATCCCATTTTGTGTCTGCACTCGTTCTCAATATGGCCTCGCTTGCCACAATATTGACAGATAGGCAGTGCCTGCGGAGATGCTATGGGTGGCTGGTGCATGTGAGATCTTTTTGCAGCTTCTTCCTGTGGTGCTCTGGCTGGTGCTGATGTAAAAGGCCGCTTCAGGCTGGACTCTCTTCTGGTGATGCACTCCATGCTCGGCTGCATCAAGGACGTCCGAGTAAGAAGTAGGTACAACCGAGCCAATCTGTCTCTGTAGCTCAAAGTTTAGTCCATCGAAGAACTTTTCAGCCTTCTCCTCTTCTGTTAGGATCAGGATAGGGGTGAAGCGACTCAGACGAATGAACTCTGCATTATACTCTTCCACTGTCATATTATCTTGAGTGAGGTGATTAAACTTGTCACGAAGTTCTGATCGAGCAATAGATGGAATATACATCTCCTGAAAGAGTCTGGAGAACTCTTCCCAAGTGACTCAGTCTAATCCGAGCCATGTCTCCTCAGATAGCCACCAGTGATGTGCATTATCCGTCAACTGCATCCGGACGACAGTCATCCAATGCTCCCTTGGAAGCTTAGCTGCTTCTAATTGATATTGAGTGTTTGTGAGCCACTCATGAAATTCAGTAGGCTCCTCCTTGCTAGAAAAGGTACGGGGCTTCAGCTGGCAAAAATTGGTGATAGATCCCGTCGATGGTCGTCGAGCTGGTAGGTTCGCCTACTCCAATACAATTACTAGGCTGTTCCTTAAGTTCTCTACCTCGTGACGCAGAGCCTCTTGTTGAATCTGTTGTTGGACTTGCATCATTGCATAAAATATTTGAAACATCTATTTCCCGTCCATAGCTTGCCCATGTGGGAATACGGGCATTGGTGGAGTAAACTGTGGCAGAATATCATCTTGATGGATTCTTGATGCATGCTAATTTGCTTGACTACTTTGGTGAGTGGAGGGATCTCCACTTAATGGCGTCACTCTATCTTCTTCGTAGGTGGCTACAATATCTTGTGGTGATCCTGTGGGAGTCTCGTTGCTTGCTGGTGGATCCATTACTCTGCATCCAAAATAAACTATAAGAGGCGCACAGAGGAATCAAGACAGGATGCATGTCAAGAATTTAATTCGAATCCGATATAGATGTCAAGAACGATTCAATCAAGTGGATGAGATCCTAAAACGTATCCTATCCTTGTCGCAGGCTTGCTCAGTTCCAAAGTTAAAACTGAAACAATTAATCGTTGGCCTGCATGGGCCACCAAAAAAACTATATCACGCCCCAGTCCTAAAATACCAAGGGACTAGACATGTGATAATGGCGAGCAACACACTCCGATGGGCAAACCCAATTTAATGGACTCATCAGGATGTACTTAAGCTATAAAACAACAATAAAGGACTATACTACTAATCTCATCCACAGCAATAAATATAATCAATATGAAATATAAAGCAACATTAAGTCTCAATAAAATATATCTCAGGGAACAACCCGATAATAAGTCTGATACAACAGTCAATAGATAAAAAATAAAGAAGTATAACAACAGCAAAGGCTGAGTATAGATAAAGCAGATACTCAGGAGAAATCTTCGGCGATCACCTCGTCCTCAGGTATTGGTACTGCTCAAATGTCTGCTCCTGTCCCGTACACCTCGAGGTAGATCTCCCCTGCTAAACCTGGGGACATAATGCGGATTCCAGGTCCTCAGGGGACATAGCAAGGTACAAGAATAACTTAAGCCAAAATAAATATAGTACAATAATAAATGAATCAATAGGATAAAATATGTAATCAGCTAAGTGATATGCAAGTGAGAGCATCACTAGTACTCAGGCTGAGACCACTATAAGCTCTGTATCGGGGAGCCGGTAGCAGTAATATCACGTAATGTGCCTAGCTCTGATGTAGAGTCTACGGCCTCACAATAATAAATATATATATATAAATTAGCCTATAGCCTGTGTGTCTCTCCTAACCCAATATAATCACACGTCTCATGTCCACGATGTCTCATATCCATGTCACGTAAGATCATATCTAATGCAGCAAGTTATATGATAGCTATGAATATAAAGTCTATGTCACAAATCCTATAGCCTATACAGAATCACCATGAATATCTTAGGAAGATTCTGTCTCATGAACAGTGTCAGGTGTCCTGTGGTATGAAGTACTTGATGATGCAAGCACGAAAAATGGGGTCTCGATATCCATCTCTAGGTGACGTTACACAACTCCGCGTACGGCGTTGACACCCGAATATTATTCGGACGCTAAGAAATATCACACAGTCCTAGGTTGAACATATATATCACGAAAATAGATCAAGAGATTAATATGAAATAATTTACTACAAGTATGGCAAGGTACACTTGCCTGGGGTTTGAATATCAATAGTTGCTCCGGTATCAGCGGGATCTGCAGGTACTCCTCCGGTTGCTGAAATAATCATTAACATCATGTTTAGAAGACATCAAATAGTTAGAATTTCCTGTCCATAAGTCCAATTTGGACACAGGGGCAAAAGTGACAGTTTTTGGTCAAAGCGGGGTCTACATGTGGCTCACTTCGCACCGAAAAATATGCCAGAGACAATGTTCTCCAAATTTGTCAAACGTAGTGTCTACAAGTCCAGAACGACGATACGAACCCAACTAAATATCCAGATCTGGATTTCGATGAGCCAATCACAAAATTGTCGTCAAGTAGAGCCGTGGGGCCCACGATTCGGGATTTTGTCAACGTTCTCAGAATCGAACCAAACTTGGGTCATAGGACCAGCGTATTGCTATGAGTCTAATGGGCAAGTTTCATTTCAAAATGACGAGCGCACACAAAGTTACAACGAGTTTTAGAACAGGGCCGATACGGGGTGTTGTCGATGGATACGCGTTGATTCCGGTGTACACGCACATCCAAATCAACTTTCGTAAAATCCCACATATTCGTATTGATGGCGCGCACCTTTTGGTGAAGTTAGCACACGACCAAGTCACCTCGTTTAGCGGGGCGCACCCAGTTCCAGAAAAATCAGGGTTTTAAATAACCAATATTTTGGTCATTTTTACCCTCAAATTAAATATAATCTACAGCAGCATAAATTAAACTAAAAATAGGGTTTTAATCTCGGTTATATGTTATAAATAACTGTTCAAACAGAATTCAGAAATAATACACAAGTTGGAAGAAAAATAGCAGTGAACTAGCGAGTTCGGGATAAATTCTAAAATTTTAGAAATAGGGTTTATTTTCCTAATTTTGCGTCGTACTTTGCGATCGACACAGGACTCGATACCCCGAACAAATTGCACGGGGTTCGAGAGGGTCACGCAGGGTACACGCATAATTTGACAGAATAAAAATTGGATCAATGCACAGGGAGATACGCACGCGGGAAGGCGGTTACCTTGCTGTGGTTTTCGACATGATGACGCGGCGGCGGCTGCTGGGTGGCGGAGCTCATCCGACGGCTGCGGCGGTTGCTGAGGCTGTGTTGGTAGTTGGTGGAGTCCCCGGGGAGGTCGGGATAAGCCGAAGGACGGTCGTCGGAGCTCGGTGGCTAAGGCAGAGGTGGCAGTGTGGTGGAGTCGGGTGGCCGGGTCAGGCTGGGGGTTCTCTTTGGGGAAGAAGAGGGGCGACGGAGGATGGTGGAGGCAGGACAGCTTGGTTGGCCGGGGTTGGTGATGGCCGGAGGAGAGGTGGCCGGAGGAGCTAGGAGTCACGGCGGAGGGTGGTGGCAGTGGCCGTCGGTTGCTGTGGGGGTGATGGCGGTGGCGGTGGTGGGTTTAAATAGGAGAAGCGAGGAGGAGAAGGGGCGGCAGTTGCTGGAGATGGAGCGGCGCGGGGAGGCGATGTGGCGCAGGGGCATTGGGGGAAGAAGAAGGGCGGCCGACGGTTACAACCGGCGGAGAGGGGAAGGAGAGGGATCGTCGGGGTTAGGGATTTACTGTAGCATAGTTCGGGTCGGGTTTTGGGTAGTGGGTCGGTCGGGTTCAGATCCGACCCGATCCAATATAATTGGTTTGGGTTGGGTTGGGTTGGTTTAGGATTAAACCGGTTTGGTTCAGGTTGGTTTAATCCGGTTTATTTTAGTTTATATAACACTTGTGTTTTTAGGTCTTTAAAAATAGTTCTGGGGTCCACTAAATTCCAAAAAAATTACAGTATGTCTAATATTTTACTTTACACCTAAAAATATTATTTTTATAATATTTTAATATTTAATAAAATTAAAATTTTATTTATTACCATAAAACATTTAATTTAATGAGTTAAAAATAACAAAAAATTCTCAAAATTTTATTTTTAAATTTCTGAAAAATCTGAGTGTTTACAAGTAGTAGTAGTAGTAGTAGTAGTAGTAGTAGTAGTAGTATAAATTTAGCACAAATATTCCATGCAGCAACCAACCTTGTCCGTGTCTATGTCCAACACAACCCCCAAATAGTATACATATAGCAGTGGAAGAGAACGTGTGTGTTTGTCCGTGTGTTTGTGTGTCAAGAGAAATAGGGTTAGGATTTACCTAACCTAGGAGGGGGTTGACTTACTGGAAGAGGTCGGTGGATCAATCGGACCGAAGAGGAGTATCGATCGAAGAAGAAGAGGGGAGAGAAGGATTAGGGTTAGGGTTCTTCGAATAACGCTGCTTGACGGAGAGGAGGAGCAGTCGAAGGGGAAGCGCCGCTCGCCGGATGGGAAGGGTGGATGGGAGGTTAGGGGGAACTAAAAAATTCGAAAGGAAAAAATTTAGGGGAAAAGTGAATTCGATCTGCCGATATCAATTTTTAGCGACGTAACTCAAAAATACATCGCTAAACATCATTAGTAATTATGTATATTGGACATGCACGAAATAACGTAGCTAAACATTGTTGTTATTAAAAAACTAGCAGCGTTCAGTGACTCCTAGCGGCATATTTTTATATAGTACCTAACGGTATCACTATTCGTTGTAATTAGTTGCCATCAGAGATTTATTGCGACGTACTTGTTTAGAGTCGCTAAATTTCTAGATTTTAGAGGCATCTCTTTCAAATGTCGCTAGTATGCTTTATTTCTGTAGTGAGCCACAAGCAGAGAGCTCTGCTCAAAGCTCGCACCTACACAAGAAAGAGAAGAAAAGAATCCTTAGTGGAGGCTAGAGATTGTTATAATCCACAGAGAACAAATTGATCCATAAAGGAAGCTTTTGTGTGTAGAAAAGGCTTATACTAGTGAATGTAATATTCAGGTCTTTCCTTTGAGATGTGGTAGATGGTGAGAATATCTATACTACTATTTTTATATAAAAATAATAATATTGAATAAATAAAAGAGCTCATTTGCTCCTTTAAAAGTTTATGTTCACTAAAATTGGTATTACAAAGAAGCACTCAAAGTTTGATTTGTTAAAAAAAGTTTCGTGTTGTCGCCTCCAGAACCTCTTCTCGTCCTTTATGTACTTATTGCAGGAAGTATTGTCATTATGTTACCACCTGGTATGCTCGTTAGCGGTCTAGTCTAATTTGTTCTTACTGTCAGATGTCTGCTCACCCAGTGGATAATTGTTTTCTGCTTCATCCACATTTAAGAACTCAATTCTTCAAGCAGATACAGACAAGGGATTCCTCCTCAACTCGCTCTCAGGTACCTCACGCTCACTTTATTGACAGTATAAAGGCATCGCCAGATATTTAGTACCGTCTTACTCAGTTACAGGCCCCAGCTCCAGCGCCAGCCTGTCTTTGCTGGCTCATCTGTATCAGCCTCTACTGGTACGTCTACTTCTTGGATATTAGACTATGATGTTTCTCATCATATGACTTTTGATCTTAGTCTCTTATCTAGTATTACATATTTGCCATCCCACTTTTATTCTTTATACACGGCTGATGGTTCTCAATTAGTCATCACTCAATTTGGCTCCATTATTCACGATACTTTGAGCCTTTCTATTATTTTACATGTTCTTATCTTACTTTACACCTTATATCAGTTAGTAGCCTTTGTGAAAGTGGGTTTATTATTGTTTTTGATTCCCTCACATGTTCTTTGAATTATTCTTGTACGAGCCAGACGATTGATCGTGCTAATAGGAAGGGACGGTTGTACCACTTAGTATTTCTGTATATTCTATCAACTCGATGTTTGAGTTCTAGTCATGGTACTACATTACGTCTGCTGTCGAGTTGTTGGGCACATGCTTCGATCATATTTCAGATCCCGTATAAAGACTTTATTCTATAGTAGAGCTCTTCGACATGGTTCTTTCTCTTATCTATCCACAAGCATAAGTGTAAGTTAGCAAAACACTTAGCTCGACCTTTTCCTAAGAGTTTCCAAAATCTAATAGTATTTTTGAATTAGTTTACTTTGAGATATGGGGACCTGCTCCTATCCTATCTATGCCTGATTTTCTCTGCTATGTGAGCTTTATTGATGATTACACTCGTTATACTTGGGTCTATCTTATGCGTCACAGTTCTAAATTTTCTACCATTTATAAGATGTTTACTACTATGATTAATACTAAATTTAATATTAGGATTAAAACTTTTCCTCTGAATGTGCTTATGTGTATCTCTCCACTACGATGAGATCTATCTTACAATCTCACAGGACCATTTTTCAGTATTTATGTCCTTATACTCAAGAACAGAATGGGGTAGTCGAGTATAAACATTGTCACATTCTTGAGGTTGCTCGTGCTCTCTTGTTATCCTCTTTTGTTCCTCAAACGTTATGGGCAGAGGTCATTCTTACTTTTGTTAATCTTATTAATATTACTTCTTCCTCTATTTTATTTGGTTAGATACCACATGGAAGTCTTTTTCGTGTCCTCCTAATTACAATATGCTTTATACTTTTGGGTGCACTTATTTTTTTCTTCCTTTGACTGAGCGCACAAAGTTGTTAGCTCGATCAGCCAAGTGTGTCTTACTCGGTTTTAGTTTCGAGCACAAGGGATACCTTTGTTATGATCACTTGGATCATCGCCTTCGTATATATCACTAAGTCACATTTCTAGAGGATTCTCCTTATTTTACTGTCCTATCTTCGAATATTCATTTTTTATTTCCTTCAGCTCTATTTTTTAGTGTTTTGCATTGACCCTATTATTTAATCCCTCTCCTGGTACAGCTCCTCCTATGATGCCTCTGTCTTTGTCTCATGAGGATCCTCTACATATTCTACCACCATCTACTACACCATCTTCTCCACCATATATGCCTCCTCCATTATCTCTCTGCTAGTCCTAATGTAGTCATCGACCTCCTACTCATTTTACTCATAACTGTTCTAGTCCACCAAACAAGTTTGATTTTACTACCTTAGTCTCATATTCTCCACAAGTATATTCTTTTCTTACTTCTATCATACTACACGAGAGCCCAATTATTATCATGAGGTTGTTCAGTACCCTGAGTGGTTGGAGGCTATGGTAGAGGAGTTTCGAGGATTTCAACATACAGGTACTTGGGATGTCGTTCCACTCCAAACGTGATCAAGCCTATTAATTGCAAATGGGTCTTCAAAGTCAAGTATCGACCTGATGATCTATTGTGCGACAAAAGGCTCGCATTGTTGCTCGAGGTTTTATATAGAGCATGGGATTGACTATGATGAGACCTTTGTCTATGTTGTTCAGATGGCCACAGTTCGTACATTACTAGTTATTATTGTCATTCGTCAATGGATACTATATCAGATGGATTTGAAGTGTGTCTTTCTTTATGGTTCTTTATCCGATATTGTCTATTTAGAGCCCCCTCCAGGTCTGTCTTGCCCTGCTTCCGGTATATTATGAGCCGAGTACGTAACATCATCCCAGACTACACGACGTACGAATTCTCCAGTATCCATATTCGTGATTGTCGCTTGTAAGGTTCTAGGATAGGTTACAACAAGTTATCTATCTCATGATATAATAAATTAACATCCTGAATAAAGGACAATTCTAAGATTATAAATAGAAAATTAACTATTCTACCCTATTACAACTATTAAACCAATATATATTATATATTTGTACCTATAATAGATGATGAGAAAAAAAATATGCTTCTAACTCAATCCCTTTCAATTATAGCATTTCGATCTGATTCTCTAGTTGTTCTTCAATATTTGATAGCACCTTCTTTTGGAACATTGCTACAAAACTAGTGAACAATACTAGGTCGTCAAACGACATGCAAGCCCTCGGTCAAGGATGGAAACTAAAATAAAATAAATTGAGAATCTGAGAGGTAGTCGGATTCTCAAAATTCTAAAATAAAGGAATATAATAATTTATAGGGATTATTGCGTTAACTTGAAGAATGGCCCTGACTAGATCTTGTTCTTATGAATTTCTTAGTATTCGTCCTATAACTAGGTCCTAAGAATTCATAAATTATAACTACAATCACAATCACAAACAACCTAAGTTCACTACCATAAACACAATCAAGTTTCTTATATGATAATGTAATTTAGAGAATACACCTGGATCACATTCATCCTATTTTCTCAAAAATAATCCCATGGCCAGGGATCAGGCTGTAGCAAGGTGGCACAGTGCTTAGTGTCCGGCCCTCTCACCTCCAATGAGTAAAATACTAGAATACCATTAATTCACCTAATCAATTTTTTAATTAAAATAGGTATGTCCAATAAAGTATATTATTAATTCACCTAGTCGATCTTTTTAGTCTAAATAGGTACGTCCAAAAATTATGTACATGTAAGTGAGCTAAGTCTCGCACACTCAATTCGCAAGGCTTTACGAAAGAGCTAACTATTGATGAGCTTTTTTTGTTATTATATTACAAAGATTCTGGGTGTGATCCAGTTGTTCTCTCTCGTCCAATGCACTAACCTAAAGTTATAAACGATCATATTCTATTATCTTGCATTAAGTTTCTGCTAGGCACAACTATGGATCTTGAATATCAATTCGTGTATCTAAGTACCACGAAGAACGAGAATATGATTCAATATTTTATTCTCTTCCATGGATCATATCACGAACTCTGGATATCATGATTCTAATATTTTACACTTTCTTTAATTGAATCATGACATAATCAGGGAATTCAAATTCTAGATATTATGTTCTTTTTTCAATTGAAACATGATGGGCACATAATATCATAAATCCAATATCTTGTTCTCCTTTCAAATGAAAATATGATAGAATACAAGATATTATCAAATTGAATAATTGAATTTCTTCCAGCAGAAACACAGGATATAAATAATTATGTTTTGCTTTCGTTCTACGTGTCCGTGTCCTATGTATCTTAAGTTTTGAAGAAATTCAACCCTTATAATTTAAATAAAATTACAAGTATGTCTCTAAGAACAAAATTCCTATGAATTATGTTAAATAAGTTTAACTAATTTTTGGATTTCGAAATGGCCAACTCTGAAAATTCTTGAAAATTTCTGCAGAGTCTCCTTTGTCTTTTAGACTCTGAAAATTTTTATAGTTTATTTAAAGACCCGGAGCAACCCTTCGTAGAATTCTCTGGGTATGCCGACCCCTTCGGTGGAATAACTCAATAATACACGTAGTTTATATATATATATATATATATATATATATATATTCAAATAATAAACATAGAATTTCTTACCAATGCGATACTTTACCTTAACAATTAGCTATTTTAGTAGTTAGCATTAGTCCGGATTTGCTACACAAATTCAGAATCTCAATATAAGTCAGGCTTCATAATTTATACAAACATTTAAATAACATAATGATACAAGAATGGGAAATGTAATTCCTAGTAGCTCGTATATCAAGCATCTTGTTTGTAAGGTACTAAACATTCAAATATTCAATTATCATTTTTTGTAAGCTTAATCAAACACGTAGCTATATATAAATGGTATTTTGTGTTTTCAAAACTTCTGAAGTTCTAGAAAACTTCACCAAACTTAAAATAGAATTCGTGACTATATAGCCTAACAAGGAAATTAGAATTTAACGCTTATGTTGGATGTTATAGGTCTATCGAAATATCAGTTTCGGATCTAATATACAATCATAACCCAAAGTAGAAGGACCTAATCAACATAACCCAATTTTTCTAATATCCAAACATCATAGTAGGACTCTTAGTCTAGTACAAAAGCTAAATTTTTATATTAATTAAAATCCAAATATTATATTTGACAAATTTGAGCCGATGCGATCCCGAGAACTTAAGGTATGAACTATAATGTATTATATCTAAGATTTTTGAATTCTACAAATCTATATGACATGCTAACTTGCTTAAATTTTCATGTTTGGATAGGTCCTAATTATCCAACATCCTATTTTGGCCAATATGTCTTTGAAATTATTGTCCTAAGGACGCACTTTCTTTGATATTAGGTTTTCTTAACCTTAACTTTCTACAAATCCTCTTAGAGTTAATTTTATGCTAAAATAATCAATTTAGGCCTTTTTGGACTAACGAGTCCAAATTTAGACCAATACGGTTAATTCTTAATACTTAGGTATCTTCTAAAAGTTTTCTTAGGATTTTTTCCTTGAATATCTAGAATATTACACTTCTAAAGTGATTTCTTAAGCGGGGATTCAAAATTCTAGGTTAAATGTCCATATTGGAGACCGAAATGACCTTTATTGTATACTGAATCAAGTCTACGATTGCAAAGACACTCCTAGTGTGAAATTATACATATAGAATCCATGATTAGGCTACTAGCGATTAATTAGGTTCCAAATTAAATTCTGACAACGGTATTAAATCTTTCCAAAATACTTAGGATGAAGAATTTTACCATACTAGTATAGTATATATTAAGTATTAACCCATAATATGTCATACACATAACTATATTCTTAATCACTCTCTATATATAGGTCATTCTAGGCACAATTCCATAACACGGTTATTTATTATGTCAGACGTTTATTCATAGGGATGTGTGTGTGTACCGACGATTATTTACGTCTACCCCCTAACTTTAATATTCAAAAGAAAATTATTTTACTGTAGTTACACCTCTAGTTGTAAACATATGAATTTATGTGACTAGAGACAATAATTATATCTACAAGCTCATAATTTCAAAAGTTTGGATTGCTAGTGTTTGCCATTGATTCAAAGTTAAAACAAACTTTATTTTATAACAAACGAAAGAGTACAAAAAATTCCTAAACAAAAAATCTAAGCCAAATATTTTTTAATTCTGGGGAATGTGACGATGGAGATCGAGTACTGCGATGACTCCTTTACTCCGTTGACGGTCAGACAAGGGAATGAGAATGCTTTCTTTTGTTCTCTCTCCTGTGCCCCTGTGTGCGTGTCTAGGTATGCTACTATGCTATTTATAGCTATCCTGGCCGATGGGCTATATACGCCATATATACTATGCACCTCTGTTTGGTAGCCACATGGGGCTCCTTCAATAGAATATGGTTGCAACTGCGGACGCATACCACAGGCAGTAGGCACGTAACCTCGGTTGGGATATAGGGTTGATAAAATCACGGTTGGGAGATGGGATTATTTTAACCCATTGTGTACGTGACTTGGTCAACTAGATACGTGGTCAGCACTGATTATGTGAAGATATTTTCAGTTGTAACAAAAATATTATGCAAGCTGACGTATGCATGGAGTCGTGGCTACATACGAGCTCTAGTCTGACTTGGGTCTTATGGCCACATGGTGTCGTGGCCGCATAACTGCTCTCGTCTGGCCTGGGACTGGTGGACACTTTGGCTGCATGGTAGCGAGGCCGCATATGTGCTCTCGTCTGGCCTAGGTCTGATGGACACTTTGGCTGCATGATAATGATGACGCATAGAGTCGTGGCCGTATACGAGTGAACACGTGGCACTGAATACCTAACAAAGTCATTAATGTACTGATGTAACTTTCTGTCTTTTTGTGTGTCGTCGCCTCTTTCACGATTCCCGAAGCATTCAGGGCAATAAGTGTTATGTCAGAACTTTATGACAAGTATTGAATGATATGTCAGGGAATCTTATGCTGCCCCTAACTCCATGGCAGTTTGGGCCACATTGATGCTTTTGCAGGTGATACGGCTTGTCTTTATTTTGCGGGTGCATGGGCTCTATATGTTCTGCCTTTATTTTGCATAGCTTTAGATTTTTCATGCTTCTATAAAATCCCCTTCAAAGTTTTCAAACTGATAAGTTTGGAATACTTTGAACAAAAAACATGGATCAATGACTTGGGCTGCATAAGTGACATGCCACATGGACGTGTTGTCGCATAGACGAGTCTGCCAGTCTGTCCAATCTTTATTTAATGAGAAGATTTGGCTCGATCTTCTAGGAGATCTCTTAGGATTCTGAGTCGATGACAGTTTTTAAGAGATAATGATAAATTTAAAAGGCCAAAAGTTGCCAACTGTCACGTAGATAGAGGTGGTTTGAAACCCGAGGCGCTATTATTATCCCTAGTCGTCGACTGCTGCCTATATATAGAGGATCTGAAGAGAGAGAAAAACTTTACTTGCTGCTTATTTTTTTCTTCTTCCTCCAACTTCCTCCTTTGCTTACTCGCCATGGCCCCTCCCAAAGCTTCTTTCTTTACTGCTGCTGCCAAGAAGACCCCCAAGGAAAAGGGCAAAAGCAAGGGCAAGGGTCACGTTGTCAAGGCAGACCCACCTCCGCTTCCCACCGACGTTCAACCATCAATCATGGGTAGGTATTTTGGAGAAGAAGAAGTTGGGTTCAGAACACAGAGACACATATGCACAGTTGATCGCATAGATGAGCCATCATCTAGAACATGCGCTAACTTTTTTCTGCCATATGGGTAGCTCAACCGCATGGTTAACCATGCCACATGAATAACTCTACCGCATGGGTATCTCAACCATATGGGTAACCTGTTGCATGAATAAATATGCCTCATGGGTATCTCAACCGCATGAGTATATCAGCCGCATGAGTATATCAGTCGTATAAGTATCCCAATCGTATGGGTAACCCTACCGTATGAACAACTCTACCGTATGGTATCTCAACCGCATGAGTATCCTAGCCACATGGGTAACCTATCGCATAAGTATCTTACTTAGAATCATTGATAAGTTCTCTCAATGATTCTGATCAAATTCCTTTGTTATTTTGCAGTAACTTTACCCACTGCACCCTCTGGCGAACTAGTTCTTGGTCACAACCTGCTTCCATTGAATATTAACCTCGAGGACTTGGTTGTTGTCATCCAAGTTCAGATTGACAAGGGTCTATCTCATGAGCGACAACAGAATATTGTTGACCAGACCGCTTCCTTTCTGCTGAGCCAAATGAACTCAAGGAAGATCCTCGCTGGGGACGGTCGTCATTCCTTTAAGAAGCCATATTTTTTATTCGGGGATGTGCTAAAGGCTTCTTATCCTGAGATGGGGATGGCAGGAAGAACAGGTCCTTTACCATCCACGGGATGGATATGTCTTTCCCTTCCTTTGAGTGTCATTTACCCTTGTCGAATTTGAAGGTGATGATGAGTCCTCATCAAATGGGCTGGAACTTGACACCTGAGCAAAAAGGGGCCCTTACTGGCAATGTTCAATGTGGGACCGGAAAGGGAAAGGGAGAGTTTTTCAGTATAAAGGAGTCACCCTCGTATAATTTGCTTGGACTGAAACCGGCTTTGTCGGAAGTGAATTAGGGCCGAATCTTAGTGTATACACATCGAACACTTTCCTTCATCAGGTTGCCAATAAGGGGTCTTATCCCCATGGTAAATTGGAAACTCTTAGCTGGGTACATTACAGCCCCTCCTGGTTTTGCCTGACCTTGTGGATTCTGAAAAAGTTTGAGCGGGAACTTAGAGAAGCCGACTTATTTTTTAATGTGAGGGGTACATGTTATGGTCTAGAGATGAATCGACCCCTATTCATTGTCCTGATGGAATTGTATAACTGTCTCACAGGGACTTTCTTTACACCTAGCAGCGAAATGGGACTGGCTTTGCATGAAATGTATGTTGTCTCAAAACTTCCTTAGGGTAAAGTATCCTATGAAGAGTACACCCCAAGTAATAAAAAAATTGGAAAGTTGGAGGAAGATAATCTGGAGATCCTAGCGGTGTACCAGGAGTTACTGTGCCATCACGATATTTGTCAGCCGTTGTCAAAGAAGAAGAAGAAAAAGTCTTCTGAGGGAGCCTCCCCCCATATCATGACTTTGACCCATTATCTATTTTCAAAGAGGAAGGGGTCAACTAAAATTTATGTTCGGGTGCTACAATCCAAGCAGGTAGTTGCTAATTTAATTCAGGCACAAAGGGAGTTGGTTGCTGAGGGTGAGGAAGTTGAGGGCTCCTCGAAGGAAAGTGACGAATCCCTTGACGAGCTTGGTGACCTTAGAGAGGAGCTTAGCTACTTCTTTATGGACACCCATAAACTGTCCACTAAGGCCATATTAGCGGGATATTTGATGCTTTAACAGAATAATTGCATAGTCTCGGACGGATCTGCGAAAATAGAGAGGATTAGTCGCAAGCTCATTCTCCCTTCCATGAGTTTGGCTTACGTCCACAAGCTGGCCCTCCTACTAGCCATAGTTTGTTGTATCCACCGTGGTCTTTATAAGTTTGCTAAGAAGGTGAAAGACCATCCTGGAAGGAAATTTTAATAGCGCTGAACTCCCCTATCATTAGTTGATGGGTTGGCTTCTTTTGCATCACGAATCCATGATGCATCCTGTAATAGATAAGGATATGGAAGCGGTCAATGCCCTGATTGGCATGTATTAGGGGATAAAATAGATGTATGACATAGTCTCTACCGATAGGAGGGAGCTCTCCTTTATGACAGGCTAGATTTTTTCCACGACCGAGCCTGAGTTCTCGGATGATGAGAGAAACCTCGTTCACCAAGACGGTGGGAAAGATACTCAAAACTTGTTTGAGAAGATCTTTTGTTGGCTCCAAGCCATTCGTCCCTCCCATCTAGTGTGCCAGAATCGAGCTGTAGTCTTTGTGGAGCCTTATTTGCCAAGCCTGTTTGCTCGCCAGTTTGGGTATAGTCAATTCTTGCTGGGTCATCCGAGCTCTTCTCTCAGATACAGTGGCAACTTACTCAATGGATCCAGAGCATAGAGTTATTATAATTCAACATGTACCTGTACTCGGTTTTAACTACCAGTGGTTGACGTCGTGCCAAGGATATTTTACACAACGGTAAGATATTATGGCACGGATAATGCCCCGCCGTCTGGCTTCGATCTAAAGAGGAGTTATCTTGAGGGTACCATGTTGATGCCTCCAGAAGCAAGAGCTCGTAGGACACCTAACAAAGGTGTCACCAGAACTTTGCTTGTGGAGTTAGACCCATCGACCGAGGAAGAGGAAATACCTCTTTCCGATAATCTCTTGGCTGCGAAACACAAGTCAAAAGTCAAGACTCATCATGCTCGCTACTCGAAGAATGCGAGGACTAAGGTGGCCCCCAGAGGTGAGACCTATGACAAAATTGAAACCCCTTACGAAGGGGACCATGAGAGAAGAGGTAGGACCCCTTGCACTGGTGGTTTCTGAAGTAGACCCCACTTTATATGTTGTGATGGTATCCGTAAAACCTCTTTATTTTATTCCTATGTCACCATTTCGTGACTATTTCTCTTCTGGTTTGTCTGGAATTATGCAGACACCACCGAAGAGGGTGCGCCTCTGACAAGAAGCTGCCTCGGTGGTTTTCTATGCAGAGAAGGAAGAGGAGACAACCTCCTTAGAATTAGATGTGGGTGACATAGAACCTGCACATAAGGCTTCGGGAGCTCAGGGCTTGGATGCGGCTTTGGCGGAGCCTTATACTCCTCTGGAGAACATCTTTGTGGATGACCTATATGCCATGGGGAACGCTCTAACGATACTGGATAAGATACAACCTACGTCGTCTCCCTCTAGTATGTTACTTTGTAACTTCACAAGAGATAATATTCTCTGGCTTCAGCAATCAATCCTCCAGGTAAAGTTAATTACTGGTTGTTCTCATTTAGTAGGATCCCCTCCGCCCGTTCAACCATTCAATATGGCGTCTGAAGAAGGTGTCACAGAAGAGGAGGGACAAGGACTCGTTAGAACGAGATGTGTACCAAGCTTGCTTCCTTCCATGGCTGAAGAGTCTTCTGAAGGGCCCCCAGCCGAGACAGGCACCAAACCGATTTTTGAGGTTGGTATATCTGGCGTGATGGACGATCCGTCTCCTTCTGCTACTGGGCCATCTGCTGTCAGGTTTTCTTCAGGCGCTGATGCTACGGGCCATCCCAGTGAGTCTGTTCTGGATGCTTCTAAAAAAGCGACGGCTGAACCATCTTCCAAGGCTACCGCTGTGCAACCCGACGTCGTCACATAGGCGGGCACCAAAACTGAGGGACGCCTCGATACTCATGTTCCTGGTCGTGGTGCTTCTCAGCTGTTTGTTGTCGGGTGTTCAGACGTTTCTTCTGACAAAGATGGACTTGGTCGCAAGCAAGACCACTAGTCGACCTTCTGCAACTTCTTTGCCTCTTGGGCCATCGAGCACCATCGTGCAACCTATTGTGTACTTGATTACTTCTTCTGTCCTACCACCTTTAACTCTGGCTACCCTTTAAGAGATCGACGAAACTGTTCGGATCTTCCTACAGAGCTTTTAAATATTTATGAAACAAGGGGTTGAGAGCGTACTGAAGCGGAACAAGTCTTTTGCCTGGGCTAAGTACTTTGCCATCGGCCAGGTTGAGTCTCTAAGAAAACTTCCAAGTTTTGAACAAATGGCTGATCTCCTTGAATCACAGGTGATCGAAATAGAGCAGTGCTTGATAGTGTTATAGCAATACCAGCAAGCAGACATGGGGAGATTAGTATCCCATGAGTATGGTCAGCTTCTGGTGGCCATAAAGAAGGAGAAGACGTTTTACACTTCATCCAAGGAGGGCCTACATCGTTACCTCCAGGGTCAGCAGAAAGATCACGACAAACTGAATGATCTCCGAGAAGGTTGTCTTCCAAGGCAAAAGTTTCTGACTCAAGAAGCGGCTGAGGTGGCTGAAGAGATCAGAAAGCTACAGGTCAAATTTGATATACTAGAGAATAGTCTCCGTGGGGCCCAACAAGGGGGTGAGGTAATCCAAGTTGAGGAAAGCCAAGTGGCCAAGAGTACGGCTACCGTCCGAGTTACCATACATAAGCTAGAGGACAAACACGAGTCCTATGCCCGTTACGAGGACCCAGAGGTCATGGCTAGAGAAGTCGAGCGTCGGGCCAGGGCGTGCTTGGATAAAATTTCTCGACTTCGTGGGTGAATAGAAGAATTATGTACTGATTAGTAGTATCTTTTGTTCTTTTTTTTTAAAGTTTTCTTGTAGTTTGCTTTTTGTTTCCTTCATGCAAAAGAAATAAAAGCTTCTCTTTTTTTGGCGATTATGTATGTAAACTTTGGATATTATACTAGAGGTAATATGGACGTATTACGATACCGTCGTTGTCAAGGATATCCCACTGGGGGACCTTTTGTAGACTTATTACTTCTTGCGTACCTGGGTGCAAGTAATAAGTTTAAAATAAGCCCTATCAGAGAGGATATGGACGTGATAGGTTTTGTGGACTTAACACCGCTAGCATACTTAGAGTTAAATATGGGTGACATGTTTAGATGACAACCGATATCAGAGGTATTATGGATGTGACAGTCGATAGTCAAATAGGAAAATTTGCTCAGAGATAATATGGATATGGCAAACTCTACTAGGGAGAATATTAGGATGACAGTTCAGAGGTAGCATGGACGTGAATCAGTATCCAGGGAATTAACTAAGGAGTAGCTTACTGAGGGTTGCTCCACTGGGGAGCTTTTAAGGATCTATTATCTGTTGTATATTTAGGACTCCTGAATGCAGATAATGACTTTTACAATAATTTGTATGGAAGAAGTACATATTGTGCTTACACACTTGCTGGGATGAACAACGGGGAATATAAATACTGTACACCTTTGTTGTCCTGCTAGATGATGAGGGGAGTACAAGTCTAGCTTAGACATAGTATTTTTTTAGGAACTTATCGTTGATAGGCATCATGAACAAGTCTCCATTAGGGTTTGCAAGCCGATAGGCACCATTGGAATATACGGACTCCACGATGAAAGGGCCCTCTCATTTGGGTTAGAACTTTTCGGCAGTCTTGTGTGTCATAAAGATCGATCGTCTTACTAATAATATGAGGTTACCCAGTTGGAATTGTTATTCCTTAACCTTTTTGTTAAAGGCTCCAAAAAATATGCTTAATACAGTTCAATGCGTTGTTGAGCTAGGAGACGCTTCTTGTTGGGCACTTATAACTCTTGTAGTCGTCGGCGATGATTGTCGTCAACGATTAACTTGTTGGAGAGAGCCACTCAAAGTGAGAGAATTTGGACCTCGAGAGGGAGGACCGCTTCACTTCCATAGACCAAGTAAAATGGCGTAATGTCGGTTGGGGTCTGAACCGTCGTTCGATAAGCCCAGAGATATTCGTCTAGCTTCTCATTCTAGACGCACTTGTTAGATGACACAAACTTATTGAGGAGCTTGATAAGTATTTTTTTGAATGCTTCTGCCAAACCTTTTGCTGCTAGGTTGTAGGCAGTCGAGACTAGATTCTGGATTCAATTTTTATCGCAAAACTGGTAGAAAGCATGAATTACAAACTATGGGCCATTGTCGTGGATGATCCTCCGTGGCAAGACGAAGCGATATATGACGTGATGCTTGACGAAACTGATCATGTTTGACGTCTTTACTTTAGTAAGTGGTATGGCTTCAGCCCACTTGAAGGAGTAGTCGGTGATAGCAAAAAAAACTGAAGTCCCTTAGACAAAGGTCTTATAATAGGTCCAATGATGTCAATTCCCCATTCTTCGAACGGCCAAGATGCTACTGCCAGGTATAGGAATTCTGAGGGCTGGTGGATCAAGTCTACATGGATTTGGCACATGCGGCACTTTCTTGTATAGTCAATAGCATCCACTACCATTGTCGGCCAATAATAACCCATTCGTCGAAGATGATCCTATAACTTTGGACCGGGTTGGTGTGCACCACAAACGCCATCGTGAGCCTCTCAGAGTGCTTTCTTGGCTTCTGTATTTGATAAGCATCACAACAGAAGTCCATCATAAGAACAGTGGTATAATATTTTAGTAGCTGTGTCATAGTAGAACCGGAGGGAACGTCTCCTGATGTAAGTGGCTTCCTTTGGGTTCTTGGAGAGAATTTTATAGACTGCGTAGTCGATGAATAGGAGTCTCCAGTCTTGGGTATCGGTGTCTACCTCCACTGAGTATCTTAGATACATGTAGAGGTTGTTTTTGGGAAGACCAGCTCTTAGCCGACCACTATGATCAATTAATGAGTTTTTACCTGGACGGCCAAGGATGCAGCGAGACCGGCAATAGCGACAACCTCGTTGTTTTGAAATCGGGGCACATGCTCTATAAAGATCCCGTCAAAGGTGGAGATTATGTTGAGTATGGCTTGGTGTTAGAGAATCAAGTCTTCGTACCGAACTTCATATTCGTCCTGGACCTGACTGACTATCATCTTGGAGTCATCGTAGGTCTCTAAGTAGTCCACTCCTACTTGTTTAGCGAGTTGGAGTCCAATAATGAGAGCGTTATACTCTGTAACATTGTTGGAGCACGATTATATAAGAGAGAAAGCATGGTTGATGACCAGATCATTTGGGAAAATTAACACTATCCCGACTCCAGCAAAAATATTGCCTTTGGGTCCTGTTCTTGAAGCACCATCGAAGAACATTCACCAAACGGCCTCTACGCTCGTCGCGTCGGAGTTTGCCACTTCGTCTGGGATCTCGTCGTAGAGTTTGACATTTCTGGAATCGAATGGGCAGTCAAAAAATTGACCAATGCTTGGCCCTTGACTGCCTTCTGTGGAACGAATACCATGTCGTATGGTGGCAACATTATTGCCCATGTAGCCATGCAAGAATTGAGTGGCTCCTGTCTAGAGTCTTACTATCAAAAGTAGATTTTTCCAGCACATGTCCACTATTGTAGATTCAGGATTATCGAGGGTAGTTTTAGCGTAGCTTGCCTATATCATTCGATATATCTCCTTACAGGCTATTTTTCTCTCTGGGTGATGTCCGTTAGAGAGGACATCGTCATGTCATTCCCTCCGTCATAGAATCAGGCAAGTAAGAGAGACTTTAGATCCTCGAATGACGAGATAAAACTGTATGAGAGACTACAAAACAAGCCAAAGGCTACCCTAGACAATGCCCCAACAAAAAGCTTGGTGAGAAGAGCATCATTGCGAGGTAGATGCCCCATTGTTGTCTCAAAATAACTCATGTATTGACGAGATAATGTTTTTTTGTCAAATGGGGTCATGGCGAAGGGCTTGTACTTGGACGGGTACGACATATTCTTCCACTCGGGAGAATATGGTTGTCGTATCTCGAGCTGGCATAATATGTCACGATTGTGTCACTCCCCATTTTTGATATACATAGTTGGGACATATTATTTCTTTTTTGCATGTTAATTAGGTTGCATGGAGACTAGACCCATTATTTGGTTTAATGTGGTTCATGGTTTATTTGTTTGGGTTGGTTTGGTCATGAGTTGAATCCATGGTCTAAACCTCAAACCCTAGCTATACAAGCCAACTTCTTTCTCGCTCTCTCTTCCCTCATTCTTTTATTTCTTCTCCCTCTTTTATTTAGATAAGTACACCTTGCATGATATAAAAAATACTTAAATTTTAATTCTTGCTCTTTCCTTGCATTTATTGTCTAATATATGTACATTAAGATTCTAAACACTTTTAATACTTAGAGTTTATGGTTTTGATGGATAGATGTGAGTAGGTCTACATTTTTAGTTAAGAGTTTTCATGGATTCCATAAATTTTTCTTGATTTTGATCTATTAAAATAAGGTGTTTTAGAAAAAACCAGTTTTTTTAGGTAATAGAGCATTGTATTTCAGGCGTTTTGGCTTTTGGTTCACTTGATTTAGAGTTAAAATAAAGTTTTTATGAATGAAACAATTTTTAGTTTTGAGCTTCTCCGCCATGGCTGAACTTACTGTCTAGAGAAGATAAAGTTCTTATTCGGCAGCATCTATACGGCCGAGAGTTTAATGCGGCCCGATCCTTAAACGGGCTGGACTCTTTGTCGCATATGGATTCCAGCATGCGTCCATCTTGTTGGATGCATGACTAATTGTTACACATGTATTTTGGAGCTAAGTACTTAAAAAAGTCTAACAACGGAACTCCTCGTGTTTTACTTGTTGAACGAATGAGAATTTTACTAAGTCCAAGAAACCCCCAGGCGGCTAGCAGAGCATGAGGCCACGAACTATGCGCCTCTTCTTTTTAGACGCATGACTCTGTACCACATTGGCACATCTTTTCATGTTTGTCGACACACTTTATGGCTTGTTACGTCCATCACTTTAGTCACTTCTCTGACACGAATTTATTGGCCGTCACTCAGCACTTGTCCCAAGGAGTGGACTTTGCCTTGACCTATACGGCACTGACTCCTATACGGCCTTGATCATATACAACTTTGACCTATGCTTCCCCGATCCTATGCGGCCCTATGTGCATGATTTATTAATTTTCTGGATTTGGTATTTTATTGGATTTTAGGAGTTTATGTGAGCTAAGTGACCATGTATTAGACTCGACTAAGTTCCTGACCTGACTATTTATAAACTAGGCTATGAGCCAAGTGGTCATATTACCCATACGCCAAGTGACTATGACCACTTATGTGCCGGACTTAACTAATGTGTTGCTATGTGCTAGAACTCATGTGATTTACTAATGATTGGTAACTTGACCCGGCTATTGGTATCTGTGTTGATACACTTACAACGTGCTACATGTTCCTACGTGCTAAATATTCCTGCACGATTATGTTACATATTTTACATCGAGGTGTACCTATATGCAATGCGACATGTGATATAATATAATTCCACTAGCATGGACATGATAGTTGGTCGATAACCAAGTGTGGCTAGGACTTGTGTTGATTTTTGCATCACGCTGGATGAATACAAATTGAACTATTAAGAGACAAAGTAGATTCATTTCTAGTGTGCCCGTACTGCGATACGACATATAAGGGGAATAACATATGATCATGCCATGTAATTCTAGATAACCATAGGGTTAAAAAGGCTATTGAAACTTGTAGAGCATTAGGAGGGACAGAATTTCGAGATCGTGGTTAACTATCCACCCTCAATCATCTGGGAAGTAAAGGCTGGCAGTCACTACCACATTTTCTAGGAAAGGATATTTTAGTCATTTCATAATTAATTAAATATTGTGCATGATAAATAACTATTGGTTATATTATTTAATTATTGTTAGATGTTATTTATTTATTTTGGACTTGTGCTAGTGGACCTAAATAGTTTAGTTTAGACTCATGGACCAACATGTATTAATTGTTAGAATTTAGCCCATTTAGAAAGCCCATTGGTTAGGAGGATGATTAAATTAATTAAACCATTAGACTAGAAGCTTCCCTCCTTAATTATTTCTTCATGAGAGGCCCCAAGGGGTATATTGGATAATTCATAGTGACTTAAGGAAGGGGAAAGGGGGGACGGCCTATAATAGAGGGGGGAATTTGTTTTGCTCTTCTCTTTTTATTTGGAAACTAGATCTAGAATTTTTTTCAACCAAATTACTTCATTCCCACTTTATTTTCCTACCAAATTTCATCCCAATTTCTTCCCAAATCACCATTGGAGGCTAGTGGAGCAATGATCTAGAAGGAGGAAGCAAGGATCTACAAAGAGGAGCAAGCATCTACAAGTTGGAGGCTAATTTTATCATATTTGGAGGTTGCATTGGGAATCCATCTCCTAAGAGGTATAATTCAGTTTTTTCCCTTAATTTAGGTTCTAAATCTGAGATTTAACCATAAGAAATTAACCCATATGCATAGGCTACCCATAGGATTTGGTTTTGTGTTCATAGGAGGCCTATTATGAAAGTTATGGTACTTTTTGTGTCAATTTTGGGAGAATTCCGAGATTGACAATTGTTGTGTGTGTCAATTGGTCCTATAGATCATTTTGGCATATGCTTGTGTGTTTGGGACTAGTGACATATCCACAATTGGGTACGTGTAGGTCGTATCCCAATAATTTGGTGATACGTGTTGATTTGGGGGATTTTCCTCCGACATGGGACTTTGAGCATGTCACATTTTGATACGGACACGTAAAATTGTGTTTGACTCTTTGTATTATTTATAAATAATATTTATGACTTGCTCGTGTCCTTTGGGGTACGTTTGGATGTTTGGTAGACTTGTGTCGCATGTGTATCCTAGATCTAGTGGGATACGGGGTGATACGTTCCATGTATTTGTGCAATTTAACTGTAGATCTATTTCTCTTGTGTTCTTATTCATGGATATATATATATATATATATATATATATATATATATATATATATATATTGTTGTGTATATATATTTATGTAATATTGTGTATTATATCTATGTATCTATGTATATAATATATGTGTATATTTGTTATGTAGCTATTCTTCTACATGTAAGTATATTTATATATCGTAGTACATGTATATATATTATAATAGATATTTATATGTTGTTATATTTATATTTATATAATATATGTTATATATTGTGTATGGATTACAGGTACGTATACGTTTGTGTGTTGTTATGCATATGTTACTATGTATGTGTATATTACTATGTAGTTATTATGTACATATATATGTATGTGAGGAGTGTGTGTATGTATATTTATTAGTTGTAGTTATATACATATTATTGTATATATATATATATATATATATATATATATATATATATATATATATTATGTGTTATATATATTGGATATATATTTATTAGAGATAGAGGAGAGCAGGAGCTTTAGCGACAGCAGCAGCGTCGCCAAACAGCAGCAGCAGCCGCAATAGCGATGGCAGCAGCGACGCAAAATAGCAGCATCAGCAACAGCACAGCAGCAGCAGAGACAACAGTTAGCGACGGCAACAGAGAACCGTCGCAAAAACAGCAGAGTATCGGCGGTATCAGTAGCTTCAGCGACGGTCAGCAGCGGTTATTAGTGACAGTTTGGCAGTTTTTATTAATATTAGATATTTATATATATAAATATATATATGTATATATATATGGTAATTAATATATATGTAAATATGTTCCTAAGTTCCTAATTGTGTTTTAGTATAATATATGTATAATATTTAGTTGTTAGTATGTATAATTACGGGTAGTTAGTATAAGTAAGGTATTGGGTATTACCTTGAGATAACAAGGTAATTGGGATACCCAAGGTATTGGGTGTGGGTATCAAATCTATGGTTTAGTGTTGTGATACCAAGTTAGTTCAAAACCAAGGTATCTATTTAATGTTTGTAATTAGAATTTATATAATTAATCATTGTTTGATATTAATATGTGGTATTTTACCTATTGATTTACGTATCCAGAGATACGGTATCCTAGTATCCTAAGATATAGTTTTTGTGACCTAGACTTTAGTATTTGAACCCAATATTTTTGTGTTAGACTTATGCAACCTAGAAATAGGTAGTTGACCTATAGTTGACTATAGTTGACTTAGAGTTGACCTAGTTTGACTTTTAACTTAGAATTGACTTATTGACTTAGTAGTTGACTAGTTTAACTCTCTCTTTTTTTGGAACCTTGTATTGATATTGTATTCCATATCTAGGTCTTTGAGGCACCGTATCAGACATCTGTGAGACTATTCTTTGGACTTCAGGCGAGTACATTCTCAGATAGTTTCTTATTTATGATATCCTCTATGTTTATTATATCTAGTGTAAACATCCATGTTCTCTTGACACTATGGTTACACGGATTGGTATATCCGGATCTCGTCATGAGATGTTATTCCTTGGTATATGGTGTATCTTGTACAAGTATTGTATCATTGATTATCTTGTATATGTACAGATACTGATTCTCGGTAAGGGTCGCTATCTTCTTGGGGAATCTTGTGCCATAGCATACCATGGTTGGATCTATTATACCAGTCGATGGTGGAAAGTACTTTAGTGTAGATATGTGATCATACCCTCATTGTATCAAGTATTGTTATTGAATAGTGTTAATCATACAACGTACGTATGATTAGCCAGGCCATATATATTATATCATATTCCCAAGCCGATCACATGTTAAAGCTAGTACTCACACACTTAGTCATTAGTATTCATGTTCATTGACATATTGTTCATTATTGTATTCATTCCAGTATTTCCTTATTGTATATCTCTTGTATCTACTATGCATCTTGTATATTCACATCTATTTACTGTTATATAGTTTTTATCATTGATTAGAACTGCTGTAAGAGATGTACTCTGCTCCTTTCCTGACTGGATATATTTTTCCCATATGACACTGAGGAGTGGTACCCTACACATTATGGACCCTAGGATGTTATGGGCTTAGAGTCAGAGACCCTGGCTCAGGAGGGACTTATCCCGACTGAGACAAATAACCCAGGATTAGTACCATCTTAGTATTTCTTATACTGGATTGTCTCTAGCTTATTTGTTAGCATTCTTTCAGACTCATTGATGTATTATTTTAGACTCATGAGTTGTATGTGACTATTTATATTCTTTATCTTATTCATGCTCTTTTCCATCTTAGATCTGTGATTGAGTATATTGTCATGGTTGGTGGTTCATTATATTATTAGATAGATTACCCAGACAGTGTTCTACCGCCGATTCTGCGGCGTAGGCTGGACGTTGTTTTTGACTTGCATCCTTACATCGGGTGCTGGTCTTGAACCTTGTTCAAGTTCGTGGTGGTGTTCATCGACGACATACTCATATACTCGAAGACACCGGAGGAGCATGAGGAGCATTTAAGGATTGTGTTGGATGTGCTGAGGAAGGAGAAGCTGTATGGGAAGTTGTCCAAGTATGAGTACTTCTTGGACAAGGTAGAATTCTTGGGACATGTTGTGACTGGTGATGGTATTTCAGTGGATCCGAAGAAGATCACAACAGTGGAATCTTGGAAGACCCCGAGTTCGATAGCAGAGATCAGGAGTTTCTTGGGATTGGCAGGCTACTACAGAAAGTTTGTGCAAGATTTTTCGAGGATTACCTAGCCGATGACTAGACTCACTAGAAAGGATGTAGAGTTTGTTTGGATGGAGGATTGCCAGGTTGCTTTTGAGGAATTGAAGAAAAGGTTGACGTCTGCTCCTATTTTGACGTTACCATCAGGGTCTGGAGGTTTCACTATTTATAGTGATACATCGGGGAAAGGTTTGGGTTGTATTCTTCAACAGAATAGGAAATTGATTGCCTATGCATCCAGGCAATTGCGTCCTCATGAAAAGAACTATCCTATCCATGATTTGGAGTTGGCAGCAGTCATCTTCGCCCTGAAGTTGTGGAAACATTATTTGACGGAGAGCGTGTGGAGATCTTCACAGACCATAAAAGCTTGAAGTGCGTTTTCACGCAGAAGGAGTTGAACATGAGGCAGCGTCGATGGATGGAACTGATGAAGGATTTTAATATATCTTTGTAATATCATCCTAGGAAAGCTAATGTAGTTGTCGATGCTTTAAGTAGGTATCCGGTAGCTATATTCTTGACGCAGGATCGATATTTGCTGGAGGACTTGGAGAGCTTGGACATCGAGATGATAGTTCCTGGTTGTGTTATACAGATGTGGGGATTGCAGATACATTCAGATTTGATGGACAGGAGCAAGGCAGCACAGTATGAGGATGTATCTCTGAGGAGCATCAGAGCTCAGATGAGAGCAGGATTGGAGGATAATTTCACTCTTGCTGAGGATGGATCTTTGTGGCATAGAGTTGGATTGTGTGTGCCTAGTGAGGAGCTGCATGAGGAGGTGTTGCAGGAAGCATATTGCTCTCAGTATTCTATAGATCCAGGTGCTAACAAGATGTATCAGGATATACGAAAGAGTGTGGTAATATGGCATAAAGAGGAAAGTGGCACAGTTTGTATCCAGATACTTAGTGTGTTAGCAGATGAAAGCCGGAAGGCAGAGGCTAGGAGGTTTACTTCAGCCATTACCCATTCCAGAGTGGAAGTGGGAGCACATTACTATGGATTTTGTGTCCGAACTTCCACGATCTCTAGGAGGAAAATACGCGATTTGGGTCATCGTTGATAGGTTCACCAAGTCGGCCCACTTTTTGCCTTTCAAGGTGGGTTTGTCTACGGAGAAGCTGGCAGAGATGTATGTGAGACAGATCGTTAGGATACATGGAGTTCCCGTCAGCATAGTCTCGGATCGGGATAGTCGTTTTACTTCTCATTTTTGGAGGAGTTTGCAGGAGAGTTTGGGCGCTCAGCTCAAGTTCAGTACTACATATCATCCTCAGACAGATGGGCAGTCAGAGAGGACTATTCCGACTCTCGAGGATATGTTGCGCACTTGTGTACTAGATTTTGGGGGTTCTTGGGAGGACCATCTCTATTTGATAGAGTTTGATTATAATAACAGCTACCAGGCTAGTATAGAGATGTCATCTTTTGAAGCTTTGTACGGTCGGAGATGTCGTACTCCCTTGTCATGGGATGATGTTGGAGAGAGAGTTTTGGTTAGGCCAGAGATGGTTGTAGATGCAGCAGAGAAGGTTTAGTTGATCAGAGACAGACTTCGTGTGGCACAGGACAGACAACGGCATTGGGCCGATAGCCACCGGAGATCTTTGGAGTTTGAGGTGTAGTTTTAGATTTTTATTTTGTGCTTGTTATTGGTTGTTTGTTATAGATTAAGTTTTTAAGGTTGTGTTTTGTTCTAGGTGGGTGGTTTGGTATTTTTGAGGATTTCTCTGACACGAGGCATGATTTGCTTCGGTGGAGGCGGGAAGCTTAGTCCACGATTTATTGGAGCTTTCACTATTCTAGAGAGGGTCGGTGCAGTTGCTTATAGACTAGACTTGCCACCTGTATTGGAGGGAGTGCACAACGTGTTTCACGTGTCACAGTTGAGACGGTATATGGCAGATCCTAGTCATATATTGGATCACTCGGAGATAGAGGTGGGGCCTACTCTTAGCTATCCAGAGCAGCCAGTTGAGATTCTGGATCGGAGAGAGAAGGTACAGAGGAACCAGACTATTCCTTTGGTGCGCGTCGTATGGAGGCATCACTCTCCGGGAGAGTCTACCTGGGAGAGAGAGGATGAAATGCGAGAGCGTTATCCATATTTGTTTGTGCTTTGAGGTATGTTCTTTCCTAATTATGTTATGTTCTTTCATAGTTAGTTCTATTCTTTAGTTCTGTCCTTTTGTTATGTTCTGTTATTTTCTGGGGGTAGTTTTCGTCTTTGAATTTCGAGTACGAAATTATTTTAAGGAGGCTAGACTTGTCACTTGTAAAACCCTAAATTTTAAAAACTGTATTAATTATATAATTAAATCATCTAATTGAATTGCATTTATGTAGTATATTAGAAAATATAATTTATTGGATTTAATTACTAGGTAAATATGCATCTAGAATTTATGGAGCAAACTATTATTTTATCCTATTTTATTTTATGTAGGAGACCTTGTGGACGGATAAAAGATTATTTTAAGTACAAATATAATTTTCTAGAAATATATATATATATATATATATATATATATATATATATATATATATATATATATATATATATAGTTTAATAAAAAGAAAAGAATAGAAAACAAAACAAAAAAAAGAGAAAAAGAAAATAATAATAATAATAAATAACAAAACACTAATCAAACCCAAAAGCCCTTAACCCCTAACCCAGCCCGCAGCTAACCCCCGCCTAGAGCCCGCGACCCGGAGCACTGTACCGCGGCTTCCATTCCTGCTATATCTATATATATAGATATCTAGACCTAAAACCCTAACCCTAAACCTTACTTACCTGCACCGACCTCCCTAACCTAGCCACTGACCACCAGCACACCGCCGCCGCCGTCGGAGTTCACCGCCGCTCACCGCGCGAGATCTCGCGCGCACGCCTACAGAAATCAGACAGCAACTTACCCATGTTCACGCTTTAATTTTCATTCCATCTAGCGACCAAATTCGACCCCGTCTTCACCGGTATGTTCATGACCCATCTCTCTTCCAATAATGTGTATTAGTTTACTTCGATCAGCGCGTAACCCTAGGTGAAAACCGAGACCAAGTTAGAGAAAAACGATAACTTTTAATTCCAGAAAAACTATTGTAACCACCCATGTTTACGGACTCGTATCTCCCACTACAGAGATCCAAACTTAGAAATTCCTTTTGCTATGTGAAGACCACCTAACCTAGATTATTTCTTGTCAATTACATTATTTTATTTGATGCTGTATGCAGAATTAAACGGAGTTAAAAATCATGAAAAATTTGTTTTCGAAACTTCAAAATTTGTGATACGGAGCGCGCCCCGCCAAAAGGGACCGCCCCGTCGCGTACCAATTACACCGAAAGGCGTGTATGGTATGTCCAGATATATGAAATTTTGCGGAAACTGATTTGGATGCGTGTGCGTGTCGAAATCAACCCGTATCCGCAAAAAGTCCCCGTATCGTAACTTTTGCAAGACACCGCACCATTTATTGTACGCTCGTCAGAATGCGATAAAACTTATGCCACTGGACTCGTGGTATCGCGCTGGTCCTGTGACCCAATTTTTACGCAATTCTGAGACAGTTGACCAAGCTGCCTATTTGCGGGCCCCACTGTTGATTTTTGGGCAAAATTGTGTTTGGCTCACCGGAATCCAAAATTGGATATACCGTTGAGTTCGTAATGACATTTAGAATTTGTTTAACCTATAATTTATCCTATTTAGAGACCTTTACTCCTGGCACGCTTTTCGGTGTAAAGTGGGACACATGTGAACCTCGCTTTGACCCGAAATTATCGTTTTGCCTCTATGTCCAAATTGGACGAAAGGGTAGTATTTTTTAGCTATCTCGCTAATTTTGGAAATGCTGATGATATCTATTTCAGCATCCGGAGATGTTTATTCAGAGGCCTTAGTTCCTGATCTTGTGTACCTGACATCTTGACGCTTACACTTTACAGATTGCTTGCCAGGCAAGTATACCTTGCCATTGTACTGTAATTTATATTCCATATGTTGCATGCATCTTATTTCTGTTTATTTAGTTCATATATTTTTAACTGTTATATAAACTGCGCGTCCAAGGAAACTTGGGTGCAACGACGTTGGCGTCGTATTCTATTTTTATTTATATATATATGCATATTACCTAGTTTATGAGACCACCCCATTATCATGAGGCATTCTTATGTTTCATTGGCCATGACACTGTTCTTACACGAGTGTGAGTCACTTTTAGGACACGGACTTGCGTACTCGGATGGCCACTGGTACGTATAGGTCGTGCGACGGATAGGGATAACTGTCGATAGAAACTTTGCATACTAGTAGACCTGTCAGTTATTTAGAGGTATCATCGTGTCATGGATGTGACATGCTTAGAGCATGGGGTGGAGAGAACAACAAGTAAGGCATTTGGGCTCCTTTGCACTTTCTTTTCTGTAACCCGTACGCTCCGCCGGAGATACGTGGCGGTGATGACCCCTATATATTACTGACGGCCTCTGTCGTTCAAAAGATGACATGCTTTGTAGGCCTCTGATTCTCCGAGAGAATCACGCCAATCCCATTTATGGCCAGATAGCCCACTTGTTGGAAAGTTGTTCTCAACGTGCATTCACATAGATGGTTAGGCGACCCATTGATGTTTATTTTAGTACTTTATTGGCATGCTTCTATGTATCTTATTATGTCCCTCTGAGAACCTGGTACCTTTCCAGATATAGACGGACAGGAGTATCCACAGGAGTACGGACCCGGACCTGACGCTTCTTACCAGTCTGGGGAGGTCTTATCTTCAGAGTATATTTGATCCATCGCAGCTGATGGATATTCTAGTTGCTATTTCTTTCATGGACATTTATCTTATATTAGAGTTAGATCTCTTCTCTCTTTTAGTAGTTTTATTATAGTCGATTTGCAGTAGATTTTTTTCCATCCGACTATCATACTTTGATACTTCATCTTTGAGATTTAGTTATTTATTTCCTATTTAGTTCTTTATTTGTGCTGTGGATAAGATATAGATTGCGTATGACTTGTTGACATTATATTACCATGGGTGGATGTGATATTTATGTACAGCGTACGTGTGTATATGGTTTCCATATATTGAAGTTTGTATACATACGGTTGGCGTGTTACGTATTCCTAGTCCTACGTATTTTTGGACTGGGGCGTGATATGTTTTTAGTGGTGGCCCATGCAGGTCAAGAATATATTGTCTCGGTTATGTCACTGTACCGAATAAGCCTGCGTATAGGAATAGAGTATAGGATCTCATCCACGCTTGACTAAAACTCGTATTCCCTTTCAACTATCATATTTAAATGCTTGCATCCTGTTTGATTTATGTACTTCTTCTAATCGTTTTGTCCACCACTTGCAGAGAGATGGATATGCGTAGTGGATGTACTGGCGCCAATGGCGACACACCTTCAGGAGTCAATGGCCAAACTCGAGGGGAGACCTAGATGTCTCCTAGACTTCCGGGGCCGGATGGACAGACTCATAATCCAGTTCCATCTAACCTTTTAGCTTCACCTAATGGGACCCTTCCAACATCATCGACGCCAAAGGATGGCCAGACACAGTTGTTCCAATTCTTCCAAATAAAGATGCAGGAACAGAGACAACAGGTAGCCACACTAGCTGCAGAGCAGAGGCAGCAAGCAGCAGAGCAGAGGCAAGAATTTCTGGCAGCACTTGAGAGAATGGCTGCACAAACAACTGTACCAGCTCAGACACTAGTTCCATTACTACGAGCTAGAGTTGGTTCAGTCAAGGACTTTATACAGATGGGTGCCAAGCCGTATAAAGGCATTGAGAGCCCAGAGGAGACTATAAACTAGATTATCCACACCCAAAATTTGTTAGAAGCATCACAGTTGTCTACAGATCTATGGATGACAGGCGTAAGGAAGCTGCTAGATGGTAATGCTCATCACTGGTAGGAATCAATGGAGCGCAAGTTGGGTACGTATCAGACTTGGAAATAATTCTTAGAGTGCTTTGAGAGGAAGTACTTCCCGGATACTGTAAGGGATGCGTTGTATGATCAGTTCCTTCATCTAGAGCTGTCACTACCACTTTCCATATAAGGGCATTTCTGTAATTTAACTATTTAAAAATTTATGTATTTAATTAATTGCTGAGTTTTATAAACTAATTATATTATTATTAGTGATATTTGGTTTTAGGTCTGACCCTAGAACGCATTAGGGCAAACCCTATTGACCAAACCCTAAATTGTAAACCCTATTCTAGCAAAACCCTAGAATTTTAATTTAAGATGGAACCTCAAACTCTAGCAGACCTAAACCTTAGTCAATTAGGTTCTACATGACTTAACATAAAGGTTTAACCTAAAACTAAGCTTGGAAACCCTAACCTAGTTGTTTATATAAAAGGAAGCCTCTTTCTAGGCTATTCTTCACGTAGAGAGAAAGGAAACCCTAGCCTCCACAAGAGAAACCAATTCCCCACCCCATTTTCGAGATAAACCTAGGGCTTCCATTTTCTCCTCCTCCAAAGCAAGGAAATCAGGGAAACTTGGGTCAAAGAAACTTGGGAAAGGAGAACTTCATTGAAGAAACCTTCCCTGCAGGTAAAACCCTAGTTTTATTCATTTAATTTCTGTTTTCAGATGTTCATGGCCATTAGGAACCCACCCTAAGGTTTGGAATTTGAATTTTAGGGATTTTTCATGTAAACCTAGGAGATCTAGGGTTTGGTGAATTTTCGTTTGGTTTTTCCCTAAAATTCTGGAACACTAATCCTAGGGATTTCGTGTAGGCATGTTTACATCTTCTACATTTAGGTTTGATCTTGATTTGTAGAGGGGGATTCCCTGTGTTCAGTCGGGTATGTACAGATTGTGTATTTTGGGTTCCTTTGAGCATTCGGGTTGAGCCTTAGTGTAGAATCTGTGTTTAGCCTTTAGATCTATTTTATCTGCATATTTTGATGTATATATACATATACATAGATATATTGCATAGGGGTATAGATAGGTTAGGGTTTGGGGTTGTTGTACAGTCGGGCATGGAGGAGAAGGTGCAGTCAAGTTCTTGTATGAACTGTGCATGACTGTGCTGTGTCAGAAAACTACATGTGTGTGTGTCCCTGTTTTGAGAGTGAATTACCTAGGTTCAAATGGGTTTTTGGCTGTGAGTAGGTAGATGGGTTAGGCATTTCCTGTGCAGATGGGTTTGTGTGAGAACTCTCAGATCCCTGTGTAGGTGCAAACCTGTGAACCAGTGTACCCAGATTGCCTGTGTGTGTGTGTGTGCTGTGTACCTACTGGGGGAAACTGTGTGAGTATAGGACTGTGTGTTGTGTAGCTAGGTTAGTTGGGTAAGATATGAGTTTAATGCCTGTGTGTTAGGACTTTGTGTTAACTGTGTAGGTAATTAAATTTCTGTGTGAGTGTAAATTATGTGTATAGGATTTTAATTTCAGTATGTGCAATGTGTATTAGATTAGGTGAGAAGCAAACTGTGTTCTCAGTGAGGATGTGTATGTATGTGAGGTGTGTGATCCTGAGAATGAGGGACTAGTGAGGGAGTAAATTCTGTGAGAGAAGTTGTCATGTGTATCAATAGGTTGGGGGCCATCAGTGTGTACAGAATTTCTGTGTATGCTCAGAACCCTGTGTGAATGATAGCAGTATGTGAGGGTGAACTCAAGTGAACTGTGTCAGTGACTTGGGTTTAAAGGGCAGTGACTGTGTGTGTGTAGATGATAACTTGAGGTATAGTTAACTGTGGGTTAGATACCTGAGTGTACCTATGTATATCAATGTAACCCTGTTTTAGTTGTGTCTTAGTGTAGTGTATAAGTGTTGAGTCTTGTGTTCAGTATATATTGCAGTGTGGTGTATGAGAATTCCCAGGTGTGTGGTGCATATGTTTTGATTGGCTGTGCTGTGTTCACAGTGTGTGAGGGTGCTTTAGTGTATGTTGTGTGCAGAAATTGTATCTGTGTGTGTACTGTCAGTTTAGTGTGTCTAGTGTGTAGGATTAGGGGATCAGAGACTTGGGGAAGAAAATACATGTGTGTGGCTGTGTTTATGTATCAGTATCTTGAAGTGTCTGTGTGCATAGGTAATTTGGCTGTCAGTATGTTTGGGGAGTATTGTGTAGGTGTTAATAGGTAGACTGTGATACTTTGGTTTGGGGGTGGCTTAGTATTGGTATTGTGTATCAGTTAGGAGAACCATAGCAGTGTCCTAGTGTGGCTGTGTTGGTTCTATGCAAATCAGCAAATTGGAATTATGTATTGTCAATGTGTATATTTATGTGTGGATATGGCTGTGTATTTGTGAGTTGGGTCAAAAGTTTATGTATCAGTATATGGGTATCAGCAGTAAGGAGGGGGTTTGGGCCAGGTTTGTGTGCAGCAATTGTACACTGTGTGTGTGTGTTCAGTGCAGGATGTGCACAGTGGGGAATTAGGTTGGTGAGTGTCTGTATTGGTTATATTCTGTGTGACAGTAGAGGGAGGGAGTTGGTAAATTAGTGTAGGTGTGCAATGGTAGCTAGGGTTGGACTAGGGGATCCTGTTGAACAGTTGATATGTGTGTTTAGGATTAGGATTATGTATCACTAAGTGAGTACCTATATGTATATAAATCAATTGTATTTGGCATTGGCTAAATTGGTATCATGTATAGTAGGTGAGATACCAAATAGGTATTAGGTATTAAGCTACTAGTTAAGTTGTTAACTAGTATAAGTTAGGTATTCTTAGTATGATATAGAATTTGACTAGTGGACCTAGTATTGATCAGTAAACCTTAGACATGACCTAGAAACCTCGTTTTTAAATTGTTAAACATGTTATTCTTTTAATTCATTAATTAACATTGAATTTCCATATTAGGTCATTTTGATCCCACTTTGGACATCGATCCTCACATTTTGCTCAGGACCACAGGCGAGTACATTCTCTGACAGTTTTCATGGTTGATTACTTCTATAAATTATAGTGTATTTTATACTTGATTCCGACACTGCGGATACACGGGTTAGCACCCTAGATCCCCATCACGAAGAGTCGTGGTTGGAATCCATCGTGCTAGCTGGGGGATGGGGAACTATTAGTAGATTATGTGATCATATCCAAACATTTATATGCACCATAGCTCACCCCACTTCTCACGTCGGGTGCAGCCTGACCACTTATATGCTCCATAGCTGTTATATGTGATTAGCCTGACCACTATATGCACCATAGCTAACCATGCGGTTAGCCTGACCTAAAAGAATCATAGCTAATCATATATAACCAGCCTGATCCAGACCCAAGCCGATCACATAATAAACTAATATTTCAACCACTTAGTTAGATGTTTTATCTTTATTCAGATTTACTGTTCTAGCATTCACTATTTATTGCTCATTGCTAGATGCTCTATTGTCTATTTTCATTTCTCCAGTACTTCACATGTTCAGCTTTTATTTCCATCTTGTATCTCTTACACTGTTTATAGATTTTGTCAATTAATGGAACTGCTGTTAGTGCTTGTGCTTCGCTCCAATCCTGACTAGATAACAACATTTTCAGAGAACCTGGAAGTCTTTTGCCCTACTCATTACGGTCCAGGAATAGAGGAGGATTTCACCCCAGAAATCCCAGAGGAGGTGCCTATCCTAGAGGAGAACTTGCCTGCCCATGCTTAGATTATTTTCTGCATTTATTATTTTAGGCTGAGACTGAGACTGAGATGTATTTATTTTATTTGTGACTTTGAGAGGTCATTTAGACCCAGGATTTGAGTTGAACTTCTTGTGGTTGGTTTTAATAGAACTCTTTTCAATTTTCGTCGTGCCATTATGTTTATAGTTGTGATTGAGTATTTTATAGAACTGTGATTTATTTATCATTGTCCTCCGTACGGAGTTGAGACTATTGACAGGATATACTATATTTGTGACCTAGACAGCGTTCTACCGCCGATGCTGCGGCGTAGGCTGGACGTACCCACGACTCATGCCCAATTTCCGGGTGCGGGTCGTGACACGTTTTTAGTGGTGGCCCATGCAGGTCCAGCAGTAGTCTTAGATTCAGATTAGAGTGATATCGTAGTGGTGCTCGTTTAGAGTATTACTACGAGCCTGTTTTAGGAAATAGGAATTAGGCCGAGGCATGCTCAATCACAATTAGGGAATTCTGATTCTTATGATACTATTCTTAATGATTAATTCCTTTAGAAATTTTTTTGTCCTTCCTTGATATCATATCTATTGCCTTAATTGAATCTTTCGATCTGTCTTCAGGATGCCGCCAAGAAGGTCCCAGAGACTCGGAGCAGCAGATTCAGAGAGGTCTGCCACCTCTCGCGCTGCCGGACAGACATCCGCAGCACCTCCTACATCTCCAGGACAAGTGGGAGTGGCTGCAGCATTCGGGGGTCCTCCACCACCAGTTCAGAGGGTCCCCACAGCTACGACGGCACCACCACCTCCACCACCACCAGTCCAGCAACCAGGAGGTGTGCCCGTCGATGGGGCACAGATGTTCGCTTTGATTCAGGGCATGGTCGATGCCCAGAGGACGTCGGCAGAGGCCCAGAGAGTGCAGGCTGAGGCACATCAGGCCCAGACAGAGATGATGAGGGTGAACATGGAGAATGCTCACCAAGTGGCTCTCCAGGCTGTGGAGAGAGTCACTCAGCAGCAGCAACAACCTGGTCAGCAACAACACAGGCCGGGCACCATTGTGGACTTCAAGAGGATGATGCCTCGGGAGTTCAAGGGGACAGAAGGGATACTCTACGCCGATGATTGGCTAGAGGACATCGAGAGGAACTTGCGTTTGGCGCAGCTTCCAGAGGCGCTCAAGATCGAGGCCGCTGGCAGCCAGATGTTCGACATTGCCTTGACGTGGTTTTGCACGGAGCCGAGACTCTTGCGCGGGGGACTCACTTGGAAGGCTTTCAAGGAGCTCTTCAAAGAAAAGTTCTTTCCTGATGTCGCCCTGGGAGCTTTGGAGAGTCAGTTCCATGACTTAGCCCAGGGGAGCTCGTCCGTCGACGAATATGCCGCGGAGTTTAGCCGTCTGAGCCGCTTCGCGCCGTCGATGATTAGAGATCCGGGGGACAGGGCCCGGAAGTTCAGGAAGGGGCTGACAAGGGAGATCAAGTCTCGTACGTCGGGACGTCGCACTGCTACTTTCGAGAACATATTGATGGATGCCCAGGTAGCCGAGGACGACTTGGACCTCAGGCCCAAGAGGGGACGCGATATTACCAGAGGGGCAAACAGTAGTGCGGGAACAGGCAAGCGTCCACACTTTCAGCAGCAGCAGAGACACTTTCAGCAACAGCACCAGGCACCAGCTCGAGGGCAGGTTCAGCAACAGCAGCAGAGGCAGACTCAGCCCGCCATCCAGTGTGCGTACTGCGGGAAGATGGGACATACTAGAGATATCTGCAGGCATAGATTGGGCTCATGTTTGTCCTGTGGATCGACGACACATCAGCTGAGGGATTGCCCTACCATTCGGACTCATCCAGGTCAGGGTGGAGCAGCCGCCCAGAGAGGACCAGGCAGGGTACCAGCAGCACCAGGAGGCCAACAGCAGAGGGGACCACTTCCACCGCAAAATCAGAGGTTTGCCCAGCATCAGCAGCAGAGAGGTGCACCCCAGGGGCGAGCGTACGCCATGGCAGTCGAGGAGATCGAGCCAGCAGGAGACTTGATCACAGGTTCGGTTCTTCTCGATTGTATTCCCGCATTTACCTTATTCGATTCTGGCGCTTCCCATAGTTTTGTGTCTGTATCATATGCACTTCGACATCATTTAGACACAGAACCATTAGCTAGGACTTGCAAGATCATGACTGGTGGAGGTATTATCCTAGTCCGTGATCACTGCAAGGACCGGAGAGTGTCAGTAGGAGGCCGAGACTTGAGCGTGAGCTTACTTGTCATGCCACTTCCGGGGTATGATATTGTACTCAGAATGGACTGGTTGAGTAGGCATCATGCTACGATAGATTATTATAGAGGCAGAGTATTGTTTAGACCACCAGGAGAGCCGGAGTTTGAGGTCGTCAGAGGAACCGCGGAACAGAGAGGGAGCACATTTTGCGGAGCCAGGACGGAAGAAGAGGAGTTGCCACATCCTCTGATAGCAGAATTCCTGGATGTTTTTCCAGAGGAGTTGCCAGGCTTGCCGCCAGACAGAGACGTTGAGTTCTCTATAGACTTGGTTCCAGGAGCGGAGCCCATTTCACAACATGTCTATAGAGTCAACAACAGCGAGCTGGCAGAACTGAAGAAGCAAGTTGAGGAGCTGCAGGACAAAGGCTTCATCAAATCCAGTTCATCACCATGGGGAGCTCCGGTATTGTTCGTACCGAAGAAGGACGGCACGGTGCGTATGTGCATTGATTATAGAGCTTTGAACAATATCACTATCAAGAACAAGTACCCGCTGCCGAGGATAGATGATCTTTTCGACCAGTTGAGCGGGGCGAGGGTGTTTTCAAAGATTGATTTGAGGTCAGGCTATCACCAGGTGAAGGTGAAGAAAGAAGACACGCCGAAGATAGCTTTTTGGACCAGATACGGCCAGTTTGAGTTCATGGTAATGCCATTTGGTTTAACCAATGCACCGGCAGTATTCATGAACTTGATGAACAAGGTGTTCCACCAGTACCTTGACAAGTTCGTGGTGGTGTTCATCGACGATATTCTTGTGTATTCCAAGACCCCGGAGGAGCACGAAGAGCACCTGAGATTGGTCTTAGAGACTCTCAGGAGGGAGAAGCTGTACGGGAAACTCTCTAAGTGTGAATTCTTCCTTGACAAGGTCGAATTTCTTGGGCATGTGGTATCGGGTGACGGAATCTCGGTTAACCCACAGAAGATCGAGGCAGTGGAGTCGTGGGCTACCCCCAGTTCGGTAGCTGAGATCAGGAGTTTTCTCGGGCTAGCAGGATACTACAGGAGGTTTGTACAAGACTTCTCCAAGATTGCAGCGCCTATGACCAGACTGACTTGGAAGGATGTGGATTTTGTGTGGACGGAGGAGTGCCAGGCTGCATTTGACGAGCTGAAGAAGAGGTTGACGACAGCTCCAATTTTGACGTTGCCATCAGGGACAGGTGGTTTCACCATCTACAGTGATGCTTCAGGGAAGGGTCTGGGATGTGTTCTTCAGCAGCACGGGAAGGTAATTGCCTATGCTTCCAGGCAGTTGCGCCCTCATGAAAAGAATTATCCCACCCACGATTTAGAGTTGGCAGCAGTTATCTTCGCTCTAAAGCTGTGGAAACATTACCTGTACGGAGAGCGTGTGGAAATCTTCACAGACCACAAGAGCTTGAAGTACGTATTCACACAGAAGGAGCTGAACATGAGGCAGAGGAGGTGGTTGGAGTTGATGAAGGACTTCGACATCTCATTGCAGTACCATCCAGGGAAGGCTAACGTAGTCGCCGATGCCTTGAGCAGGTATCCGATGGCTATGTACTTGACGACAGATAGGCATTTGTTGGCTGATTTAGAGAGCTTGGAGATTGAAGTGTTAGTTCCCGGTGCTGAGATTCAGATGTGGGGATTGCAGATACAGTTCGAACTGATGGACAGGATCAGAGCTGCGCAGTACGATGATGAGACTCTGAGGAGTATCAGGGCACAAGTTCAGATGGGATTGTCAGACGACTTCACTATCACAGATGACGGTTCTTTACGGCATGGCACGAGGATATGTGTGCCTAGCGGGGAGCTACATGAGGAGGTTTTGCAGGAGGCACACCGCTCTCAATACTCGATGCATCCCGGTGCCAACAAGATGTATCGGGACTTGAGAGAGCACGTATGGTGGTATGGAATGAAGCGCGAGGTAGCACGCTTCGTATCTCGGTGTCTAGTGTGCCAGCAGGTAAAGGCAGACCGGCAGAGGCCAGGAGGTTTGCTTCAACCTTTACCGATTCCAGAATGGAAATGGGAGCACGTGACCATGGATTTCGTTTCAGGGCTTCCACGTTCTCCAGGAGGGAAGGACGCGATTTGGGTCATCGTGGACAGGTTGACCAAATCAGCCCATTTCTTACCTTTCAAAGTGGGCACGTCGACAGAGAGGCTAGCAGAGATGTACGTGCGACAGATTGTTAGACTTCATGGAGTTCCTGTGAGCATCGTCTCGGATCGGGATAGTCGTTTCACTTCCCACTTCTGGAGGAGTCTGCAGGCTAGCTTGGGCACTCAGCTCAAGTTCAGTACCGCATATCACCCCCAGACAGACGGGCAGTCTGAAAGGACTATTCAGACTCTCGAGGATATGCTTCGCACTTGTGTTCTCGATCTCGGAGGTTCTTGGGAGGATCATCTGCACCTGGTAGAGTTCGCTTACAACAACAGCTACCAGGCCAGCATCGAGATGTCACCATTTGAGGCTCTTTATGGTCGGAGATGTCGTACACCGTTATCGTGGGACGACGTTGGAGAAAGAGCCTTGCTAGGACCAGAAATGGTCGTGGATGCAGCAGAAAAGGTGAAACTCATCAGAGACAGATTGCGAGTGGCGCAGGACAGACAGCGGCATTGGGCCGACAGCCACCGTAGACCCCTTGAGTTTCAGGTATAGATTGTTGTTTTCTGGTTGTGTTTGTTTGTTTGTTTAGACTGCATGTTGAGACTGTTTTTGTGTTAGGTTGGCGATCTAGTATTCCTACGGATTTCTCCGACGCGTGGGACGATTCGTTTTGGTAGAAGCGGGAAGCTTAGCCCACGCTACATCGGACCCTTCGGTATTCTGGCGAGGGTAGGTGCAGTGGCGTATAAACTAGACTTGCCGCCTGCATTGGAGGGAGTGCATAATGTGTTCCACGTGTCGCAGCTGAGGCGGTACGTGGCAGACCCTAGTCACGTACTTGATCACTCGGAGATTGAGGTTGGTCCGACGCTCAGCTACCCTGAGCAGCCCGTAGAGATCTTGGACCGCAGAGAGAAGGTGTTGCGGAACCAAACTATTCCTTTGGTTCGTGTAGCATGGAGACACCACTCTCCAGGGGAGTCGAACTGGGAGAGAGAAGACGAAATGCGCGAGCAATACCCTTATCTCTTCTAGACTTGAGGTATATTCCTTTTCTGATTTCATTCTTGTTCTAGTTCAGTCCAATTTCGAGGATAAAATTTCTTTTAGGAGGGTAGACTTGTCACTACCACTTTCCATATAAGGGCATTTCTGTAATTTAACTATTTAAAAATTTATGTATTTAATTAATTGCTGAGTTTTATAAACTAATTATATTATTATTAGTGATATTTGGTTTTAGGTCTGACCCTAGAACGCATTAGGGCAAACCCTATTGACCAAACCCTAAATTGTAAACCCTATTCTAGCAAAACCCTAGAATTTTAATTTAAGATGGAACCTCAAACTCTAGCAGACCTAAACCTTAGTCAATTAGGTTCTACATGACTTAACATAAAGGTTTAACCTAAAACTAAGCTTGGAAACCCTAACCTAGTTGTTTATATAAAAGGAAGCCTCTTTCTAGGCTATTCTTCACGTAGAGAGAAAGGAAACCCTAGCCTCCACAAGAGAAACCAATTCCCCACCCCATTTTCGAGATAAACCTAGGGCTTCCATTTTCTCCTCCTCCAAAGCAAGGAAATCAGGGAAACTTGGGTCAAAGAAACTTGGGAAAGGAGAACTTCATTGAAGAAACCTTCCCTGCAGGTAAAACCCTAGTTTTATTCATTTAATTCCTGTTTTCAGATGTTCATGGCCATTAGGAACCCACCCTAAGGTTTGGAATTCGAATTTTAGGGATTTTTCATGTAAACCTAGGAGATCTAGGGTTTGGTGAATTTTCGTTTGGTTTTTCCCTAAAATTCTGGAACACTAATCCTAGGGATTTTGTGTAGGCATGTTTACATCTTCTACATTTAGGTTTGATCTTGATTTGTAGAGGGGGATTCCCTGTGTTCAGTCGGGTATGTACAGATTGTGTATTTTGGGTTCCTTTGAGCATTCGGGTTGAGCCTTAGTGTAGAATCTGTGTTTAGCCTTTAGATCTATTTTATCTGCATGTTTTGATGTATATATACATATACATAGATATATTGCATAGGGGTATAGATAGGTTAGGGTTTGGGGTTGTTGTACAGTCGGGCATGGAGGAGAAGGTGCAGTCAAGTTCTTGTATGAACTGTGCATGACTGTGCTGTGTCAGAAAACTACATGTGTGTGTGTCCCTGTTTTGAGAGTGAATTACCTAGGTTCAAATGGGTTTTTGGCTGTGAGTAGGTAGATGGGTTAGGCATTTCCTGTGCAGATGGGTTTGTGTGAGAACTCTCAGATCCCTGTGTAGGTGCAAACCTGTGAACCAGTGTACCCAGATTGCCTGTGTGTGTATGTGTGCTGTGTACCTACTGGGGGAAACTGTGTGAGTATAGGACTGTGTGTTGTATAGCTAGGTTAGTTGGGTAAGATATGAGTTTAATGCCTGTGTGTTAGGACTTTGTGTTAACTGTGTAGGTAATTAAATTTCTGTGTGAGTGTAAATTATGTGTATAGGATTTTAATTTCAGTATGTGCAATGTGTATTAGATTAGGTGAGAAGCAAACTGTGTTCTCAGTGAGGATGTGTATGTATGTGAGGTGTGTGATCCTGAGAATGAGGGACTAGTGAGGGAGTAAATTCTGTGAGAGAAGTTGTCATGTGTATCAATAGGTTGGGGGTCATCAGTGTGTACAGAATTTCTGTGTGTGCTCAGAACCCTGTGTGAATGATAGCAGTATGTGAGGGTGAACTCAAGTGAACTGTGTCAGTGACTTGGGTTTAAAGGGCAGTGACTGTGTGTGTGTAGATGATAACTTGAGGTGTAGTTAACTGTGGGTTAGATACCTGAGTGTACCTATGTATATCAATGTGACCCTGTTTTAGTTGTGTCTTAGTGTAGTGTATTAGTGTTGAGTCTTGTGTTCAGTATATATTGCAGTGTGGTGTATGAGAATTCCCAGGTGTGTGGTGCATATGTTTTGATTGGCTGTGCTGTGTTCACAGTGTGTGAGGGTGCTTTAATGTATGTTGTGTGCAAAAATTGTATCTGTGTGTGTACTGTCAGTTTAGTGTGTCTAGTGTGTAGGATTAGGGGATCAGAGACTTGGGGGAGAAAATACATGTGTGTGGCTGTGTTTATGTATCAGTATCTTGAAGTGTCTGTGTGCATAGGTAATTTGGCTGTCAGTATGTTTGGGGAGTATTGTGTAGGTGTTAATAGGTAGACTACTTTGGTTTGGGGGTGGCTTAGTATTGGTATTGTGTATCAGTTAGGAGAACCATAGCAGTGTCCTAGTGTGGCTGTGTTGGTTCTATGCAAATCAGCAAATTGGAATTATGTATTGTCAGTGTGTATATTTATGTGTGGATATGGCTGTGTATTTGTGAGTTGGGTCAGAAGTTTATGTATCAGTATATGGGTATCAGCAGTAAGGAGGGGGTTTGGGCCAGGTTTGTGTGCAGCAATTGTACACTGTGTGTGTGTGTTCAGTGCAGAATGTGCACAGTGGGGAATTAGGTTGGTGAGTGTCTGTATTGGTTATATTCTGTGTGACAGTAGAGGGAGGGAGTTGGTAAATTAGTGTAGGTGTGTAATGGTAGCTAGGGTTGGACTAGGGGATCCTGTTGAACAGTTGATATGTGTGTTTAGGATTAGGATTATGTATCACTAAGTGAGTACCTATATGTATATAAATCAATTGTATTTGGCATTGGCTAAATTGGTATCATGTATAGTAGGTGAGATACCAAATAGGTATTAGGTATTAAGCTACTAGTTAAGTTGTTAACTAGTATAAGTTAGGTATTCTTAGTATGATATAGAATTTGACTAGTGGACCTAGTATTGATCAGTAAACCTTAGACATGACCTAGAAACCTCGTTTTTAAATTGTTAAACATGTTATTCTTTTAATTCATTAATTAACATTGAATTTCCATATTAGGTCATTTTGATCCCACTTTGGACATCGATCCTCACATTTTGCTCAGGACCACAGGCGAGTACATTCTCTGACAGTTTTCATGGTTGATTACTTCTATAAATTGTAGTGTATTTCATACTTGATTCCGACACTGCGGATACACGGGTTAGCACCCTAGATCCCTATCACGAGGAGTCGTGGTTGGAATCCATCGTGCTAGCTGGGGGATGGGGAACTATTAGTAGATTATGTGATCATATCCAAACATTTATATGCACCATAGCTCACCCCACTTCTCACGTCGGGTGCAGCCTGACCACTTATATGCTCCATAGCTGTTATATGTGATTAGCCTGACCACTATATGCACCATAGCTAACCATGCGGTTAGCCTGACCTAAAAGAATCATAGCTAATCATATATAACCAGCCTGATCCAGACCCAAGCCGATCACATAATAAACTAATATTTTAACCACTTAGTTAGATGTTTTATCTTTATTCAGATTTACTGTTCTAGCATTCACTATTTATTGCTCATTGCTAGATGCTCTATTGTCTATTTTCATTTCTCCAGTACTTCACATGTTCAGCTTTTATTTCCATCTTGTATCTCTTACACTGTTTATAGATTTTGTCAATTAATGGAACTGCTGTTAGTGCTTGTACTTCGCTCCAATCCTGACTGGATAACAACATTTTCAGAGAACCTGGAGGACTTTTGCCCTACTCATTACGGTCCAGGAATAGAGGAGGATTTCACCCCAGAAATCCCAGAGGAGGTGCCTATCCTAGAGGAGAACTTGCCTGCCCATGCTTAGATTATTTTCTGCATTTATTATTTTAGGCTGAGACTGAGACTGAGATGTATTTATTTTATTTGTGACTTTGAGAGGTCATTTAGACCCAGGATTTGAGTTGAACTTCTTGTGGTTGGTTTTAATAGAACTCTTTTCAATTCTCGTCGTGCCATTATGTTTATAGTTGTGATTGAGTATTTTATAGAACTGTGATTTATTTATCATTGTCCTCCGTACGGAGTTGAGACTATTGACAGGATATACTATATTTGTGACCTAGACAGCGTTCTACCGCCGATGCTGCGGCGTAGGCTGGACGTACCCACGACTCATGCCCAATTTCCGGGTGTGGGTCGTGACAAGAGCAGAGGAATAAGACAGTTGACAAGTATGATGCAGAGTTTAGTCACCTTAGTAAATATGGCACTGCCCTGATACCGAATGACTTGGAGAAGGCTAAGAGATTCTACCGCGGGCTGACTCAGGAGCTCCAATATTACACTAGCTCACAGTCCCGGATCTCTTATGTCGAATTATTGACAGAAGCAAGATTTCAAGAGTCCATTAGCAAGGGAAAGGGAGGTCAACTGAAGACACAGCAAGAACCAGTAAGGACACAGCAAGGAGGGCCTATCAGGCGTCCTTTGGCACAATAGCAGCAGCAACACAAAGCAGGACCGTACCAGATTCCGGAGAAGCTCGAATGTAATTATTGTAGGAGACGCAGACAAATTATAAGAGACTGTCGGAACCGCTTAGGACAATGTATGAGGTATGGTTCCGGACAGCATATGGTGAGAGACTGTCCAATACAGCAGACATTAGCGCTTCTACCGCCAACACAAAGGCTAGCACTTCTAGCACCGAAGCCAGTTCAGCAGATGACTAGACCAGGAGCACCTCGACCTCCAGCAGCTAGAGGATTTCAGCGAGGACCACCGCTACCTACTCAGGAGGATCAGTTCATGAGGGCCAGTCAGGGACTACCACAGAGGAATGAGCAAGCTTTTGCACTAGAAGTGGATGACATGGAATAGAAGATTGATGTTATAACAGGTATTACTCTTGCTTTTACTTTTCCTGCTGTGATATTATTTGATACGGGAGCCACCCACTCGTTCATATCTTTTAGTTTTATTGCCAAACACAATATTGCCACTATACCTTTACCTAGTTGTGTTAGAATTCTCACCAAAGGAGGAGTTATACCTGTTAGTCGGATTTGTAGATCGTGTCCTGCAGTGATTCGTGGCAGAGAGATGAATGCCCGACTCTTAGTCCTTCCTATGCCAACTTTTGATATTGTTCTTGGGATGGACTGGCTAAGCAAGTACCACGCTTTCTTCGACTGTTTTGGAGGAAGCATTCTTTTTAAGGTACCAGGCCAGCCTGAACTTGAGTTTACATGAGGATCCACAGAAGCCATTACTGGTATTCATCTTGTAATGGACGACGTTATCTATCACCCCATTATTTCAGAGTTTTAAGACATATTTCCAGAGGAATTGCCAGGACTACCACCAGACAGAGACGTAGAATTCTCAATTGAATTGACACCAGGAGCAGCACCCATAGCGTCGCATGTTTATATATTGGCGAAGAAGGAGATGGATGAGCTGAAGACATAGTTGAAAGAACTAGAAGAGAAAGGTTTCATCCGATCGAGTGCATCACCCTGGGGAGCACCAGTGTTATTTGTACCAAAGAAGCATGGGTCAGTGCGTATGTGCATTGGCTACAGAGCCTTGAATACAGTGACCGTGAACAATAAATATCCATTGCTATGCATTGATGACTTATTTGATCAGCTTAGTGGAGCCAAGGTGTTCTAGAAGATAGACTTGAGATCGAGATATCACCAGGTGAAGGTACGGAAGCAGGACATCCCGAAGATCGCATTCAGGACTAGATATGGATACTATGAGTTTCTGTTCATGCCATTTGGGTTGACCAATGCTTCAGATGTCTTTATAGACTTAATGAATCGAGTATTCCATCAGTATTTGGACCAGTTCATGGTCGTCTTCCTAGATGACATACTTGTCTATTCGAAGAGCCACGATGAGCACGAGAAGCACCTGCGGATTATTCTAGAGACCTTAAGGAGAGAGAAGTTATATGCGAAGCTCAGTAAATATGAGTTCTTCTTGGACATAGTCTTATTTCTTGGGCATGTCGTTACAGGAGATGGTATTTCTGTTGATCCAGAGAAAATCTCGGCAGTCGAGACATGGCCCATTCCTAAATCAGCATCAGAGGTGAGGAGTTTCCTTGGACTTGCGGGATATTACTGACGGTTTGTAGAGAACTTCTCAAGGATAGCAGTACCTATGACTCGGTTGACATGCAATGATCAAGAGTTCGTATGGACCGACGAGTGTCAAGCCGCTTTTGAGGAGTTGAAGAAACGACTGACCACAGCACCAGTATTGACTATTCCATCAGGATCAGGAGGTTATGTAATTTACAGTGACGCATCAGGGAAAGGCTTATGATGCATGTTGATGCAGCATGGCAAGGTGATTGCATATGCATCTAGGTAGTTACGAGTGCATGAGAAGAATTATCCGACTCATAACTTGGAACTTGCAGCCGTTGTTTTTGCTTTGAAGCTATGGAGATATTACTTATATGGGGAACGAGTGGAGATCTATACTGACCACAAAAGCCTCAAGTATGTCTTCACGCAGAAGGAGTTAAATATGAGGCAGCGTTGATGGCTTGACTTGATGACGGATTTTGAGATAGAGCTATATTATCACCCAGACAAGGCTAACGTTGCAGCAGACGTGTTAAGCCAGAAACCAGTAGCTTACTTCTTGATGACACAGAGGGAATTATTGGAGGACTTGCAAGAGCTTGGAATAGAAGTGATATTACTAGGAGAAGATGGGACACTAGCCAACTTGCAAGTACAGTCATCACTAGTAGAGAGGATCAAGACAACTTTGTCTACGGACGGCAAATTCAGTAGATTAAAAGAAAGGACAGAGGCCGGAGAGAAGACAGGATTGCGCACTCATGATGATGGGATATTACGATGTGGTGATCGTCTATATGTTTCCAATGGAGAGATTCGACAGGAGCTGGTGGCAGAAGCACATAGTTCGATATATTCTATTCATCCTGGAGGCACGAAGATGTACCGTGACTTACGACAGCACTTTTGGTGGCATGTGATAAAAAGAGAGAGAGCTCGCTTTGTAGCCAAATGTCTAGTATGTCAACAAGTAAATACGGAGCATCAGAGAACAACAGGGTTATTGCAACCACTTCTGATTCCTGAGTAGAAGTAGGAGCACATCACTATGGACTTCGTCACGGGTTTTCCTAAGAGTCCAAGTGGAAGAGATACAGTATGGGTAATAGTGGATCGACTCACCAAGTTAGCCCATTTATTGCCTTTTAGAGTTGGCCAGTCTACAGAAGCTTTGGCTGACTTATACATGAGGCAAATTGTGAGATTACACGGCATACCAGTCAGTATTATATCAGACAGGGATTCGCGTTTTACATCACACTTTTGGAGAAGCATACAAGAGAGTCTTGGGACTCGTCTGAAGTTCAGTACATCTTATCACCCGCAGACAGATGGGCAGTCCGAACGTACTATTTAGACACTGGAGGATATGTTGAGGGCTTGTATGTTAGACTTTGGAGGATCATGGGAGGACCACTTACATCTTGTAGAGTTCTCTTACAACAATAGCTATCAAGCGAGCATTCAGATGGCTCCGTTTGAAGCATTGTATGAAAGAAAGTGTAGATCTCCCGTGTGTTAGAGTGACGTAGGAGAACGTCAGATTCTGGGACCAGAGTTGGTAGTCAACACCGTTGAGACAGTGAAGAAGATACAAGGGCACTTGTGAGCAGCACAAGATAGGCAGAAGTAGTGGGCAGACCTTCATCGTCGTCCCTTGGAGTTTAAAGAGGACGATCATGTCTTCTTGAGGATATCACCTACTAGGGGCACCATTTTATTCAGAGGGTGTGGCAAGTTGAGCCCAAGGTATATTGGACCATTTGACGTGCTGGAGAGAGTGGGAGAAGTGGCGTATTGACTCGCACTACCACCTTCACTTGAGGGAGTACATGATGTGTTCCATGTGTCGCAGCTTAGGCGATATGTGGCAGACAGCAGTCATGTTCTCGACCATTCTGAGATCACCATCGGGCCGAGCTTGTCATACCAAGAGCAACCCGTGGAAATCCTTGATCGCCAAGAGAAAGTGTTGAGAAACCAGTATATTCCCTTGGTTCACGTAGCATGGATGCATGGCACGCGAGGAGAATCAACTTGGGAGCGCGAGGACGACATGCACAAATATTTTTCGTACCTATTCGTAGACCAAGGTATGAATTTACTTTGTAGATTTCTATCTTATACCATCCTTGATTTTCTATCGTGGCTTAGTTTTAATTTCGAGGACGAAATTTTTATAAGTTGGGTAGAATATAAAATTCTAAATTTTAAAAATTGTATTAATTATTTAATTAAATCATCTAATTGAATTACATTATTACGTAGTATATTAGAAAATATAATTTATTGAATTTAATTACTAGGTAAATATGCATCTAGAATTTATGGAGCAAACTATTATTTTATCCTATTTTATTTTATGTAGGAGACCTTGTGGACGGATGAAAGATTATTTTTATGTACAAATATAATTTTCTAGAATTTTATATATATATATATATATATATATATATATATAAGTAGTTTAATAAAAAGAAAAGAATAGAAAACAAAAGAAAAGAAAGAGAAAAATAATAATAATAATAAATAACAAAACACTAATCAAACCCAAAAGCCCGTAACCCCTAACCCAGCTTGCAGCTAACCCCCGCTTAGAGCCCGCGACCCCGGAGCACAGCACCGCGGCTTCCATCCCTGCTATATCTATATATATATAGATATCTAGACCTAAAACCCTAACCCTAAACCTTACTTACCTGCACTGACCTCCCTAACCTAGCCGCTGACCTCCAGCACACCGCCGCCGCCGCCGGAGTTCACCGTCGCTCGTCGCGCGAGATCCCGCGCGCACGCCTGCAGAAATCTGACAACAACTTACCCCTGTTCACGTGTTGATTTTTATTCTATCTCTTGACCAAATTTGACCCCGTCTTTACCGGTATGTTCACGACCCATCCCTCTTCCAATACCGTATATTAGTTTACTTCAATCAGCGCGTAACCCTAGGTGAAAACCAAGACCAAGTTAAAGAAAAATGATAACTTTTAATTCCAGAAAAACTACTATAACCACCCATGTTTACGGACTCGTATCTCCTACCACAGAGATCCAAACTTAGAAATTCCTTTTGCTATGTGAATACCACCTAACCTAGATTATTTCCTGTTAATTATATTATTTTATTTGATGTTGTATGCAGAAGTAAACTGAGTTAAAAATCACGAAAAACCTGTTTTTGAAACTTCAAAATTTGTGATATGGAGCGCACCCCGCCAAACGGGACCACCCCGTCGTGTACCAATTGTACTGAAAGGTGCGTATGGTATGTCCAGACGTGTAGGCTTTTGCAAAAATTGATTTAGACGCGTGTGCGCGTCGGAATTAACCCGTATCCGCAAAAAGTCCTCGTATAGCAATTTTTGCAAGACATCGCACCATTTATTGTACGCTAGTCCGAATACGACAAAACTTACGCCACTGGACTCGGGATATCGCGCTGGTCCTGTGACCCAATTTTTATGCAATTATGAGACAGTTGACCAAGCCGCCTATTTGCGGGCCCTACGGTTGACTTTTTGGGCAAAATTGTGTTCGGCTCACCGGAATCCAAAATTGGACATACCGTTGAGTTCATAATGACATTTAGAATTTGTTTGACCTATAATTTGTTCCATTTAGAGACCTTTACCCCTGGCACACTTTTTAGTGCAAAGTGGGCCACTGGTGGACCCCGCTTTGACCCAAAATTACCGTTTTGCCCCTGTGTCCAAATTGGACGAAAGATTAGTATTTTCTAGCTATCTCGCTGATTCCAGAAATGCTGATGATATCTATTTCAGCATCCGGAGACGTTTATTCGGAGGCCTTAGTTCCTGATCCTGTGTACTTGACATCTGGACAATTATACTTTGCAGATTACTTGCCAGACAAGTATACCTTGACATTGTACTGTGATTTATATTCCATATGTTGCATGTATTTTATTTCTGTTTATTTAGTTCATATATTTTAAACTATTATATAAACTGCGCGTCCAAGGAAACTTGGGTGCAACGACGTTGGCGTCGTATTCTATTTTTATTTATATATATGCATGTTACCTAGTTTATGAGACCACCCCATTATCATGAGGCATTCTTATATTTTATTGGCCATGACACTATTCTTCTACGAGTGTGAGTCACATGTAGGACACAAACTTGCGTACTCGGCTGGCCACTGGTACGGATAGGTCGTGCGACGGATAAGGATAACTGCCGATAGAAACTTTTCATGCTAGTAGACCTGGCAGTTATTTAGAGGTATCATCGTATCATGGATGTAACATGCTTAGATCATGGGGTGGGGAGAACAACAAGTAAGGCATTTGGGCTCCTTTCCACTTTCCTTTCTATAATCCGTACGCTCCGCCGAAGATACGTGGCGGTGATGACCCCTATATATTACTGGCGGCCTCTGCCGTTCAAAAGACGACATGCTTTTAGGCCCCTAATTCTCCGAGAGAATCACGCTAATCCTATTTATGGCCAGATAGCCCACTTGTTAGAAAGTTGTTCTCAACGTGCATTCACATAGATGGTTAGGCGACCCATTAGATGTTTATTTCAGTACTTTATTGGCATGCTTTTATGTATCTTGTTATGTCCCTCTGAGGACCTGGTACCTTTTCAGATATAGACGGACAGGAGTATCCACAGGAGTACGGACCCGGACCTGATGCTTCTTACCATACTGAGGAGGTCTTATCTTCAGAGTATATTTGATCCATCGCAGATGATGGATATTCTGTTGCTATTTCTTTCATGAATATTTATCTTATATTAGAGTTAGATCTCTTCCCTTTTTTAGTAGTTTTAGTATAGTCGATTTGCAGTGGATTTGTTTTCATCCGACTATCATACTTTGATACTTCATCTTTGAGATTCAGTTATTTATTTCCTATTTAGTTCTTTATTTGTTCTGTGTATGAGATATAGATTGCGTGTGACTTGTTGACAGTATATTACCACTGGTGGATGTGATATTCATGTACAACATACGTGTGTATATGGTTTCCATATATTAGAGTTCGTATACATACGGCTGACGTGTTACGTATTCCTAGTCCTACATATTTTGGGACTGGGGCGTGACATCACTACCACATTATCTAGGAAAGGGTATTTTAGTAATTTTATAATTAATTAAATAATGTGCATGATAAATAATTATTTGTTGTATTATTTAATTGTTGTTTGATGTTAGTTATTTATTTTAGACTTGTGTTAGTGGACCTAAATAGTTTAGTTTAGACTCATGGACCAACATGTATTACTTGTTAGAATTTAGCCCATTTAGAAAGCCCATTGGTTAGGAGAATGATTAAATTAATTAAACCATTGTACTAGAAGCTTTCCTCCTTAATTATTTCTTCATGAGAGGCCCTAAGGGGTATATTGGACAATTCATAGTGACTTGATGTCACGCCCCAGTCCCAAAATACCGTAGGACCGGACGCGTGATAATGGCCAATAGCACACACCGATGGACAAACCCAATTTAATGGATCCATCGGGGCATACTTAAGCTGTAGTACAACAATAAATAGGTCCAATGATACAAGTTACAGTCTACTCTAATCTCATCCACAACAGATATTCACAGATCAAATGCCAGAAATAATGCAAATAAAATAAACTAACAAATCTCAATAAAAGTGTCTCGGAGAACAATCCGAGAATAAGTCTGATACATCAATGCAATAGGCTTGAAACAAAATAACTAGAAACAGAAATAAATGAGTATCTCAAGCCAATACTCAGGAGAAGTCCTCTGGCACAATCTCGTCCTCGGGTGTCGGTACAGCTCCTGTGTTATCTCCTGCTGCGGCCCCGTATAGTGTACTTGATAAGACAAGTACGAGAATGCAAAGGGTCACGAATGTCCATCTCTAGATGACGTACACAACACCGCGTACAGTGTTCGCACCCGACTATTAATCGGACGCTAAGTAAGTCACACGGTCCTAGGTCAAGCATGTACAATAATACAAATAATACAAAAAAATATGTAACAAGAACTGCAATGTTGGCAAGGTACAATTGCCAACAATGTATAAATAAGTCAAGAAAATAAGTAGCAAAGCTGCATGATTTGGCAAGGTACACTTGCCTGTGGTTCTGGCTCCAACTGTAGCTCTGGTCTCAGCGGGTTCTGCAGGGACTACTCTGGTTGCTGAAATAAACATCACCATTAGATTCAGAAAATATCAAATAGCTAGAAACGCCTGTCCTTAAGTCCAATTTGGACACAGGGGCAAAATGACAGTTTCTGGTCAAAGCGGGGTCCACATGTGGGCCGCTTTGCACCAAAAACCGTCTCTGGGTCAAAGGTCTCCAAATTTGTCAAACTTAGTGTTAACAAGCCAGGAACGATGATACGAACCCAACGGAACTTCCAGAATTGGATTCCGATGTGCCAATCACAAAATTGCCCGTCAAGTGGAGTCGGTGGGGCCCACGATACGCGATTTTGTCAACTTCTCAGAATCGAATAAAACTTGGGTCACAGGACCAGCGTATTGCTACGAGTCTGATGGCACAAGTTTCGTCTCGATCCGACGTGTGTACACAAAGTTACAGCATTTTCCAGAATAGGCAGATACGGGGCGTTGTCGGCGGATACGCGTTGATTCCGGTGTGCACGCACATCCAAATCAACTTCTGTAAAATCTTGCACGTCCGTATCGACTGCGTGCACATTTCGGTAAAGACCCCGTACGGCCAAGTCGTCCCGTTTGGCGTGGCGCACTCAGTTCCGGGGTAAAATAGGGCATTGGTTTTCCTGTTTTTGGATCGCGGTTTGCGATCACCACAGGACGCGATACACCGAGCGAGTTGCACGGGCATCGAGAGGGTCACGCGGTCTACACGTTACAACTGACAAAACAGAAAATGGGGCAACGAGGAGAAAGAAAATGATACCTGAACAGGGCTCCGTGAAATCTGAATTACTCATGTCCGCATCATTTGCTTCGTGTCCTGCGTCAACCGTGTCCGGTACTGTTGCTCTAGGGTTAGGGCTCTGGTTCGCCGGAGACTCGTCGGAGCTGCACGACCGGGTCGGGACGGAGGTGACTATGGTGGAGGCGGACGGGGCTTCGTCGGGGTCAGGGCTAGGCGGAAGGCTATGGAGGTCGTCGGCTTTGGGTGGCGTCGGGTTGCAGGCGTAGCGACTCAGCCGGGAGAAATCGATGGTGGAAACTGGCCGGGCTGGTCCGGTGATGGGAAGTCGGGAGGAGGAAGACGAGGGGGTGGCGTTAGGGTTCAAGGTGGTCGTCGGTGAGGGATTTGATGGAGGAGGAGGAGGAGGAACTATGGTCGAGGGGCTCAGGGAGGGGATGGACCGGCCTGGGAAGAGGGGAGAGGAGGTCGATAGTGCAGGCGGAGGAGTCGGGCCAGGGTCGAGCTCGGGCGGTGAGAGGGCTAGGCTAGGGGGCGGAGCGGCCGGAGATGGCGAGCGGAGGAGAGGGAGAGAGGAGATGGGGGCTCGAGGCTTAGGGTTCAGGTCAGGGAGATGGAGGTGAGCGGGGATGATGGTGTTGGTTGATGGTCGGACTGGGCAGGGCTAGGCGGAGGAGCAAGGGGTTTCGAGGCGGAGCGGGGAGCGGCGGAGAGATCTGGGCTCGAGGGAGTTCGTCGAGGAGACGGCGGAGGCGAGGGGAGATGGTGGAGTCGGGGTACTGCTGCGGGCGGTGAGGAGTCTGGAGAAAGGCGACGGCGGCAGAGATGATAATTAGGGTTGCGGCACGGCTGGGCACGAAAGTCGAGACGCTTAAATAGGCGTACCGCCGGGTCGGAACAATGATTCTGACCCGAATTAGGTTTAGGGTTTCGGTGTGGGTTTCGGGTCCCGGTCGGGTTCGATTCGGATCCGACCCGACCCGTTAAGGCTGGGTTTGGTTCAGTGAACCGGGTCTGGGTTGGTTTGGTTTATTTCAAATAAACCCAGTTTATTTCAGGGTTTAATTGGTTTATTTATTATAGTTTTTAGGGCTTTAAAAATGTTTCCGGAGTCCAACAAATTCTCGGAAAATTACCCTAGGTCCAGTTTTTCATTTTACACCATAAAATATTATTTTCATAATATTTTAATATTAATTAACAGCAATTAAAAATTATTTAATTACCAAATGTCTAGGTTTTAATTACAGAAAATTCCTGAAAATTCCAGAAAATTATAAAAAATCCAAATTAAAAATTCCGTAAAATCAGGGGGCTTACAATCTACCCCCCTTAAGAGGATTGCATCCTCACAATCAAAGAATAATCGATCAACAGAGATGACACGGTTGCAAACATTATTCGAAGTACATCACGATTAAGAAAAATCAAGGTTGAGGGTGTAAGAATAATACAAAGGGAAAATTATTTTCCTAATTATTAAAAGTTATGCAATCTCTCGTATAAAGGAGATCTAGAAAACTACCATTTTAGAAAAATTAGGTTATCACTAGGTTATCAATTATAAGCAAGTTCAAAATTACATTGGTTAAGGCTGAGGTCACGAACCAATAGGCACGAGATAAAACAAATCTATAAACAGATAACTATAAAAAATTACGCACATTAGGTACTCCATGGGTCTGTGCGTCTTCCAAAGTCATCGCTGGAGCTTGTTCACGTTCTTGTAGTTGATTCCTCTACTGCTATTGAGCCTGCTGGAAGAGTGTTATTTGTGGTGCCAAGGGTGGCCTCGGCTGATATCCTCCTGGGGCTGGTGGTCTGACTCCTTCAACTCTCGTTTGCGGTGCTTCCAATGCTGGAGAGGCTGGCCTTGATGCTGGTAATGCTTGTTGGTTTACAATTAGTGCTTTTTCTCGACGCTCAGGGCATTTCCTTAATAAATACTGACTAGATCTGCAAGCTAAGCATAATTTTCTTTTTCGTCTGCACTCGTTCTCTATATGGCCTCGCCTGCGACAATATGGACAGACAGGTAGTACTTGCGGAGGTGATTCTGGTGGCTGGTGCATGTGAGACTTCCTTGTAATTTCTTCCTGTGGTGCTCCGGCTGGTGCTGATGCGGCTGGTTGATGAATCGTCAATGCTTTCTCTCGATGCTGAGGACAATCCTTGGCTAAGTGTTGATTGGTTCCACAAATCAAGCATAATCTTAACTTGCGTTTGCACTCCTTATTAATATGGCCTATCTTGCGACAATACTGACAGGTAGGAAGGAATGAGGCTCTGGGTGCTGCTCTCGGTGGTGGATTTATCTGCGGTCACTTTGCAGCTCTTTCTTGTTATGCTTGGTCTGGTGTTGATGCATACGGCCGCTTCTGGCTGGACTCGATCCTTGTGATGCACTCCATGGGTTGTGCTGCAGCAAGAACACCCTCGTCTAAGGTAGTTGCATTTGAACTGATTAACTTTTGTAACTCCGAGCTAAATCTGTCGATGAACTTCTCCGCTTGGTTTTGCTGAGCTTCTTTGTGAACCTTCTGATGGGCTTGCATCATCGCGTAGAATATTCAAAACATTTATTGTTCGTCCATAGCCTGCCCTTGTGGAACGGTAGGCATCGGTGGAGCAAACTACGTCGATGGTGGAACGTCATCTTGCTGGATTCTCGAGGCATGCTGACTTGCTTGACTACATTGTTGAGCGGATTGATCTTCTTCTACTGGTGTTACTTCCTCTTCATTGGTTACCACAGCATCTCGTGGTGATCTTGCAGGAGTCTCGTTGTTTGTTCGTGAATCCATAACTCTGCAACCAAAATAAACAATAAGGGGCGTACAGAAATCAAGGCATGACGCAAGTCAAGAATTTAATTCGAATCCGATATAGATATCAAGAATGTTTCAAGCAAGTGGATGAGATCCTAAAAACTTATCCTATTCTTATTGCAGGCTTGCTCGGTCCCTAAGTTAAAGCCGAACAATTTAGTCGTAGACCTGTATGGGCCACCACAAAAACCATGTCACGCCCCAGTCCCAAAATACCGTAGGACCGAACGCGTGATAATGGCCAGCAGCACACACCGATGGACAAACCCAATTTAATGGATCCATCGGGGCATACTTAAGCTGTAGTACAACAATAAATAGGTCCAATGATACAAGTCACAGTCCACTCTAATCTCATCCACAACAGATATTCACAGATCAAATGCCAGAAATAATACAAAAAAATAAACTAACAAATCTCAATAAAAATGTCTCAGAGAATAATCCGAGAATAAGTCTGATACATCAATGCAATAGGCTAGAAACAAAATAACTAGAAACAGAAATAAATGAGTATCTCAAGCCAATACTCAGAAGAAGTCCTCTGGCACAATCTCGTCCTCGGGTGTCGATACAGCTCATGTGTCAGCTCCTGCTGCGTTCCCGTATACCTCGAGAAAGATCTCGTCTGCAAATCCTGGGAACATAATCCGAATCCAGGTACTCAGGGGACATAGCAATCTACAGATATACAAGCCAAAATAAATGCAGTGCAGTAGATAATGAAATATATAGGGTAAGTATGTAACCATCTATATAAAAATACAAGTGAGAGCATCACTAGTACTCAGGCTGAGCCACTACAAGCTCTGTGTCGGGGAGCCGGTAGCAGTAATAATGAGTAATGGGCCAAGCTCGGGCTTCAGAGTCTTGTGCCTCACAATAATAGGGGGTTTATATATATAATCAGCCTGTAGCCTGTGTGTCTCTCCCCACCCCATGTAATCACATGTCCCATATCCACGATGCATCATGTCTATGTCACGCATAATCATATCTAATGCAGCAAGTCATATAGTATCCATGAATATAATGTCTATGTCATAAACCTGTATCCTATACAGAATCACCATGAATATCTCAGAAAGATCATGTCTCATAAATAGTGTCAAGTGTCCTGGGTTATAGTGTACTTGATAAGACAAGTACGAGAATGCAAAGGGTTACGAATGTCCATCTCTAGATGACGTACGACGTACACAACACCGCGTACAGTGTTGGCACCCGACTATTAATCGGACGCTAAGTAAGTCACACGGTCCTAGGTCAAGCATGTACAACAATATGAATAAGACAAAGAAATATGTAACAAGAACTGTAATATTGGCAAGGTACACTTGCCAACAATGTATAAATAAGTCAAGGAAATAAGTAGCAAAGTTGCAGGATTTGGCAAGGTACACTTGTCTGTGGTTCTGGCTCCAACTGTAGCTCTGATCTCAGCGGGTTCTGCAGGGACTACTCCGGTTGCTAAAATAAATATCATCATTAGATTCAGAAAATATTAAATAGCTAAAAATGCCTGTCCTTAAGTCCAATTTGGATACAGGGGCAAAATGACAGTTTCTGGTCAAAGCGGGGTCTACATGTGGGCCGCTTTGCACCGAAAATCGTGTCAGGGTCAAAGGTCTCCAAATTCATCAAACTTAGTGTCAACAAGTCAGGAACGATAATACGAACCCAACGAAACTTCCAAAATTGGATTTTGATGAGCCAATCACAAAATCGTCCGTCAAGTGGAGCCGGTGGGGCCCACGATACGCGATTTTGTTACCGTTCTCAGAAACGAACCAAACTTGGGTCACAGGACCAGCGTATTGCTACGAGTCCAATGGCACAAGTTTCATCTTGATCCGACGTGTGTACACAAAGTTATAGCATGTTCCAGAATAGGCAGATACGGGACGTTGTCGGCGGATACTCGTTGATTTCGGTGTGCACGCACATCCAAATCAACTTCTGTGAAATCTCGCACGTCCGTATCGATGGCACGCACGTTTCGGTAAAGCCCGCGTGCGACCAAGTAGTCCCGTTTGGCGGGACACACTCAGTTCCGGGATGAAATAGGGCGTTAGTTTTCCTGTTTTTGGATCGCGGTTTGCGATCACCACAGGACGCGATGCACCGAGCGAGTTACACGGGTATCAAGAGGGTCACGCGGTCTACGCGTCACAACTGACGGAATGGAAAATGGGGCAACGAGGAGAGAGGAAATGATACCTGAACAGGACTCCGTGAAATCTGAATTACTCGTGTCCGCGTCGTCTGCTTCGTGTCCTGCGTCAACCGTGTCCGGTACTGTTGCTCTAGGGTTAGGGCTCTGGTTCGCCGGAGACTCGTCGGAGCTGCACGGCTAGGGAAGGGCTGCTCGGGACGGAGGTGACTATGGAAGAGGCGGACGGGGCTTCGCCGGGGTCGGGGCTAGGCGGAAGGCTGTGGAGGTCGTCGGCTTTGGGTGGCGTCGGGTTGCAGGCGTAGCGGCTCAGCGGGGATCCAGCATACTTTTCCATAAACAATGGAGCGCAGCAGACAGATGGTCACTGAGGGACAAGAGCGTGTTTCTTCTTCCCTGCTCGTTATTGTATATTTTACTCTTTTGGGCGTTTAGCCACTGGCACTTGTTAGCCACAAATCTGGATATTTAGTTTTTTTTATATGATTATAATTAATCAGACTACAGCTAATCATGGTGATATACTTTTGCTACTCTGTCAGCTTCTTATTTTGTACAACTGGTTTCTAGAATGTTTTGGCAGGACGTTTGGGATGCCTTACTTCCTGATCATATATATTCTATGTTTACTATCCTCGTTTGACTGATTGAGGCATTAGATATTCTACGTGACCCTAAGTGACTTACGTTTAGCATGCACTCCCTTGTCTAGTTACAGCCATGACTGCCATACGATATTCTATACCTTATACGGGGGAGCTGGCTATGTCCGTCTCTGTATTCTAGTACTGGGACATTACAAGGTTTTAGTGGTGGGCCATGCAGGTATGTATTTGTAGACTTATAGGGTGTTGTGATCCTAGAGCAATGAAGTTCCAACAAGGACTTCATCTGGAGATTCTACAACTGGTATAGGGGCGCGACTACCAGACTTATGATGAAGTACTTATAGCAGCTCGAAGGCATGAGCTTACTACGCAGAGCTTATTGGCGAGGACGGGAGGCCATAAGAGGTCTCATGCTCAGAGTGGAGGAGGAGGTAGAGGTGTACCCCGAACGTCAGCACCATCACCTAGATTTTGTATTCATAATTCAGCACATCGGAGGGCGGCAGTTTCGATAGTAACAGCACCAGCTCGGCAGCAGCCAAGGCAACAACAACAGCACTAGGGAGCACCGATGGGGTATACTTACTGTGGCAAGGGAGGTGACACTAAAGATGTGTGTAGGGTCGCCAATGGGTTATGTATGATGTACGGTAGGCCATATCACTGGATTGCCAATTTTTTGATGATGTAGAGGCCAGGAGGGCCAGTCCAAAAGTTACCAGCACTACCAACACCAGGGGCAGTTCAGCACAGAGGGCCAGTGATAGCAGTACGGCTATTAGCTCAACGTCTGTTACCGACGCAAGCTCAGATGTACCAACAACATCAGAATTAATAGCAGGGCCAGCAGTGACCACAATATCGTTTCCAAATGAGGCAACAATGAGGAGCGCAGTCGGGACAAGGACAAGCATTCACTTTGTCTTTAGAAGAAACTTTGACATCAGGCGACGCGGTGGCAGGTAACATATCTGTCGTATCTTTTTCTGCTGTAGCATTATTTGATTCTAGTGTATCTCTTTTATTTATATCTGCGTGATTTATGATACGTATTGGATTAGATTTCGAGACGTTGCTAGAGAGGTAGAATATACTCACCGGTAATGGGCTCATAGAAGTTAGTAGTGTGTGTATAGCGTATTCAGTCATAGTGTGCGGGTATTCATTACCTGCACGGTTGATCAAGTTCCCTATGGGTAACTCTGACATTCATAATATGCTATAAAAGATTTCCATAGGGGTCAGGTATTATTTAGTATCCCAGGCACGGAAGACTTCGCCTTTGATAGATCTATGGGAGACCAACATGAAGAGAGGATTGTGGCGGTAGTGATAGCAGAAGAACAGCTTCCCAGGATAGTCAAGAAGTTTCTAGATATATTCCTAGAAGAACTCTCAGGGTTACCACCAGTGAGAGATGTGGAGTTTTATATAGAGTTGATTTCCAGAGCAGGACCAATATCTTGTAAGGTTCACCAGATTGTACCATCAGAACAAGACAAGCTTTACCAACACATAGAAGATTTGAAGGAAAAAAAGTTTATCCCAACCAGTGGATACCTTGGAGAGCGCCAGTAGTTTTAGTAAAGAAGAAAGATGGGTCAACGAGGCTGTACATCTACTATAGGCAATTGAAAATAGTAATGGTGAAGGACAAGTACCCATTACCAAGGATAGATAATTTATTTGATCAGTTGAGTAAGGCCAAGATTTTCTCCAAGATCGATCTTCGATCAGGATATCATCAAGTAAGAGTTCGGGAACAAGACATACCCAAGGCAATATTTAGCTCATAATATGGGCATTACGAATTCTTGGTTATGTCATTCGGACTGACAAATGCTTCGACAGTGTTAATTGATCTGATGAACCGCATCTTTATGTCGTACCTAGATCAGTTCATGGTATTTTTTATAGACAAAATTCTCGTCTACTCCAGTAGCAAAGAGGAGCACGAGGAGCATCTTCCAAAGGTCTTACAGATTTTTTGGGAATACCAGTTGTATGCAAAGCTCAGCAAGTAAGAGTTTTGGTTAGATCATGTATCGTTAATGGGACACATTATCTCGAGAGCAAGAGTGGCAGTAGATCCGAAGAAGGTTGTGGCCGTAGAGAGTTGGACAATTCCTAAGACAGTAGTAGAGGTGCATAGTTTCTTGGGCTTGGTGTATAGGAGGTTCGTGGCAGAATTTACAAGTATTTTAGCACCATTGACCCATTTAACGTGCAAGGAGGCTAAGTTTGATTGGTTAGCAGAGTGTCAGACAGTCTTCGAGGAATTGAAGAAGAGACTGATTTTGGCACCGATTCTCACGCTTCCAGTAGATTCTGGAGGGTTTATAGTATATTATGATACATTTGGTAAGGGACTGGGGTGTGTATTAATGCAACATAGAAGAGTGATAGCTTATGTATCTCGGCAGCATCGAGATCATGAAAAGAACTATCTGACTCATGACTTGGAGTTGGCGGCGGTGGTATTTGCACTTAAGTTATGGAGGCACTACTTATATAGTGATCGGATGAAGATATTTATATATCATAAGAGCCTGAAGTATGTATTCACCCAGAAGGACCTGAACATGAGAGGATGTGGCTAAAATTATTGAAGGATTATGACATGGAACTTCAGTACCATCCAGGCAAGGCGAATATGGTAGCAGATGCTCTTAGCAGAAGAGGTAGTACATATATGTTAACATCGTATGACACATCTTAGAAGACCTTCAAGAGATGGGTATCGAGATAGTACTTCCGCAGGATGCAGGAATTTTGGCTAGCTTACAAATACAGTCTACTTTGGTTGAGAGTATTAAGGCAGCTCAGGTAGAGGATCCAAAAATTTAGAATATTCGGACAGAACGTGAGTCTGGTCCAAGAAAGGAGATGACCATACACGATGATGGAACACTTAGATTTGTAAATCATTTTTGTGTCCCGAGCGAAGATATCCAGCGTGAAGTTATGACTGAGCCGCACAGTTCCCAATATTCATATCATCTATGAGGTACCAAGGTGTATCAAGATATCAAGCAATATTTTTGGTAGAACAGGATGAAGAGGGAGATAGCAAGGTTCGTCTCTCGGTATTTGGTGTGTCAATAAGGAAAGGTAGACCAACAGAGACCAGCAGGGTTACTGCAGCCGCTTCCAATCCCGAAGTGGACGTGGAAGCTTATCACGATGGACTTTGTCATTAGTTTACCTAGATCTCCGACTGGTCGCGATAAAGATTGGGTAATAGTGGATCGACTCACGAAAGTAACTCATTTTTTTCCCTTTCAAGTAGGACAGTCTACAGAGCAGTTCGCAGAGATGTACATGCGACAAAAGTAAGACAACATGGTATCCCGGTGAGTATCATATCAGATCGAGGAACTCGGTTCACTTCACATTTTTGGAAGAGCTTGCACGATACCAAGCTGAGATTCAGTATGTCTTACCATCCACAAACGGACAGACAATCAGAAAGAACCATCAAGACATTGGAGGATAGGTTGCGAGCTTGTGTCTTGGAAAGATCACCTTCACCTAGTCGAGTTCTCATACAATAATTGTTACCAAGCCAGTATTCAGATTGCACCCTTCGAGGAATTATATAGGAGGAAGTGCAGGTCACCCTTGGCATAGGATGATATAGGTGAACGGAAGATATTAGGCCCAGAGATGATCATGCAAACAGTAAATGTTGTCAAGTAGATCAAAGAGCGACTTCGGGTGGCGTAAGATAGGCACCTTCATTGGGCAGAGCATCGTAGGCCTTTAGAGTTTTGTGTCTGTGACCATGGGTTCTTGCAAATTTTGTCGACCCATAGAGTCATTAGATTCGGGGTCCGTGGAAAGCTTTGTCCGCGATACGTCGGTCCGTTCGATATCCTCGAGCGGGTAGGCAATGTTCCTTATCTTCTTGCCCTTCCACCTTCACTACATGAGATACACGATGTATTTCATATGTCTCAGTTGTATAGGTATGTCCCGGATCTGATTTATATCCTCAACCATTCTGAGCTAGTCGTTGGTACCTACTTGTCTTACGAGGAGCAACCTGTATCCATTTTGGACCAAAGAAAGAAAGTGCTCAAGAATCGGACTATTCATCTTGTCCACGTTTCTTGGGGTCATCACCCTTTGGAAGAGTCAACGTGGGAGCACGAGAATGATATCCAGTCTCGGTATCTACACCTATTCGACTCGAAAGTTATATTTGTCCTTATGCCTTTGTATCTCGAATCTTATGATTCGTTCACCCATGCTATGTGATGTTGCTTTTTTTTATTATATGATTGATTGTTGATTGCAAGTGAAGATGTGCTTGTAGTTAGTATAGTACTTGTTCTGATTTCTCTAGCTAGCCTTGAGTTTGAATTTTGAGGACAGAATTTTTCTAAGGTGGGTAGAGATGTCACTCCCCGTTCCTAATATATGTATTTGGGACATGTTATTTCTTACTTGCATGTTAATTAGGTTGCATGGAGACTAGACCCATTCTTTGGTTTAATATAGTTCATGGTTTATTTGTTTTGGTTAGTTTGGTCATGAGTTGAACACATGGTTAAATCTCAAACCTAAGCTATATAAGCCAACTTCTTTCTCTCTCTCTCTCTTTTCTCATTCTTTTATTTCTCCTCCCTCTTTCATTTAGGCAAGTACAACTGGCATGATATGGAGAAACCCTTAGATTTTAATTCTTGTTCTTTTCTTGTATTTTATTTGTCTAATATGTTTATATTACTTTTCTAAGCACTTTTAATACTTTGAGTTTTCGATTTTGATGGATCAATGTGAGTAGATCTACATTTTTAGTTAAGGGTTTTCATGGATTCCATAAGTTTTTTGGTTTTAATATATTAAAACAAGGTATTTTAGAAAAACCGATTTTTCTAGATGATGGAGCATTACATTTCAGGCGTTTTGACTTTTAGTTTACTTGATTTGGAGTTAAAATAAAATTTTTATAGAGAAAACAATTTTTGGTCTAGAGCTTTTTCGCCATGGCTGAACTTGTTATCTGGAGAAGAAGTTCTTATGCGGTCAACATCTATGCGGCCAAGGGTTCTATGCGGCTTGATCCTTATTCAGCATGGACTCTTTACCACATATGGCTTCCAAGATGCATCCATCTTGTTGGATGCATGACTGATTGTTACACATGCGTTCTGGAGCTAAGTACTTGGAAAAGTCTTAATAACGGAACTCCTCGTGCTTCATTTGCTGAACGAATAAGAATTTTACTAAGTCCAACAAATACCCATGCGGCCCATAGAGCATGCGTCCACGAGCTATGTGTCTTTTCATTTTGGACGCATGACTGCACCACATTGGCACATCATTTCATGCTTGTCTTTTCTCTGATACACTTTATGGCTTGTCACGTCCATCACTTCAATCACTTCTATGACACGAATTTATTGGCCGTCACTCAGCACTTGTCCCAAAGAGTGGACTTTGCCATAACCTATGTGGTACTGACTCCTATACTACATTGACTCCTACACGGCCTTGATCCTATGTGGCCTTGACCTATGGGTCCCCGATCCTATGTGGCCCTATGTGCATGATTTATTGATTTTTTGGGTTTCATATTTTATTGGATTGTGAGTGTCTGTGAGCTAAGTGACCATGTGTTAGACTCGACTAAGTGCCTAACCTGACTATGTGCAAGACTAGGCTATGCGCCAAGTGGCCATATTATCCATACGCCAAGTGACTATGACCACATATATGCCTGATTTAACTAATATGTTGTTATATGCTAGAACTCATATGATTTACCAATGATTGGTAACTTGACCTGGCTATTGGTATACACGCTAATATACTTAATATGTGTTATATGTTCTTACGTGCTAAGTGTTCCTACTCGATTATATTACATATTTTACACCAAGGTATACCTATGTGCTATGCAACATGTGATATAATACGATTCTTCCAGCATGGACATAATAGTTGGTCGATAACCAAGCGTGGCTAGGACTTGTATTGATTGTTGTATCACGCTTGATGAATCCAAATTGAACTATCAAGAGACAAAGTGGATAAATATCTAGTATGCCCATACTATTGTACGACATATCAGGGGAATAACATGTGACCACGCCATATAATTCCAGATAACCGTAGGGTTAAATAGGCTACTAAAACTTGTAGAATATTGGGAGGGACAAAATCTGGAGATCGTGCTTAACTAGCCACCCTCAATCATTTGGGGAGTGTAGGCTGGCCCCTATTTGGATATTGTTTAAATCCTTATTAGTGGATTATGATATCCGACTATTATATTGTACTATGTGTTCTATGCGATCTTAGCACGGTGGCCTTGCGAGGGACCAGTGCATAATTACTACGTGCTATACGGTGATTCATGGCTCGGATAGCACTACTAGCATATGGCTCGATCTGAGTATTCCTATTAAACGCATATATATCTGGGATAACCCATACCCCACCTAGCAAGCCGTACAAAAGATTGGCCGATACTGTAATTGAACTTGTTTGTGGTTGTATCTTTTGTTGAATAGTTTAGGAAAATGGACTATCATGGTGCGATGGTCTAACCATTGTCCTTGTTTGGTTCTAGGGTAAGATTATTGTATCACAAAAGGTTATAGACCGAAACTACGAGACAAAACTATATATATATATATATAGTTTTGTTCCTTCATTCGTGCATCCTTTGTGGTACTTGCTATTTTGCGTCTAACCCAACTGGTTTTGCATGGCCCAATTTAGAGCCAGCACCAGAGGATCCAGCATACTTTTCCCTGAACAATGGCACGCACCAGACGGATGGTCATTGAGGGACACGAGTGGGTTTCTTCTTATCTGCTCGTTATTGTATATTTTACTCTTTTGGACATTTAGCCACCGGCACTTGTTAGCCATAAATCTGGACATTTAGTTTCTTTTATATGATTGTAATTAATCTTATTGCAGTTGATCATGGTCATGTACTTTTGCTACTCTGCCAGCTTCTTATTTTGTACAGCTGGTTTTTAGAATGATTTGGTAGGATGTTTGGGATGCCTTACTTCCTTGTCATATATATTATATGTTTACTATCCTCGTTTGACTGATTGGGACATTAGATGTTCTATGTGACCCTAAGTGACTTGCTTGTAGTATTCACCCTCTTGTCTAGTTACAGCCGTGACCGCCGTACGATATTATATACCTTGTACCGGGGAGCTGGCCATGTCTATCTCCATATTCCGGTACCGGGACATTACAAGGTTTTAGTGGTGGGCCATGCAGGTATGTGTTTTCAGACTTGTGGGGTGTTGTAGTCCTAGGAGTCTCAATCAAACATGTCCCCTTTGATATCTTGCTTCGTCTTACTCGATACTAATGCTTAAACTGTTAAAACTGCTTGCCTACTTGATCCTTCATGTCCTGTTCTTGATGTTTATTATCCTTTCCTTTATGGCTTCCTCAATTGTTGGAGCAGCAGGCATGGCAGGACATGGTCCCCCTGGGCAACAACGGGAGGTAACACCTGCTCAGAGTCAGATTCGGATAGAGCCAATAGTTGAGCAAGTTGGAACAGTGGAACTGGAAGCTGGACATGTTGAGCAACCAGCCCCTGAAATCTCCGTACTCCTAGTAGTACCAGCAGTATCAGCGGTACTTGACACCCCAAAATTATTAGAGATCCTCAAAGGAATAATGGCTATGCAGCAGCATCAGATGGTGGTGCAACAACTATAGTGTCCCGCTCCGCGTCGGCACTATGTACAAGAGATATCGATTTGCTGACTCAAAAAGGATATCTTCCTTAAGAGCTCATTGTTGAAGCAGGAGATGACTGATCAAGGTGAGTGGGCAGAACTGCATTCTCTGATTCTTGCACGTCTTAATAATAAATCTGAGTTTTTGAATGCTTATTTGCTTAAAGATAGTTTCATAAGAAGAAATGATAAAACCTGTCTTACATGCTTAATAAGAGAACTCACATAGCTTGTCATTGAAACGAACCTGTCGACTTAACAAGAGAACTTGAAACGCTTGTCTAAGAGTAAGAGTTTGCTTGAACATGTTTTACTATCGCTTATATTTTGAGAGAACCATATCATGCTTGAACTTGTTCAGAGAGGGCGGCTAGTCCGCACAGAGATAGATTGTCACGCCCCCGTCCCAAAATATCGGGGACTGGATACGTGGCAATGGCCAGCAGCACGCACCGATGGACAAACCCAATTTAATGGATCCATCAGGGCATACTTAAGCTGTATTACAATAGTCAGGGTTTACTAATCTCATCCACAGAATAAAGATAGCAATATCAGCAAAAGAAATAAATAACATCCAGTCACAAGTAATTAAAAATCGGAGAACCACCCGATATTAAGTCTGTTTACAAAAGTTCATTTAAACAGGAAATAAAGAGTTTATTGGCCATAAAAACTGAGCATGGAAGAAGCAGATGTTCAGGAGAAGTCCTCAGCGATCACCTCATCCTCAAGTTCCGGTGCTGCTCCGAGAAGTGCTCATGTTCCGTACACCTCAGGGTAGATCTCGTCTACTAAATCTGGGGACATAATCCATTCCAGGTCCTCAGGGGACATAGCAAGGTACAGATAAAACAAGCCAAAAATAATGTAGTACAGAAATAAAGGAAACAATAGGGTAAATAAATAACCAGCTAAGTGATATGCAAGTGAGAGTTTTAGTCATACTCGGGCTGAGACTACTACAGGATCAGTGTCGAAGAAATCATAGCAGTATTTTCTCGAAGGGCCAGTACGGTACCAAAGCTCTGTGTCAGAGTCTAAGACATATCCATTAAGTATTATATATATATATTCAGCCTTTTGTATGGTAAATCTCTCCCCACCCAATGTAATCTCACGTCTCATGTCCATGACACGCAGGATCAAAACTAATGCAGCAAGTCAGGATATAATCTAAGCATGTAAAGATATCATAAACCTGTATCTTATACAAAATTACCTTGAATATTTTAGGAAGATTCTGTCTCATGATTAGTGTCAGGTGTCCTGGGTATAATGTACTTGATATGGCAAGTACGAGAATGTAAATATCACGATATCCATCTCTAGGTGACGTTGCACAACCCTGCGTACGGTGTTGGCACCCGACTGTTAATCGGACGCTAAGCAAGTCACACGGCCCTAGGGTTAAGCAAGTACAACAGTCACGGGAATAAACCAAGAGAACAAAATAAATTAATATACTGCAATTATGGCAAGGTACACTTGCCTAGGTTTTCGGCTCCAATTGTAGCTCTGGCTTCAGCGAGGATTGCAGGCAGTACTCTGGTTGCTGAAATAGATATCACCATCAGATCCAGAAAATATTAATCAACTAGAAATGCCTGTCCTTGAGTCCAATTTGGATACAGGGACGAAAATGATATTTTTGGGTCAAGGCGGGGTCCAAATGTGGGCCGCTTTGCACCAAAAAATGTGTCAGGGTCAAAGGTCTCCAAATCTATCAAACTTAGTGTCAACAAGTCAGGAACGATGATACAAACCCAACGAAACTTCTAGAATTAGATTCCGATGAGCTGATCTCAAAATCGCCCGTCAAGTGGAGCCTGTGGGGCCCACGACACGCAATTTTGTCAACGTTCTCAGAATCGAACCAAACTTGGCTCACAGGACCAGCGTATTGCTACGAGTCCGATGGCGCAAGTTTTGTCTCGATCCGACATGTGTAAACTAAGTTACAGCGAGATCCAGAAAAGACGAATACGGGACGTTGTCGGCGGATACGCGTTGATTCCGGTATGCACGCACATCCGAATCAACTTCTACGAAATCCCGCACGTCCGTATCAACAGTGCGCACGTATCTGTGAAGATCGCACGCGACCAAGTCGTCCCGTTTGGCGGGGCGTACTCGGTTCCGGGTTGAATCAAGGCGTTGGTTTTCCTATTTTTGGATCGCAGTTTGCGATCGCCACAGGATGCGATGCACCGAGCAGTTTGTACGGGCACCGAGGGGGTCATGCAGGCTATGCGATGCAACAGACGGAACAAGAAACAGAGCTATGAGGAGAGAGATATGGGTACCTGAACAGGGTTCCGGGAAATCAAATTCTTCATGTCCGCGTCGCGTTCGAGTCGTGTCTAGGGTTAGGGTTATGTCCCGTCAGAGGCGGTTGTGCCCGTGTCCACCCTAGGGCATCTGTGTCTGGCCTGAGCTCGCCGGAGGCTGAAGGGTGCCGGAGGGAGGCCGGGCAGCGGAGGAGGCGGTCGTCGGCTCAGGCAGCAGGGGGAATATGGAGGAGGCAGGCGGAGGTGGCCGACCTTGGCGGTGGCGCTGGGAGGAGGGAAGAAGAGCAGTGGGGGCTGGGCTCGGGGCTGCGGGCCGCGGGAGGAGGGCGGCGCTGGTGGCGGAGCCGGGCGCTAGGGGAGGTGTTGGATCGTCGAGGAGGAGAGGCTGGTCGGCGGTGAGGTCGGGGTCACCGGAGAACGGGCGGAGGAGGAGAAAAATGGGTCGGCTAGGGCTTATATAGGCGGAGATGGGAGAGGGAACGGCGGCGGTTGCGGCCGGCGGAGGCGAGCCGACGGCGGTTGCGGGGAGGACAAGCGGCGACGGCGGCGGCGTTACACGGCGACGGGGAGGTAAGGAGTCGGGGTCGGGCGACTGAGCGTTTTGGAGAGAAAGAGTTAACGGGTCGGGCGGACAGGTCGGGTCGGCTAGTGGATCCGGCCCGATCCAATAATAGAATACGGGTCGGGTCGGGTCGGGTCCAAGCTGGTCGGGTCTGGGTTTTGGGCCCGGATCCGACCCAATAAGGTTTTGGGTTTAATTATACCGGTTTGGTTCAGCTATTGGTTTGGTTTGGTTTATTTAAAATAAACCTGGTTTATTTGGTTTAATTTGGTTTAATTTAAACAATAGTTTTTAGGGCTTTAAAAATACTTCCGGGGTCCAATAAATTCCCGGAAAATTACCCTATGTCTAATTTTTTATTTTACACCATAAAATATTATTTTCATAATATTTTAATATTATTTAATAATATTTAAAAATCATTTAATAATTAAAATATCTTAGTTTAATTACAGAAAAATCTCAGAAAATTCCAAAAAATTGTGAAAATTTCTAAATTAAAAATTCTTGAAAATCAGGGGGTTTACAATCTATCCCCCTTAAGAGAATTACGTCCTCGCAATCAAAGAATAACCGGTCAACAGAGATGATACGGTTATAAAAATTTGTTTGAATCACACCACGATGAAGAAAAGTCAAGGTTGAGGGTTTTAAACACATAGGGAAAATCATTTCCCTAAGCAATGGAAGTTATACAATTTCCCAATTGTAGGAAATCTAAAAATTACAGTTTTTAAAAAAATAGGTTATTCTTAAAAAACATATCAGGTTAACATTTATAAAATATTCTAGGTTATTTAACAAGTTCAAACTTACTAGGTTAACACTAGGTTATCAATTATCAAGTTAAAACTATCAGGTTAAGTCTAGGGTCACGAAACAACGGGCATGAACTAAAGCAATAATAGAACAGAACTACAAAAACTTATGCGCATTAGCTACGCCATGATTCTGCGCGTCTTCCACAGTCATCGCGAAAGCTTGTCCGCGTCCTTGAGGTGGTGCCCTTTGCTGTTGCTGGGCTTGCTAGTAGGGTACTGCTTGAAGTGCCAAGGGTGGCCTTGGTTGATGTCCTCCTGGTGCTGGTAGAGCTTGTTGGTTTGCCCTTGGTGCTCCTTCTCTACGCTCAGGGCAATCCCTCACTGCATGCTGTCTGGATCCGCAACCTAAGCACAGTCCGAATTTACGTCTACACTCCTTCGCAACATGGCCTATCTTGCCGCAGTAGTAACAAGTAGGAAGAGTCAGGGATTTGGACGCAGCTCTCTGTGGTGCTTGATGCAGATGAGGTTTCTTGGCAGTTTCTCCATTCGTTGCTCTGGCTGGTGCTGATGTGGAAGGCCTCTTCAGGTTGGATTCTCGTCTGATGACACGCTCCATACGTCGAGCTGCAGCAAGGACGTCCGTGTACGAAGTAGGTGCAACGGATATGATCATTTTTTGTAGCTCGAATTTTAGTCCATCAAAGAACTTCTCAGCCTTTTCTTCTTCTGTTGGGATCAAGGTAGGGGCGAAGTGACATAGACGAATGAACTCAGCGTTGTACTCTTCCACCATCATAGTATCCTGAATAAGGCGATTGAACTTGTCCCGCAGTTTTGATCGAGCGATAGCCGGAATGTACATCTCTTGAAAGAGTCTGGAGAACTCTTCCCAAGTAACTCGGTCTGGTCTGAGCCGTCTCTTTTCAGATAGCCACCAGTGATGAGCATTGCCCGTCAATTATATTCTGACGGAAGTCATCCAACGTTTCCTTGGTAGCTCAGCTGCTTCTAATTGATATTGTATGTTGGTGAGCCACTCATGAACTTCTGTGGGCTCCTCCTTGTCTGAGAAGTTACAGGGCTTCAGTTGGCGGAAATTAGTAATAGAGCCCGTCGGTTGCCGTCTAGCTGGTAGGTTGGCCTGCTCCAGTATATTTACTAGACTGTTCCTCAAGTAATCAGCCTTGCGACACTGAGCCTCGTGTTGGACTTGTTACTGGGCTTGCATTATTGCGTAGATCATTTGGAATATCTGTTGCCCGTCTATTGGCTGCCCTTGTGGGAATACAGGCATCGGTGGAACGAACTGCAGAGGAGGTGGAATGTCATCACGTCGAAATCTAGAAGCTTGCTGATCTGCTTGGCTGCTTCGGTGAGTAGAGGGATCTCCACTCAAAGGTGTCACTTTATCTTCTCCGTAGGTGGCTACATCACCTATTGGTGTTCTTGCTGGAGTTCCGTCGTTTGCTCGTGAATCCATTACTCTGCATCAAAATAAACTATAAGAGGCACACAGGAATCAAGGCAAGATGCAAGTCAAAATTTATTTCGAATACGATATAGATATCAAGAACGATTCAAGCAAGTGGGTGAGATCCTAAAAACTTATCTTATTCTTATTGCAGGCATTTTTGGTCCTAAGTTGAAACCAAACAATTTAGTCGTAGACCTGCATGGACCACCACAAAAACCATGTCATACCCCAGTCCCAAAATATCGGAGACTGGATACGTGGCAATGGCCAGCAGAACGCACCGATAGACAAACCTAATTTAATGGATCCATCGGGGCATACTTAAGCTGTATTACAATAGTCAGGGTTTACTAATCCCATCCACAGAATAAAGACAGCAATATCAGCAAAAGAAATAAACAACATCCAGTCACAAGTAATTAAAAATCGGGGAACCACCCGATATTAAGTCTGTTTATAAAAGTTTATTTAAACAGGAAATAAAGAGTTTATTGGCCATAAAAATTGAGCATGAAAGAAGCAGATGTTCAGGAGAAGTCATCAGCGATCACCTCATTCTCAAGTTTCAGTGCTGCTCCGAGAAGTGCTCATGTTCCGTACACCTCAGGGTAGATCTCGTCTGCTAAATCTGGGGACATAATCCATTCCAGGTCCTCAGGAGACATAGCAAGGTACAGATAAAACAAGCCAAAAATAATACAGTACAGAAATAAAGGAAACAATAGGGTAAATAAATAACCAGCTAAGTGATATACAAGTGAGAGTTTTAGTCATACTCGGGCTGAGACTACTACAGGATCAGTGTTGAAGAAACTATAGCAGTATTTTCTCGAAGGGCCAGTATGGTACCAAAGCTCTGTGTCAGAGTCTAAGGCACATCCATTAAGTATTATATATATATATATATATATATATATATTCAGTCTTTTGTATGGTAAATCTCTCCCCACCCAATGTAATCTCACGTCTCATGTCCATGACACGCAGGATCAAAACTAATACAGCAAGTCAGGATAAAATCTAAGCATGTAAAGATGTCATAAACCTGTATTCTATATAGAATCACCTTGAATATTTCAGGAAGATTATGTCTCATGATTAGTGTCAGGTGTCCTGGGTATAATGTACTTGATATGGCAAGTACGAGAATATAAATATCACGATATCCATCTCTAGGTGACGTTGTACAACCCCGCGTACGGTGTTGACACCCGACTGTTAATCGGACGCTAAGCAAGTCACTCGGCCCTAGGGTTAAGCAAGTACAACAGTCACAGGAATAAACCAAGAGAACAAAATGAATCAATATACTGCAATTATGGCAAGGTACACTTGCCTGGGTTTTCGGCTCCAATGGTAGCTCTGGCTTCAGCGAGGATTGCAGGCAGTACTCTGGTTGCTGAAATAGATATCACCATCAGATCCAGAAAATATTAATCAGCTATAAACGCCTGTCCTTGAGTCCAATTTGGACACAGGGGCAAAAATGATATTTTCGGGTCAAGGCGGGGTCCAAATGTTGGCCGCTTTGCACCGAAAAACGTATCAGGGTCAAAGGTCTCCAAATCGGTCAAACTTAGTGTCAGCAAGTCAGGAAAAATGATACGAACCCAACGGAACTTCCAGAATTGGATTCCGATGAGCCAATCTCAAAATTGCCCGTCAAGTGGAGCCTATGGGGCCCATGACACGCAATTTTGTCAACGTTCTCAGAATCGAACCAAACTTGGCTCACAGGACCAGCGTATTGCTACGAGTCCGATGGCGCAAGTTTCGTCTTAATCCGACATGTGTACACTAAGTTATAGCGAGATCTAGAAAGGACAGATACGGGACGTTGTCGGCGGATACGCGTTGATTTCGGTGTGCACGCACATCCGAATCAACTTCTGCAAAATTCCGTATGTCCGTATCAACAGTGCACACGTATCTGTAAAGATCGCACGCGACCAAGTCGTCCCGTTTGGCGGGGCGTACTCGGTTCCGGGGTGAATCAGGGCGTTGGTTTTCCTGTTTTTGGATCGTGGTTTACGTTTGCCACAGGACGCGATGCACCGAGCGGTTTGCAAGGGCACCGAGGGGGTCATGCAGGCTATGCGATGCAACAGACGGAACAAAAAATAGAGCTACGAGGAGAGAGATATGGGTACCTGAATAGGGTTCCGAAAAATCGAATTCTTCGTGTCCGCGTCGCGTCCGAGTTGTGTCTAGGGTTAGGGTTGTGTCCGGTCAGAGGCGGCTGTGCCCATGTCCACCCTAGGGCATCTGTGTCTGGCCTGAGCTCGCCGGAGGCTGGAGGGTGCCGGAGGGAGGCCGGGCAGCGGAGGAGGCGGTCGTCGGCTCAGGCAGCAGGGGGAATCTGGAGGAGGCAGGCGGAGGTGGCCGACCTTGGCGGTGGCGCTGGGAGGAGGGAAGAAGAGCAGTGGGGGCTGGGCTCGGGGCTGCGGGCTGCGGGCCGCGGGAGGAGGGTGGCGCTGGTGGCGGAGCCGGGCGCTGGGGGAGGTGCTGGATCGTCGAGGAGGAGAGGCTGGTCGGCGGCGAGGTCGGGGTCACCGGAGAACGGGCGGAGGAGGAGAAAAATGGGGTCGGCTAGGGCTTATATAGGTGGAGATAGGAGAGGGAACGGCGGCGGTTGCGGCCGACGGAGGCGAGCGGGCGGCGGTTGCGGGGAGGCCAAGCGGCGGCGGCGGCGGCGTTACACGGCGGCGGGGAGGTGAGGAGTCGGGGTCGGGCGGCTGAGCGTTTGGGAGAGAAAGAGTTAACGGGTCGTGCGGACGGGTCAGGTCGGCTAGTGGATCCGGCCCGATCCAATAATAGAATACGGGTCGGGTCGGGTCCAAGCGGGTCGGGTCTGGGTTTTGGGCCCGGATCCGACCCAATAAGGTTTTGGGTTTAATTAAACTGGTTTGGTTCAGCTATTGGTTTGGTTTGGTTTATTTAAAATAAATCTGGTTTATTTGGTTTAATTTGGTTTAATTTAAACAATAGTTTTTAGGGCTTTAAAAATACTTCCGGGGTCCAATAAATTCTCGAAAAATTACTCTATGTCTAATTTTTTATTTTACACCATAAAATATTATTTTCATAATATTTTAATATTATTTAATAACATTTAAAAATCATTTAATAATTAAAACACCTTAGTTTAATTACAGAAAAATCTCAAAAAATTCCAAAAAATTATGAAAAATTCTAAATTAAAAATTCTTGAAAATCAGGGGGTTTACATAGATGGTCTGCTGGTTCATCTAGTCTGTATCCTAGAGTTTATCTAAAAATATTTTATGCATTCGCATCGGTCGAACAATGGCTATTGGTGAAGAACTAAACCTTGGTCACGGCTGCTACAGCGATAGTGGAAAGCAACCATGAGTCACAACTGCTAATAACATCAGATAAAGGAGTCATTGGTTAGCTGGATTACCGCTACCGATCCTGAGTTTCTCGGGGACCGAAAAGCGTATAGCTAGTTCATTGTTTTGCTTGTTAGAGGATAGTTCCTAGATGGTGCATTATCCTTAGAGTCTTTGAGTATAGCTCACGAGACACGCTGTGCACACCCTGATAGTAGAACAATCGGCTTGTCTTGCCTGCTTGCTTATATCGAATATGAACTCCGTTTTCAAAAGATGTTTCCAAAAGAGAAGTAATATAACTCCCTTCTTGTGCTGCGTATAACAAACATAGGTACAACTAAAAAGATCACTAGTAATGTAATATTTTATAATATGATTACTTAGTGTTGGTTTTAGTGAATGTTGCTTCTGTTCAGTTGTTTATACTCACCAGTACTTTCTAAGTGCTGACCGACCAACAGTTTACTTGCTTGCAGGTACTGGATCATCCGAGGAAGCGATAGACGTGTCTCATCCCCAAGACCTAGAAATCTGGTTTCGTTTGCCTTGAGCTGCTTTCGTATAGAGCGACATAATGTATTGAACGATCCTATTGTATTCAGAGAACCCTATGCCTCGATTTGCCCCGTATACTCAGATGGATAAATACTTGCAACACTGTCCCTCCACTGCTTACTCGATAGATGTGATAATAGCCACAACTTTAACGATATTGCCTTGTGCAGGCGCAACTCCAGGCTCGCACGGTATCACGTCCCGGTGTCAAACGACTCTACGTCCCGCGGGAGCGCCGAGGCGATGCGATTCATGCCCGACGGGGGCATCGGTCAGGAGACCTTCGGTACCGTGGTGTGACAACAACATCAGCAATTTCAACAACAAAAGCAGAATGCCTTACTGAGTCAGAGTTTACAGATGGCTCTAGAGAGAGGCGGAAGGAATGATTCGGGGCCATCAATTAGATTTTGTTTACTTAACCCGAGGTACTTCAATGGCACGAAGGATGCCATCACAGCAGACGCATGGTTGCAAGACATTGAGGTTATACTGGCAGCAACGAAGGTGCCAGCTGATGAACAAGTTGACCAGGTCTGACTGCAGCTTCAGGACCTTGCCCATGACTGGTGGACATCAGTAGAGGTTGGCTTGAGGTATCCTATCCCTTAGGACAGTTTCAGGACTCAGTTTTGGGCAAAGTATTTTGGAGTTGTTGCATAATATGAGCTTCAACAAAGGTTTATCAATCTCAAGCAGGCCGGTAGGACTGTAGACGGGTATGTAGTCGAGTTTCGCAGGCTGAGTAGATTCGCTCCGACTATGGTGGCTACGAAGTCGGATAGAGCGATGAGGTTCTAACAAGGACTTCAACTAGAGATTCTACAACTGATAGTGGGGCACGACTACCAGACTTATGAAAAAGTACTTATAGAAGCTCGAAGACATGATCTTACTACGCAGAGGTTATCGACGAGGACGAGAGGCGAGAAGAGGTATCATGCTCCAAATGGAGGAGGAGGTAGAGGTGTACCCCGAAGGTTAGCACACTCATCTGGCGTTCGTATTCATAGTGACAGCACCAGCTCGACAGCAGCCGAGATAACATGAACAACGCCAGGGAGCACCGAAGGGGTATACTTACTGTGGCAAGAGAGGCCATACTAGAGATGTGTGTAGGGCCGCCAATGGATTTGTATAAGATGTGGTAGTCCAGATCACCAGATTGCCAATTATTCGATGATGTAGAAGCCAGGAGGGCCAATCCAATATTTACCAACACGGCCAACACCAGGGGTAGTTCAGCACAGAGGGCCAGCGATAGCAGTACGACCATTAGCTCAGCGTCTGTTACAGACACAAGCTCAGGTGTACCAACAATAGCAAAATCAACAGCAGGTCCATCAGAGGCCACAACAACGCATCTAAGGGAGGCAACAACGAGGAGCACAGAATGACCAAGGGCAAGCATTCACTTTGTCCTTGGAAGAAGCTTTGGCATCAGGCTACGTGGTGGCAGGTAGCATTTCTGTCGCATCTTTTCCCGCTATAGCATTATTTAATTTGGGTGTATCTCATTCATTTATATCTACACGATTTACAAAGCTCAGCAAGTGTGAGTTTTGGTTAAATCATGTATCATTCTTGGTGTGGTGCCCCGTTCCCCTATTCGGGGAGCGCGGCTAAGAAATACAAGACGGTATCGTTCGATCGGGATAGATTAAAACAAGAACCCATCCTCTTTATGGATTTGCTTCTTTGGAATCGATTCCCATATTCAGTGGACCGTGCCTCCGGGATCTACTTAGCGGCAGAGTCAGGAGGGACCTCTCCGCTGCATCTTTTGTTGCCTAATTTTTGCTGTCGCTTGTTGCTTTTGTGCTTTGAGTTGGTTTTAGGATTTGCTTAAGATTTTTTTAACGGTTTTGATGATTTCATTGTTTTTATTCTTTGAACTGTACTTCAATTCCAATAATGGAAAGAGTGGAAGAGGTATTGATCAGCTGTTCGTGGCAATACAGGTGATCCAGCAGTAGGCACCGCTCGAACGGACTCCTAAAGCACTTCTTTCCTTCTTCCTTCCAACTACTAAGTGAGTGGCTACCATCTCGATTAGCTAGCCCTTCTTGCTAGTCTTTACATCAAAATCTTGCGTTCTTGCTTGCCCCGATCAAACGATACCAAGTAATAACTAAAAGACTACAAGATAATAAGGGAATAGACTTGGGTAAAATTATGCTTGTTCATTTGGAACGTTCTTCATAAGCATAAATACAAGTTAGAATACATATTTCTTCTTAAAATTGTGCTATGTATAGAACTCATCTTGAATGCAATAAACTGAACAGGAAGACTATGCAAAAGTAAATCTTGCCCTGTTATTGCCCTGCGCCTGATATGCCCTGATTTGCCTCAATTACTAACTTAGTGTACTGCGTTGATCACGGACAACTTGTGCATAAGGTTTTAGTTCCTGCGGACGATCGCTGGGGCACCGGCACCGATCCAATCCGGACGGAACTCATGATAGTCGTCTGCTATAGGACGGAATACCTTGGGACGTCCTGATCTATGCGTCGTACAGCACTCCGTACCGAGACTAGCTCATCCACTATGGAAACGTGCCAGTGATTCCCTCGTATATTTAAACCTGTTGCAACTAACTTGTGTCTTCTTAGCAGGGAAGGCATGGTAAAGTATTGTGCAGGTGGTTCAAACGGACAGGTAAATATTACCGAACGGTGGCAGATTATTTTATTGATTTCTATATCTATTGCTTGCTGTAAAATAAGCTAAGGCAAGATAGAAAGATCACAAATTATGCATGCTTCATTAAAACAACGTGTTGATTGGTATAGTTGGGTTAGCTTGCCTTCACCAGTACGTTTCGATGTACTGACCCTCGTTGAAACAGGTTCCCCGTGCTAAGGAGAACCAAGCGAGGAGCAGAAGTCATTCTCCCAACCCAGTCCAGCTGTAGGTACGCCTTGATCCGTGCCAACCTTTTGAAGCATTTTGAAGAAGAAGCTAGCAGCCAAGCAAATATGCAGCTTCGTGGAAAGGCCGTCGTTTCGACCCAAGGTTTTATATTTTGAGTTTAGTAAGGGATGTAATGTACAGGACTGCTATCTCATTTTGTGTCAACACTTTTGTAAGCCTGTAGAGGCAACCTTATGACTCAGTTCAAGGAGTTTGTAATAGATGTTCATATTATCAATAAAAGAGAACTTTTCCATGCTTCAATTTGTGTTTCAATTTATCTGCGTACTCTGAATATGTGCTCGCTATGCAAAACAAAAAAATACTTAGCCTTGTGCGGAGTGCAACCTAGGCCCGTACGACGGTCATGCCCGGGGGACGACTATCGATTCCACGGAAATGGGGCATGATATGTTGGTATCATAGCACAGCTTCAAAGTTCGTTTGACTCTTGAACTGGAAAAGTTCCCTTAACAATAAATCCCTCTGCGAACTCCTGAACTTGTTAAGGCCAAAATGAGATACGTTCATGCAATAAGTCCATAATACCTTATGATCCTGATATAATTTACCTTCTTTTAAAGGAATGATGCAAGCGCAACCATCAGCGCTAGCACCAGGCGAGACACAGGCTCAGGAGAGCAGCTCCGGCACATCAGGAAGCTCTCGGAGCCAACGGGGCATGTCTCGAGCAGATCCGCTTCAACAAGTGATGCAAATGTTAGAAGCACAACGACAGAGAGATGATGCCCGCCAAGCCAAGTTTGAGAGCAATCTAGAGACCCGACTCTCAGTCCAACAAAAGCAGATAGATACCCTGCAGCAGCTTGTTCAGACTATGGCCTCCAACCAGTCCGCAGCGACAGCAGCGACTCTGGTGGAACAACCAATCCTTGAAGTCGAGACACCGCTAATGCCAAGGATGAGGGAAGTGACTGTCTTCACCTTTGGTAACTTTAAGAAGGTCTACAACAAGCCATTTAAAGGGACTGAGGACCCAATTATGGCCCTAGATTGGCTCGCCAAGCTTGAAGACCATTTTTCTCTTCTAGAAGTGCCTGAAGATAAGCGCGTTGCCTGTGCCCAACTGTAGCTTCGCCTCAATGCGCACGAATGGAGGGACGTGCATCGATGATCTCTTCAACTTGGCCATAGAGAGGGGGCAATCGCGTGGACGACTTTTTGTGCCGCATTTGAGAAGGAGTTTATACCTCCGCCTGTACGCCGTCAGCGAGAAAATAAGTTTGTACAACTACGGCAGGGCAGCATGACGGTTAAGCAATACTCTGCAGAATTTAACAAACTGGCCAAATTTGCTAGTTTTTATCTACCGGATGCAGCGAGTCGTGCCAGATGATTCGAATGAGGGCTACGTCCTGGCATCCATGCGCACGTAGTCGTTTCGCAGTATCAGACGATGAGGGAAGTTTTGAACCATGCCCTTTCTCTAGAACCGCAGTATCCTCACGTTGCTGTCGGCACTGTGCAAACCTCCAATCACAAATGCCAAGGCAACAATAGAGGAAACAATGCTGCAAAGCGTCCAAATAATGGCGGTAAAAAGCGTGGAGACACCAACAAGACCTGCAACTTTTACAGGAAGCCAGGGCATATCGAAAAGATTATCGCCGTAAGCTTGGCACATGCCTCCGTTGTGGCGATCCTAGCCACCAGATCAGTAATTGTCCGATCCTCCCACCTCAACAACAAACTCAAGCGCCTGCACCTCAGGCCAACCGAGCTGCGACTCAGCAAGGGTGTAATGACGCTCAAGGACGGGTCTATACCATGACACGAGAAGAAGCTTTGGCCTCGGACATCGTGGTGTCAGGTACTTTGCTTTTAAATAACATACCCGTTCGTGTTCTTTTTTATTCTGGTGCAACACATAGCTTCATATCTATAAACTTTGCCACGGAGAACAATATAGAAATGACTCCATTGCATTTAGATTTAAGTGTTAGCACCCCATCCGGTACAAAAATACCTGTCCGTTCAGTCTGCCAAGATGGTTACATTTATATTGGAGGAAGGAAACTATCGCTGGATATTTTAGTTCTTGATGTACGGGACTACGATATTATTTTGGGAATGGATTGGCTTGGCGCCTACGTGGCAACTATAGAGTGTGCAGAAAAATGAGTTATTTTTCGTCTGCCCGGAGAAGCCGAGTTCTGTTACACTAGTAGTCCAGCGACAGATGCGACCAGGGCCTGCATGGTGATATCTGCAACATCTCCTCGACGAATGCTCCACTCGGGCTACGAGGGATTTCTAGCGTCGGTTCGGGACACACGACAAGACTACGCAAACGTCGAGTCTACTTCCATTGAGGCGGAGTTCTCCGATGTGTTTCCGAGTGAACTACCCGGCATGGCGCCAGACCGAGAGATTGAATTCACTATCGATACATTTCCAAACACGCAGCCGATTTCCCTGCCTCCGTACAGAATGGCTCCTGCAGAACTGCAGGAATTAAAATACCAACTTCAGGAATTACTTGATCGTGGGTTTATCCTTCCGAGCGTGTCTCCTTGGGGTGCGCCTGTGCTCTTCGTGAAGAAGAAAGACGGAACTCTATGCCTCTGCATAGACTACAAGAAATTGAACAAAGTCACAATCAGAAACAAATACCCTCTGCCACGGATTGATGACTTGTTTGATCAGCTACAGGGGGCAGCAGTATTTTCAAAGGTCGATCTTTGCTCAGGATACCACCAGCTGAAGATTAAGCCAGAAGACATGCCAAAGACTGCTTTCCGAACCCGATACGGACACTATAAGTTCTCAGTGATGCCGTTTAGACTGATGAATGCACCTGCTGCATTCATGGATTTGATGAACCGTGTATTTCGGCCCTTTATTGATAAATTCATGGTAGTTTTTATCGATGACATCTTGGTGTACTCGAAGACTAGGGATGAGCACGCAGGACACCTGTGGATGGTGCTGCAAACCCTTCGAGACAACAAGTTGTATGCCAAATTGAGTAAATATGAATTTTGGCTAGACAGTATATCCTTTTTGGGGCATATCATCTCGTCGCAAGGTATTTCAGTTGATCCGAAGAAGGTAGAAGCCATTATACAGTGGAAACGACCAGAGTCAGCTAGCGACATCCAAAGTTTTCTTGGACTGGCAGGCTACTACCGCAGTTTTATATAAAATTTTGCTAGAATTGCTTCGCCCTTGACTCAGCTCACACGGAAGGGCGCAAAGTTTACTTGGACGGACGACTGTGAAGCTTCATTTGCGGAGTTAAAGCAGCGCCTCATCTCTACCCCAATCCTCACTCTGCCGAACGGACCGGATGATTTTAAAATATACAGTGATGCATCAGGTAAAGGACTGGGATGTGTCCTGATGCAGAGGGATAAGGTGATAGCCTTCACATCGAGGCAGTTAAAGCCTCATGAGAAGAACTATCTGACTCATGATTTAGAATTGGCTGCAGTAGTGTTTGCGCTGAAGCTGTGGCGCCACTACCTTTATGGCATGCCGTGTAAAATCTACACGGACCATAAAAGCTTAAAATACTTGTACACTCAAAAGGATTTGAACCTTCGACAGCAGCGATGGCTTGAACTCCTAAGCGACTTCGATCTCATGATCTGATATACGCCTGGAAAGGGAAACGTAGTAGCTAACGCATTGAGTCGAGTGTTCGTAGGGAGTTTGGCTATTGATGATAGGCTGCATCGAGATCTTGAATCACTGGGCATTATACTGAAAATTAGATACAAAAAGTGGGGACAAGTAGCACAACTGCGATTTGTTACATAAAGTGAAGGCCGCTCAGAAGGACGACCCATTCCTGCAAAAGATTCATGCCCTTATCTCAGCAGGAAAGGCGTCCGACTTTGCGGTAGGCACGGACGGGATGCTTCGAGTGAAGGGAAGACTGTACGTTCCAAATAATGCGGCCCTCAGAAAAGAGATACTCACGAAGGCCCATGATGCTAGTTATACTTCTCATCCGGGTAGCACAAAGATGTATCGGGATCTCCGTACGACATTTTGGTGGCACGGCTTAAAATAGGATATGGCACAGTTCGTGTCATATTGCATGGCTTGTCAAAGAGTAAAGGCCGAACACCAGAAACCAGGCGGAGAGCTTCAAAACCTTGCTATTTCGGAGTGGAAATGGGATCATATAATAATGGATTTTATTGTTGGCTTGCCAAGGACGCAACGGGGACATGATGCAGTCTGGGTTATCGTCGATCGACTCACCAAGTTAGCTCACTTTTTGCCTATCAAATCTACTTGGAGTGCCGACTGCCTGGCTCAGATATATCTCAACGAAATCGTTCGGCTCCACGGCGTGCCTGTATCCATAGTCTCCGATCGAGATGGTCGATTCATATCGCATTTCTGGGGAAGCTTGCAGTCAGCAATGGGGACGAAGTTGAAGTTGAGCTCCGCCTACCATCCATAGACCGACGGCCAAATAGAATGTGTCAACCAGATCCTCGAAGACATGCTGCGACTCTGCGCCTTGGACTTGAAGACTAGTTGAGACCTTCATCTATCGTTAGCCGAATTCGCTTATAACAATAGTTATCAATCAAGCATTCAAATGGCGCCGTTTGAGGCGTTATACGGGCGGAAGTGTCGATCTCCGATCTGCTGGGATAAAGTTGGTGAACGACAGATACTTGGCCCTGAGCTCATGGAGCAGACTGTCCAGAAAGTTCGATTAATTCGGGAAAGATTAAAGGGAGCTCAAAGCCGTCAAAAGAGCTACGCAGATATACATCGAAGACCGCTAGAGTTCCTAGTAGGCGACCGGGTATTCCTCAAGGTTTCGCCCTTGCGAGGAGTCAGTAGGTTCGGAGCAAAGGGAAAGCTAAGTCCGCGATTTGTCGGTCCGTTCGAAATACTAAAGCGGGTTGTCTCAGTTGCTTATCAGATTGCCCTACCACCATCCCTATCCGACGTACATGATATATTCCATATTTCTCAACTTAGGAAATATGTGTACGATCCGAGCCATGTGGTAGACCTGGAACAACTAAACCTTCAGCCCAACTTGACGTATTTTGAATAACCTGTGCAAATTTTGGATAGGAAAGAAAAGCTGCTTCGGACCCGTTCGGCTCCTCTAGTGCACGTGCTTTGGCGGAATCACTCTGTCGAAGAATTTACTTGGGAGCTTGAATCAGAGATGAAGGAAAGGTTCCCCTCATTATTTCCTAGCGGTAGGTTCTATTCCTTAAGTTTTGGGACGAAACTTCCAATTAGTTGGGTAGGATGTGGTGCCCCGTTCCCCCTATTCGGGGAGCGCGGCTAAGAAATACAAGACGGTATCATTCGATCGGGATAGATTGAAATAAGAACCCGTCCTCTTTATGGATTTGCTTCTTCGGAATCGATTCCCATATTCAGTGGACCGTGCTCCCGGGATCGACTTAGCGGCAGAGACAGGAGGGACCACTCCGCTGCATCTTTTGTTGCCTAATTTTCGCTGTCGCTTGTTGCTTTCGTGCTTTGAGTTAGTTTTCGGATTTGCTTGAGATTTCTTGAACGGTTTTGATGATTTCATTATTTTCGTTCTTCGAATTGTACTTCAATTTTGATAATGGAAAGAGTGGAAGAGGTATTGATCAGCTGTTTGTGGCAATGCAGATGATCCAGCAGTAGGCGCCGCTCGAACGGACTCCTAAAGCACTTCTTTTCTTCTTCCTTCCAACTACTAAGTGAGTGGCTACCATCCCGATTAGCTAGCCTTTCTTGCTAGTCTTCACATCAAAATCTTGCGTTCTTGCTTGCCCCGATCAAACGATACCAAGTAATAACTAAAAGACTACAAGATAATAAGGGAATAGACTTGGGTAAAATTATGCTTGTCAAATAAAACTTGTGAACGGTTACTTACTTACATGCTTGTTCATTTGGAACGTTCTTCATAAGCATAAATACAGGTTAGAATACATATTTCTTCTTAAAATTGTGCTATGTATAGAACTCATCTTGAATGCAATAAACTGAACAAAAAGACTACGCAAAAGTAAATCTTGCCCTGTTATTGCCCTGCGCTTGATATGCCCAGATTTGCCTCGATTACTAACTTAGTGTACTGCGTTGATCACGGACAACTTGTGCACAAGGTTTTAGTTCCTGCGGACGGTCGCTAGGGCACCGGCACCGATCCGGACGGAACTCATGATAGTCGCCTGCTATAGGACGAAATGCCCTGGGATGTCCTGATCTATGCGTCGCACAGCACTCCGTACCGAGACTAGCTCATCCACTATAGCAACGTGCCAGTGATTCCCTCGTATATTTAAACCTGTTGTAACTAACTTGTGTCTTCTTGGCAGGGAAGGCATGGTAAAGTATTGTACAGGTGGTTCAGACGGGCAGATAAATATCACCGAGCGGTGGGAGGTTATTTCATTGATTTCTATATCTATTGCTTGCTGTAAAATAAGCTAAGGCAAGATAGAAAGATCACAAATTATGCATGCTTCATTAAAACAACGTGTTGATTGGTATAGTTGGGTTAGCTTGCCTTTACCAGTACGTTTCGATGTACTGACCCTCGTTGAAATAGGTTCCCCGTGCTAAGGAGAACCAAGTGAGGAGCAGAAGTTATTCCCCCAACCCAGTCCAGCTGTAGGCACACCTTGATCCGTGCCAACCTTTTGAAGCATTTTAAAGAAGAAGCTAGCAGCCAAGCAAATATGCAGCTTCGTGGAAAGGCCGTCGTTCCGACCCAAGGTCTTATATTTTGAGTTTAGTAAGGGATATAATGTACAGGACTGCTATCTCATTTTGTGTCAACACTTTTGTAAGCCCGTAGAGGCAACCTTATGACTCAGTTCAAGGAGTTTATAATAGATGTTCATATTATCAATAAAAGAGAACTTTTCCATGCTTCAATTTGTGTTTCAATTTATCTGTGTACTCTGAATATGTGCTCACAATGCAAAACAAAAAAATACTTAGCCTTGTGCGGAGCACAACCTAGGCCCGCATGGCGGTCACGCCCGGGGGACGACTATCGATTCCACGAAAATAGGGCATGACATTTGGGACATATTATCTCGGGAGCAGGAGTGGCAGTAAATCCAAAGATGGTTGATGCCGTAGAGAGTTGGCCAGTTCCTAAGACAGTAGCAGAGGTACATAGTTTCCTGGGCTTGGCAAACTATTACAGGAGGTTTGTGGCAAATTTTATAAGAATTTTAGCACCATTGACCTGTTTGACGTGCAAGGAGGCTAAGTTTGATTGGTCAGCAGAGTATCAGACAGCCTTCGAGGAATTGAAGAAGAAACTAATTTTGGCACCGATTCTCACACTTCCAATAGGTTATGGAGGGTTTACATTTTATTGTAATGCATCTGGCAAGGGACTGGAATGTGTATTGATGCAACAAGGAAGAGTGATAGCCTATGCATCTCGGTAGCATCGAGATTATGAGAAGAACTACCTGACACATGACTTAAAGATGGCGGCGGTGGTGTTTGTACTTAAGTTATGGGGGCACTACTTATATGGTGATCGGGTGGAGATATTTATAAATCATAAGAGCCTGAAGTATGTATCCACCCAGAAGGACCTGAACATGAGGCAGAGGATGTGGCTAAAATTATTGAAGGATTATGACATGGAACTTCAGTACCTTCCAAGCAAGAAAAATATGGTAGCAGATGCTCTTAGCGGGAGAGGTAGTGCATAAATATTGATATCGCAATGATACATCTTAAAAGACCTTCAAGAGATGGGTATCGAGATAGTACTTTCGCAGGACGCAAGAATTTTTGCTAGCTTGCAAATACAGTCTACTTTGGTTGAGAGTATTAAGGCAGCTCAGGCAGAGGATTCGAAAGTTCAGAAGCTTCGGGCAGAATGTGAGTCTGGTCTAAGAAATGAGTTGACCATACACGATGATGAAATATTTAGATTTGGAAATCGTCTTTGTGTACTGAGCAAACATATTCGACAGAAAGTTATGACTGAGGCGCACAGTTTTCAATATTCAATTCATCCAAGAGGTACCAAGATGTATCAAGATATCAAGCAATATTTTTGTGGAACGGGATTAAGAGGGAGATAGCTAGGTTCGTCTCTCGGTGTTTGGTGTATCAACAAGTGAATGCCGACCAACAGAGACCAGCAAAGTTACTACAGCCGCTTCCTATCTCAGAGTGGAAGTAGGAGCATATCACGATGGACTTTGTGAACGGTTTACCTAGATTCCCTATTGGTCGTGATGCAGTTTGGGTAATAGTGGATCGACTCATGAAAGTAACTCATTTTCTTCCTTTTCGAGTAAGACAGTCTACAGAGCAGTTGGCAGAGATGTACATACGATAAATAGTAAGAAAGCAGAGTATCCCAAGTATCATATCAGATCGAGACACTCAGTTCACATCATATTTTTGGTAGAGCTTGCACGGCACCAAGGTGAGATTCAGTACCGTTTACCATTCACAAATAGGTAGGCAATTAGAAAGAACCATCCAGACATTAGAGGATATGTTGCGAGCTTGTACTTTGAATTTTGGAGGGTCTTGGGAAGATCACCTTCACCTAGTCGAGTTGTTATACAACAATAGTTACGAGGACAGTATTCAGATTGTATCCTTCGAGGTATTATATGGGAGGAAGTGTAGGTCACCCTTGACATGGGATGATATAGGTGAAAGAAAGATGTTGGGCCCAGAGATAATCACGCAAACAGTAGAGGTTGTCAAGCAGTTCAGAGAGCGACTTCGGGTGGCGCAAGATAGGCACCATTATTGGGCAGATCAGTATCGTAGGCCTTTAGTGTTTCGTGTTAGCAACCACGTATTCTTTCAGATTTTATCGATCTATGAAGTCATTAGATTCGGGGTCCACAGGAAGCTTAGTCCGCGATACGTCGATCTGTTCGATATCCTCGAGCGGATAGGCGATGTTGCTTATCGTCTTACCCTTCTGCCATCGCTACATGAGGTGCATGATGTATTTTATGTATCTCAGTTGCGTACATATGTCCCAAATCTGAGTTATATCCTCGACCATTTTAAGCTAGTCGTTGGTGCCACTTGTCTTATGAGGAGCAATCTGTATCTATTTTGGACCGAAGGAAGATGGTGCTCAAGAATTAGACTATTCATCTTGTCCAGGTTGCTTGGGGTCATCGCCTTTTAGAAGAGTCAAAGTGGGAGCACGAGAACGATATTCGGTCTCGGTATCTGCACATATTCGACTCGGAAGGTATATTTGTCCTTATGCTTTTGTATCTTAAATCTTATAATTATTTTTTATTATATGATTGATTATTGATTGCATGTATAGATGTGCTTGTAGTTAGTATAGTGCTTATTCTGATTTTTCTAGCTAGACTTGAGTTTAAATTTCGAGAACAGAATTTTTTAAGGTGGGTAGAGATATCACTCCCCGTTCTCGATATACGTATTTAGGACATATTATTTCTTGGTTGCATGGAGACTAGATCCATTCTTTTGTTTAATGTGGTTCATGATTTATTTGTTTGGGTTGGTTTGGTCATGAGTTGAACCCATGGTCTAAACGTCAAACCCTAGCTATATAAGCCAACTTCTTTCTCTCTCCCTTCCCTCATTCTTTTATTTCTTCTCCCTCTTTCATTTAGGCAAGTACACCTTGCATGATATGGAAAACCCATTAGATTTTAATTTTGCTATTTTTTGCATTTTATTTGTATAATATGTGTATATTATGATTCTAAGCACTTTTAATACTTAGAGTTTTTGGTTTTTATGGATGGATATGAGTAGGTCTACATTTTTAGTTAAGAGTTTTCATGGTTTCCATAAGTTTTTCTTGGTTTTGATCTATTAAAATAAGATATTTTAGAAAAACTAATTTTTCTAGGTGATGGAGCATTGCATTTTCAGCATTTTGGCTTTCGGTTTACTTGATTTAGAGTTAAAATAAAGTTTTTATGGAGGAAACAATTTTTGGTTTGGAGCTTTTCCGCCATGGTTGAACTTGTTGTCTAGAGAAGACGAAGTTCTCATGCAGCCAGCATCTATGCGGCCGAAAGTCCTATGCGGCCTTATCCTTATGCGGCATTGATTCTTTTTCGCATATGGCTTCCAACATGCGTTCATCTTGTTGGATGCATGACTAATTGTTATACATGTATTCTACACCATATTGGCACATCTTTTTATTCTTGTCTTTTTTCTGACATTTTATGGCTTGCCATGTCCATCACTTCAGTTACTTCTCTGACACTAATTTATTGTCCGTCACTCAGCACTTGTCCCAAGGAGTGGACTTTGCCTTTTCCTATGCGGCACTGACTTCTATGCGGCAATGACTCCTATGCGGCCTTGATCCTATGCGGCCTTGAACTATGCATCCTGAATCCTATGCGGTCCTATGTGCATAATTTATTAATTTGTTGGGTTTGGTATTTAATTAGATTTTGTGGGTGTATGTGAGCTAAGTGACCATGTGTTAGACTCGACTAAGTGCCTGACCAAACTATGGACAAGACTACGCTATGCGCCAAGTGGCCATATTACACATGCGCCAAGTGACTATGACCACCTATATGCCTGACTTAACTAATGTGTTGATATATGCTAGAACTCCAATGATTGGTAACTTGACCCGGCTATTTGTATCTGTGCTGATACACTTACTATGTGCTACATGTTCCTACATGTTAAGTGTTCCTATGCGATTATGTTACATATTTTACATCGAGGTGTACCTATGTGCTATGCGACATGTGATATAATACGATTCCTCTAGCATAGATATGATAGTCGGTCGATAACCAAGCATGCCTAGTGTAAACCCCCTCACCAAAAATAGATATTTTGTGTATATTTTATATTATTATATTTATTATAGATGTTGAATTTCTTTAGAGTATTCTCTTAGTTAATTAGAAAATAAATTTCTTGATATATTTACTTATATAAATATTTATTTAGAATTATTTTAGGTTATTTTAGATTTTGGAGATTTTCTAGAATTTTTGGTAATTAAAACTTAGGAAACATAAATTTTTAGGACTTCCATAATTTACTATGAGACCATACTTGAATGTTGTTACTACCAAATATTTATTTTAGAGTTAAAATATTTAAATATAAAAATGTTTTCGGGTATGTGCATGACCTTGCGCACATAGCAGCTCTCAGCCCCCATCATATTTTTCTATAATTTATTTAGGATTGTAAGTAATTATTGGATTTTTGGAATTATTGAGGATTTATTTGGATATATAAAGTCTTAATATTATATAGAGCTAATTTAGTGTTAATAGATATTAATAAGATTATATATAAATTATTTGTATTATCTTTAACTCTATTTAAGATTATAAATTATTGAGATGAACTCAAATTCTATTTTAAATTAATTCAAATCCTGAGCCTACTAGGAAAACAATTTCATGCATATCGTATCCTTATTTAAACTGATCCTAATCATATCTAAATTAGCTAATCCTAGTCTTATTCAATTAAACAATCTTCATTATTATAAATACCTATTAGACTTATGGAATAAACTTATCTTTCATATTTTTTTTATCCCCAAACTCCTCTCTTTTTCGTCCAAAAATAGTCAAAATTCGTCATAAATTCAGCCTCATTTTCTAGTAGTTATGACGACTTAAAAAGATGATATCTCCTAGCTCCGGACTCCAAACACGCTCCATTTTTTTGTTAGAATCATATCAAGGTTAGTTTTCTGAATATATAAATTATTTCAGTAATTTCAGAACCTATATTTCCAGAATATTTCGAAAGTGCCAGCTGTCCGAAATCAGACGTGTTTTCGTATTTTCGAGATTTTGGGAGATCCCGAACTCGGAATTATGAACCGTTTGAAGTTTTTGAAAGCTGACATGATAAAATTTCAGAAAAGTATTTTTCCAGAATTTAAAATATAATTTTATTCTACTGTAAAATTTGTGCAACATAGACGTAAATAGGAAACCACCGAAAACTATCATCTATTCGCCCTTGTGGCCATAACTCCTTACCGACTTGTGATTTTATAAAACTGTCGATTCTGGCATTCATGTAGTGCTAAAATCTAGAGGATTTTATACACAAATCCAGGATTTTAGTCGGTTGACTTTTGGTCAACGGATTGCCTCGATTTGCGTGTCACGGATCACAAATCCGTAAAGTTAACTTTCTTTAGACCAAAATTAGGATTTAATAATAATATCAGATTATAATAAGATTAAAAATACTATTTTAGGTTATTTTATTCAAAATTAAAATAGATTAAATTGGAGGAACCTATTCACCCACTTTTGTAATCTAACTTGTTTAATTTATGTGACGGGTAGATCGGACGACGCCTTGAGTTGTGACTTCATCCTTTTTCAGAGCAGGCAAGTATACCTTGCCATTGTACTGTTATTCATATTTCATATGTTGCATGCATCTTTATTTTCTGTCTTTAGTTCATATATTTTAACTGTTATATTAAATGCGCGCGACGGTGTCGTCGCGATATATTTTTATTTATGTATTGCATTGACCTTGTTTATGAGACTACCCTATTATCATGTAGCATCTTTAGGTTCATCGGCTATGACACAGTTGCTACACGAGTTGTGAGTCTCATATAGATCACGGACTGGCGTGTATGGTTTGGCCTCCTGTACGTGTGGGCCGTGCGTTAGGAATAACTGCTGTTAAAAACTTTGCATGCTAGTAGACTTAGCAGTTATTAGAGGTCTAGGGACATAGCCTATTGTAGTACGGTGGTCCCATCCTTGTCCTTGTTTGGTTGCAGGATTGGGCTAGGGTACTAAGAATAGGCTATGAACCAAATTGTGTCATGGATGTGACATGCTTAGAGCATGAGATGGGGAGAACAACAAGTACCGCATTTGAGCTCCTTTACACTTTTTTCTTCTGTAACCCGAAAGCTCTGCTGGAGATACGGGCGGTGATGACCCCTATACTACTTGGCGGGCCTCCGCCGTTCAAAAGACGACGTGCCTTTGAGGCCCCTGGTTCTCCGAGAGAGTCATGCCAATCCCAATTTTCGGCCAGATAGCTCACTTGTGGGAAAAGTTGTTCTTAACTGCATTCACTTAGACGGTTAGGCGACCCATTGGATATTTATTTTAGTACTTTATTGGCATGTGTTTTATGTATCTTGTTATGTCCCTCTGAGGACCTGGCCCTTTCCAGGTGTACCTGTTATTGAGTATTCGCAGGAGCGCAGGTTCGGATGGTTACATATGTTGCAAGGATGTCATCTCTTCAAGCCCCGTGATTGTTAGCTGGTATTCCTATATTGTATTGTACTTATATTGTATTTGCTCTTATATTCGAGTTGGTAGTGGATTTGTTTCCACCCAACTATTATCCTTAAATACTTCTTATTGAGATCTAGTTTCATAGATACTGGTTATTTATCTATATTTAATTTTCATGGATGAGATTTAGATTGTATCCTGTGACTTGTGATAGATTTATACCACTTGTGGATTTGATATTCATATTACAGCGTACGTATGGGTTTGGTTTCCATATATTGGAGTTGCCATATCCATACGGCTGGCATGCTTACGTGTCCTTGTCCTACGTATTTTTGGGACTGGGGCGTGACATGTTTTAGTGGTGGCCCATGCAGGTCGAGAGCATATTGTCTCGATTACGTTACTGTACCGAGCAAGCCTGCACCTAGGAATAGAGTATAGGATCTCATCCACAATTAACTATGACTCATTCCTTTTAATCTGTTCTATCTAAATAATTATATCCTGCTTGATTCATGTGTTTCCCTAATAGTTCCTTGAGTATGGCATTCTCCTAGAATATAAAAATCCTTGTTGTAGATGATAATTAGGGTAACACACCTATTAAGAATACGACTAGAGTATTGATACATCATTAAATTAGAATACCTAATGAACCCTAGTGTCCCTTATCTATAGATTGGTTTACCATTACCCCTTGATATATTTATGAAGACTTGAGAGTAGTATAAACACTACTAGGATTAGTTTGAAATTTGACCATAATGTTTGACCCTAGTATTGAGGAACCAATAGAAAACCAAAATTGAATATTAGGACTGAACCTAACCTTCGTAGTTAGATAAGTATTGGAGAACTATAAATTTAGATTCTTGTCTTGAGATAAGCAGACAGTACCTTAGAAAGCCAAGAGCAATGCATAGAATATTTTTCTAATCATACCTCAAACATAGCAACTAGCATACCACTTCCCCTTAGAAAACTATGATGCTATCTAGAGCCCCTATTTTAATTTCATATGTTGATCCTCTGCGACCTTAACATTCGCTAATTGTGCGACGATTAAATTATGTTCTCCTTTTCTTCATCTTTCAACTCGTGCCACCTGACACCTCTGATTATAGACCAAGTAATTTTATTCTGCGTTAAGGACACATAGTTTGCTAGGCTTATAGTTGTGGTCTTGAATTTTGAATTTCTATGCTTGGTAGCTAGAACTTGACAGTTTAAGTTATTATTGTAGATTATGACCTAATGATTATCCCTTAGCATTAAATCACATAATTGAACCCATATCTCCATATAAGTTATATCCTCTCTCACTTGAGGGCTAGTAACCTTTCCATTCTTGCTATTGACACTTGTTCTATAAGCCCTATGATTAAGATTTAAGATGACCATTACCAATATAATGCAATAGGATACCCTAATAAGTACCAAGACCTTTTCTCGTAATCCCTAACAGGAGTTTCTACTTTATCCTTAAGGCAGTACAATATTAGTTAATTCTTTTAAGTTGGGTAGTATGCCTCATAACCTAGTAACGCATAGTCCTTTTTGACTCATTAATAAAATATAACTGAATGATATTAACTGTATAATAGCATAAGATGACAGTGTTTATTCAGACTATAGAATCTGGAGGCCCATACCCTATTTGGTCGACTAGAGACTTCGACAAAAAATTAGTATGACAACTGTAGAGATTGCAGAGTCTTATTTCTTTTGTGAACTTGAATTATTTTGTAACATCTCTCATCATAATCTAGCGTACTTATATTTTCTATACTACCTTGACTTATGCTGCTATTATAGCCTAGTTTTTGCAAGCTTATTCTTTTATCGAGCTTGTTCATGACATATGTGTTATTGGGGCCTGATCAACCACAATAATACATTTCAGAATCAGTGTATTAGGGTCTATCTAACCTTAGTTCACTTGGTTCGCCCTTCGCATAACTACTTTACGTGGATTGAGATATATAGTGATTAGTAGACGAATGTACTTGTCCTTTAGACATGTCTGAACATATAATATATATATGGTTTTGTTCTTTCATTTGTGCTTCCTTTGTGGTACTTGTTATTTGGGGTCTAACCCCACTGGTTTTCCATGGCCAGGTTTAGAGCCAGCACTCGAGGATCCATCGTACTTTTCCTGGAATAATGGCACGCACCAGACAGATGGCCGTTGAGGGACACGAATGGATTTTTCTTCCCTTCTCGTTACTGTAAATTTTACTCTTTTGGGCATTTAGCCACCGATACTTGTTAGCTGCAAATCTAAATATTTAGTTTCATTTACATTATTGTAATTAGTTATACTGCAGCTGATCATGGTCATGTACTTTTGCTACTCCGCCAGCTTCTTATTTTGTATAACTGGTTTCTAGAATATTTTGGCAGAGCATTTGGGATGCCTTACTTTCTTGTCATATATATTCTATATTTACTATCCTTGTTTGACTGATTGAGACATTAGATATTCTATGTGGCCCAAAGTGACTTGCTTGTAGTATGTACCCCCTTGTCTAGTTACAGTCGTGACCATCGTACGTCGTTCTAAACCTTCTACGGGAGAGCTAGCCACATCCGTCTCCATATTTTGGTACTAGGGCGTGACAGACTACCCATTGAGTCCAGGCGGGCTCAAAGTTCTCATAATTCATGTATTGCTTCCCGGGCCTCATCTACTGCAGAATGAGCGGATGATCTTGGAAGAGTGTTATTACCATCAGCGGGTGGAGCAGTTGCGTTCGAATCTCCATTGGTCCCAGGGTCCTGGTTTGCTTGCGCATAGGTTCTTGGTGGTTGTAGGACCTGGCTTGCCCTGAGCTCTAGCACGATCTGGGTCATATACTACATCGAGGCACTTATGGTCTGCATCATGGCCTCGAGGGTCATAAAATATTTTCTATCACTGGTGCCTTCATTATCCTCCCTAGCCATGTATACTGTTCTGACATGGGGAAAGATAGATCGGACGATGGATCCCTCACTTTCTGCCTCAGAATCTTGCATTGAGTAGTCCTCAAGGAAAGTTGGCAGCACTGCATCTTTCTCATATTCGGAGGGAATACTACCGCAGCGTCAGAAGGTGCTTCATTTTGATGAGGGTGACTACCCCCAGGGACCTCAGCATATATTCCTTAAGAACCACTATCTATAGGTAAATACTACCCCCAGCTTGCAGAGTCATTTGGGGTCTCAGGAAAATACCACCCCTAGCAGATGATAATTTTGTCTTCGAGTGGGTTCCCAAGAATACTCCTTATGTAGGTAAAAATGCTTGCCTCTGGTTCCTCGACACACTGGTTGAGAGTGGAGGGTTGGAGATGTTGGACTTTCGACCTCCCCTTGTAGAGGGAGATCTCCAAAAAGAATAACTTGAGGCGAAGGACAACTTCTCCTCCTCTGGTACTTGCACCTATTTTTTGAGTTGCTGTCGGATGGGTTACCTTGGTTACAGTCATTGAAATAATGACTGCATGTTTGTTAGTACTGCCACTTTAGCACATTAGCAGTTGATGACGATGTTGGCATAGTTATGTCTCGGAGAGGATACCTTGTATGGTGGAGTTGTTTCTTTCGCCTTGCACTTGTGATTGATCATGTTACACAAGTCAAGCGAGGGAAGATTCACCTTTACACCCTCCTCATGAGCATGGGTAGACTAACCACATAGGTGTGTAGGTGGTATTTTTGCTCCCTAACTTTGGGTTCATACAAGAACTTTCCCTAATCCAATAATGAAAGACTTTTGAGACTGACCCTGTCCCTGTGCGACTGGAGGCTTGGCACGTGGGTCGGTCTTTTATAACTTTCCTTCAGGGGAATGCATTACAGTTAGCGGCGTATGCTGATGGTGATGAGCAGCGGTCTGATCCCGATGAGCTCGTACTGCCCTAGACTTCCTCGTTCTCATACGCACTGATGCATAGTATATGGAGTCCAAGTTTGTCCCTTTTTTAGGGTGGCACATAAAGTCAGCGCCGAATGAGAGTATGTCAAAGACAAAGCCTTTAGTGTCATCAGGGGAGAATGTAACTATCTGTCTATAGCCAAAGTTGGGAGCCGCATGCGGCCTTCGCTGTGGGTGCATGGATCATGCATCAACATCCAAGCTTATAGCATTGTAGTATTTTTTCCTGCCAGAGATCAAGTGCAAGCGGTGTTCTCTTCAGACGCGACTGTCGTATGGACAGGGATGACCTGGGTGGACGCATGATGTACGTCTTCAGCAACATGGAGAGAGAAAGAGAGCGCATGCTCCATAGTAGGGCGAGGGGCCACAACCTTTGCTACCCATATCTTGCGGGTCTTCTTAGGCTTTGCCAGCCTTGGCGAAGGATTCGCACTTCCTTCTGAAAGCATTTATTCAAACGCTTGCTAGTCGAAGCGTAAAACCAACATCTTCTGGGTCGAACCAAGCTTTGTTGCATCGGACTGCATCACCAAGTTCTTATTAGAGGAAAAGGACGTCCCTAACAAAGTCTCTACCTTGTTTGCCATTGATTCAAAGTTGAAACAGACTTTATTTTATAACAAATGAAAGAGTACAAAGAAATCATAGACAGAAAATCTAAGTACAATATTTTTGATTCTGGGTAATGTGACGATGAAGATCAAGTACTGCAGTGACTCCTTTACTCTGTTGACAGTCCGACGAGGGAATGAGAATGCTTTCTTCTGTTCTCTCTTATGTGCCCCTCTGTGTGTTTAGTATGCTACCATGCTAATTATAGTTATCCAGGCTGATGGCCTATATGTACCGCATATACTATACGCCTCTATTTGGTGGCCGCATAAGGCTTCTTCAACAGAATATGGTTGCAACTGCAGACACATACCATGTGTAGGCTGCCATATAGTCTCGGTTGGGATATGCGGTTGATAAAATCTTGGTTGGGAGATGGAGTTATTTTAACCTGTTGTGTGCGTGACTTGGTCAACTGGATACATGGTCAGCACTGATTGTGTGAAGATCTTTTCGGTTGTAACAAAAATATTATACAATTTGAGGGACGTATGGAGTCATGGCCACATATGAGCTCTCTTTTGGCCTAGGTCTTATAGTCGTATGGCGTTGTGGCCGCATACGTGCTCTCATTTGGCCTGGGTCTGATGGACACTTTGGCCGCATGGTGTTGAGGCCGCATACGTGCTCTCATTTGGCCTGGTCTGATGGACACTTTGGCCTCATGAGAACTAGAACGCATAGAGTCATTGCCGCATACGAGTTAACATATGGCACTAAATGCCTGACAAAGTCATTAATGTATTGATGTAACTTTCTATCTTTTTGTGTGTCGCCGCCTCTTTTATGATTCTTGAAGCGTTCAGGGCAATAAGTGTCATGTTAGAACTTTATGATAGACATTGAATGCTGTGTCAGGGGATCTTATGCGGCCCCTAACTCCGTGGCAGTTCAGGTCGCATGGATGCTTTTGCAGGCGATGCGACTTATCTTCATTTCGAGGGTGCATGGGCTCTATGTGGCCTGCCTTCATTTTGCATGGCTTCAGATTTTTTATGCTTCTACATCTAGAAATATATATAACCTACCTTCTAACTAATAATTTACCATGCCCAACTTTATAACTATAATACAACCCACAAAAGAATATGACCTAATTAGATTATTCTTTAAACCGTAAATACATAAGCAATTATAACATTATTCACAATAATTGTCTAATATTCCAATTTAACCACTACCATGTTCACGGGACTGAACAGGGAGTAAGAAACAACTTTATGTATATGTAATTTAAATACATAAATACACATACACACATATATAACATAAATGGATTATATGACATACATATATAATTACTATCCATACAATCATCATAAATGTCTGAATCTGATTTGTGTTGGCATGTCTGTACCATGTCATAGTCCATGTTTGCATGTCCGAACTACTTCTGAAATGCGTATCTGTATCATAACCTTAATACAAATATAATTCTTCACTAATTTCTATACTAATTATACATGGATTTAACTAAACAACATATCTACTAATTGATTATATGAGAAGTAAAATTAGAAATCAATTTAAGGAAATTATTAACAAAGCTGAAGCAAAAAGAAGAGGGCTTGCCTTGGTTTGCTAGGATTTGAAAACTAGGGTTAGGTTTTGATCTTCTTTTTTCCAAACATCAGCTTCTTCTTCTTCTTCTTCTTCTTCTTCTTCTTCTTCTTCTTCTTTTGTTTTCTTTTATAAAAAGATGGGTTAAGGCTTGGGATTTGGTGATGGTGGTGATGATAAATGATAAAGATGGTGGTGGTGGTGGTGGTGGTAGTAGTGCTGGAGGGGGTGAAAGGGGCGCCCGCCGGTGGTTGGTCGGCCGAACGGCAATGGCGGAAGCTACCGAGGCTTCGGGGGTCCGGGTGCACAGAGGAGAGAGGGAGGAGTGGAGAGAGAGGGAAAGAAAGGAGAAAAAGAAAGGGGGAGGTAGAAATTTGTATATTGAGAGAGGGAGGCATGACATGTGGGGGGATGTGGGTAAAGTGTAGGGGAGATGTGGGAAGGATGAGGGAAGAATTGGGGAAGGTTGTGGTGTGATGGAGAAAGAGATAAGTTAGGGCTGGAGTGGAGGGAGAAACGTGAGGGGGGAGATAGGTTGGTTCATTGGAAATTCTTTTTTCCCAAAAGAAATCACAATTAAGATAGAAAATGTAATTTCTAAATTTAATTTAACATTAAAATAAAAGTAGGAATATATTAAAATATTAATAGAAAAACAGTTATGACAAGGTATTTCTACTCCATCGAAATATGTTTTGGCACCTGCATCGTGCTATTTATGGTCTCAAGAAAGCTCCCCGAGCTTGGTATGAGTGTTTCTGGAGTGCTATTCATGATGCAAGTTTTTAGTAGTATTCTCAAGATTACTCTCTATTTGTGCAGTATTCACTGCAGGGGCTAGTTCTTCTTTTACTCTATGTGGATGACATAATTTTGACTAGCGATGATTCAACAGAAATTGCAGCTACTCAGAGGTACCTTCATCAAAAGTTTATATTAAAGACCTTGGACATCTTTATTGTTTTCTTGGACTCGAGATTACAAAAGGTAAGAGAGGGATACTTGTTTCTCAGCAAAAATATTATACTTCAGAGATTATTTTGTCTGATGGTCTATTAGATAATCGGACAGCTAATACTCCTTTGGAGATTCATGTGAAGCTTCATCCCATAGATGGTGAACCTCTTACAGATCCTACTCGCTATAGACTGCTAGTGGGACAGTTTGTGTATCTTTGTTTGACTAGGCAAGATATTTCTCATGCAGTTAGTATTGTTAGCCAGTTCATTTTCTCTCAACCTACTATGGTGCCTTACTCTGTATTTTTTGATATCTTCAGGGCTCCATTACACGTTCATTATTCATGTCTTCTACATCTACTCTACAACTAATTTGAGCATTTTTTTAATACAGATTGGATAGGAGATCCGACCACCAGATGATCTACTACAAGATTTAATTTATTTCTTAGTGATTCATTAATTTTATGGTGAAACAAGAAACAAGTCATTGTTGCATGTTCTTATCCTAAGGCGGAATACAGAGATAAGGCTACCACAACCAGGAAGATCGTCCATGTATGTAGACTGATTTATAATATATACATTACTCCAATAGGACTTACGTCGCTTCGCTGTGATAATATGAGTGTTATACAGATAGCAAACAATCGATTTTTTATAAACAGACAAAGCATATCGAGATTGATTGTTATTTCATTCGTGAACATTTTTTGGCAGGCACTATTTCTTTACCATATGTGACCTTCGTTGATCAGCTAGAAAATTTCTTTACAAAGTCATACCCTACACCGCGGTTTCAGTTTCTATTGGAAAAACTCATATTGTTTAACCCATCATGAGTTTGAAGAGGTGTTAAGATTAATTAGATTTATGATTAGATTTCTTCTCTTATACGGATACATATTCCTTCTCATATACGGATATGGGTCCGTTCCGTATCTATATATATTCATAGTTGTATTGCTTTTTACATCATCCAATAATAAAATCAATATTTTTGATTTATTCATAGAGAATATATATATATATATATATATATATATATATATATATATATATATATATATATATGGGAGATAAGTCTCCTAACATTCATAAATCCCAAGATGGACAATTAATCCAAAAAATTACTCCCCACTAAGTAGACAGTTATGAAGTAGAAATATCCACGTCGAAGCATACTGAATTTATCATTCGCTTCTAAAATTTTAGTTTAAATAACTTAATAGAGTATAACTGTCATGCCTCAGTACCGAAATACAGAGACGGACATGGCCAGCTCCCGGATACAAACTATAGAATATCGTACGGCGGTCACGGTTGTAGAAATACAAGGGGTGCATACTACAATCAAGTCACTTAGGGTCACACAGAATATCTATTGTCTTAATCAATCAAACAAGTACTCGTAATATAGAACATGTATGATAAAGCAGAAAGGCATCCCAAATGTACTATCAAAATATTCTGGAACTAGCTGTACAAAATGAGGAGCTAGCTGAGTAACAAAAGTACATAACCGTGATCAGCTGTAGTCTGATTAAACACAATCATGTAAGAAACTAAATATCCAGATATGCCGGCTAACAAGTGTCAGTGGCTAAACGCCTAAAAGAGTAAAATGTATAATGATGAGCAGGAAAGAAAAAATCCATTCGTGTCCCTCAACGGCCATCCATCTGGTATACGCCATTATTCAGGGAGAAGAAAGCTGGATCCTCGGGTGCTAGCTCTAAACATGGCCATGCAAAACCAATAGGGTTAGACCCAAAATAGCAAGTACCACAAGGAAGCACGAATGAAGAGACAAAATCCAAGGCAAAGTATATAATGCCTGAGCCAAGAACCATAGGCGTGTACACCATCATCGAGGCAATATGACACTCCTATACCAAACAAGGACAAGAAGCGGTGTACCACACCGAGATAACGTACATCCTCTAATTCAGGTCAAGCTAAAGAATTATGTATCGTAGCTTCGGTCCATAGTCTATCGTAGCACAATACTCTAACCGCACAACCAAACAAGGACAGGGTTAGATCGTCGTACAATGATAGTCCATGTTCCTAGACTATTTAATATATGACAAATACACTTACAAACAAGATTTGTTTAATCGGTCAATCAATACTACGACGTTCTAGATGAGGTATAGGTATCCCAGTAAAGTTAATGCATATAATAGGAATCCTCAGGTCGAGCCATCTATAGCAGGGCTAGCCGAGCCAAAAGTTGTTGTATAGTACATAGTATTATGCATCGGCCCCTCGTAAGGCCACCGTGCTGAGATCGCATAGAATATGTAGTATATATAATAGTTGAATATTACAATCCACTAATGTAGATTTAAACAATATCCATGAGGACCATCCTGCACTCCCCAATTAGATGACTAGGGGTGGCTTGTCATCATTCCATCCCTCACAATGCTCTACAAGTTTTAGTTGCCTAGTTACCCTACTGTTAACTGAAATCTCATGGCGTGGTCACATGATATTCCCCCTATATGTCGTACGCGATACGGCCATGATAGATATGAATCCACCTTGTCACTTGGCATCTCAAATTGGATTCTTTCCAGCGTGATGTAACAATCAACAAATCCTAACTATGCTTGGTTATTGACTAACTCTTATATCCATGCTGGAGAGGTCCAGTCATATCACATGTCGCGTAGCACATAGGTACACTTTTAGTGTAAACATATGTAACATAATCATGTAGGAACACTTAGCACATAGAAACACATAGCACGTACTAAGTGTATCAGCATGGATATAAGTGGTCGAGTCAAGTTACCAATCATAGTAAATCATATGAGTTCTATCACATTATAACGCATAAGTCAAATCATGCACATAGATGTTTAGTCACTTGGCGCATGATCGAGCTTTACACATAGTCGGGTCAATACATGGTCAATTTTAGTACATAGTAACACTCAATCCATATATACTTACAATTACGAAGATCAACACATGAAATAATAAGTTTCAATAAAAATTTAAAAAAATTAAGATTTAACACATTTAGAAAATTTAGCATAACTCTCTCATCCGAACACTAAAAGAGACAATTCAAAAAGATTTGGAAAGCCAAGTAAAATATCTATAACTTTTATGTTTTAAGTTTTACAAGATTTTTGCAAAATAGCTAAACATGCAAACGAAAGGACATCCTGGTCAACATGCGTACGGCATACTGCGTGGGCCAGATTTCTGTGCACGGTGCACTACGCGGCCAGAAACCCATGCGAGGCATACTACTCGCGATAAAGGATAATGCATGCGGTGCACTGCTACGCCTGACAATGAATGATAAGCGCGACAAGAATTCTAGTCGTCGTACTGCGCAAGGCAAGAGAGTGATGTGTATGGCACACTGCATGCGGCTAGGAAGTGATCAGGGTGGCGCATGCGGCGACAAAAAATTTATGAGCGGCATACTGCGTGTGGCTAAAAATTTGTGCACGATGCACTACGCATGGCACTGTTCATCGTCCCTGCCAGACAGGTCCGAGAATACAAGTCCAGAATTTTTTTCTTCATAAAATCTTTATTTTAACTTCGAATCAAGGGAAACAAAAGCCAAATTGCTCGAAATAAAAAGCTCTATCACATAGAATAGCTAGTTTCCAAAGATATCGAGTTTTAGTAGCTCAAAACCAAAAAAAACTCATTGAACCCATAAAAAACTCTAAACTAAAATGTAGATCTAGACAAATCCAACCATCAAAACCGAAAACTCCAAGTGCTAAACATGCATAGAATTATAATGCACACATATTAGATAAATAATATACAAGCAAAATCTAAGAAATGAAAATGATATATTTTTCCATTCTCATGCAAAATGTACTTATAATGTGGAAGAAGGAGGAAATAAAGAGAATGAATGAAGAGAGAGAAATAAGTTGGATTATATAGTTAGGGTTTAAGGTTTAGACCATGGGTTTAATTTATAACCAAACCAACCCACAAAATAAACCATGAACCAAGTTAAACCAAAGAATAGGTCAAGTCTTCATGCAACATGCAACTATGCCAACAAGAAATAAATACGTTCCAAATACGCATATCGAGAACAGGGAGTGATATCTCTACCATCCATAGAAAAATTATATCCTAGGAATTCAAACCCAAGGCTAGCTAGAAAAATTAGAACAACCACTATGCTAGCCACAAGCACATTTACAAATCAAACTGTATGGGTGAACGAATCACAAGATTCGAGATACGAAGGCATAAGAACGAATATACCTTTTGGGTCGAATAAGTGCAAATACCAAGATTGGATATCTTTCTCGTGCTCCCACGTCGACTCTCCCAAAGGGTGATGCCCCCAAGCAACCCAGCCAAGATGGATAGTCTGATTCTTGAACACATTCTCCCTCCGATCCAAGATAGATACGGGTTGCTCCTCGTAAGACAAGTTGGTACCAACGACTAGATCAGAATGGTCGAGGATGACTCAAATCAGGGATATACCTACGCAACTGAGACACATGAAATACATCGGACACCTTATATAGCGAAGATGGGAGGGCAAGACGATAAGCAACATCGCTTACCCGCTCAAGGATATCGAATGGACCGACATATCATGGACTAAGCTTCCCGTGGACCCCGAATCTAATGACTCCACGGGTTGGCAAAATCTGTAAGAACACGTGATCGCCAACACAAAACTCTAAAAGCCTACGATAATGATCTGCCAAATGATGATGCCTATCTTGCGCAACCCGAAGTCGCTCTCTGATCTGCTTGTCCACTTCTATTGTCTGTGTGATCATCTCTAGGCCTAAAATCTTCTGCTCACCAATATCATCATATGCCAATGGTGACCTACATTTCTCCCATGTAGTGCTTCGAATGGTGCCGTCTGAATACTCGTCTGATAGCTGTTGTTGTACGAGAACTCGACTAGGTATAGGTGATCTTTCCAAGAACCTCCAGAATCTAAAGTACAAGCTCGTAAAATGTCCTCCAATGTCTGAATGGTTCTTTCTGACTTTTCATCTGTTTGAGGATGGTAAGCGATACTAAATCTTAACTTGGTGCCTAAACTCTGATGCAAGCTCTTCCAAAAATGAGAGGTGAACCGAATGTCTCGATCTGATACGATACTCACGAGGACACCGTGTTGCCTCACTATATGTCGCATGTACATCTATGCTAACTGCTATATGGACTGTCCTACTCGAAAAAGAATAAAATAAGCTATTTTTGTGAGTTAATCCACTATCACCCAAACTGCATCACGACCAATTGGGGATCTAGATAAATCGATCACACAGTCCATCGTGATATGCTCCCACTTTTATTCTGGGATAGGAAGCGGCTACAATAATTCTGTCGGTCTCTGCTGGTCGGCCTTCACTTGTTGACATGCCAAACATCGAGAGATAAATCGTACTATCTTCCTCTTTATCCCGTTCTACCAGAAATATTATTTGATTTCTTGATACATCATGGTACCTCCTGGATGTATTGAATATTAGGAACTGTGCGCCTCAGTCATACCTTTTTGGCGAATATCTTTGCTCGATACACAGAGACGATTTCCAAACCTAAAAGTTCCATCCTCATGAATTTTCTTTCTTAGACTAGACTCGCACTCTGCCCGAAGCTTCTGAACTTTTGGATCCTCTGCCTGGGTTTTTTTAACCCTCTCAACCAAAGTAGACTGTACTTGCAAGCTCGCCAAAATCCTTGCATCCTACAAAATTACTATCTTGATACTCATCCCTTGAAGATTGTCTAATATATGTCGCTACGATGTCAACATATATGCACCACCTTTCCTACTAAGAGCATCCACTACCATATTAGCCTTGCCTGGATGGTACTGGAGTTTTACGTCATAATATTTTAACAATTCTAACCACCTTCTCTGCCTCATGTTCAGGTCCTTCTGGGTGAATACATACTTCAAGCTCTTATGATCTGTAAATATCTTCATTCGATTATCATATAAGTAGTGCCTCCAAAGCTTAAGTGCAAATACTACCGCCGCCGACTCTAAATCGTGAGTCGAGTAGTTCTGCTCATGATCTCGAAGTTGCCGAGATGCATAAGCTATTACCCTTCTGTGTTGCATCAGAACACACCCAAGTTCTCTGTCAGACGTATCACAATATATTGTAAACCCTCTGGAACCTACTAGAAGTGTAAGGATTGGTGCAGAAATCAATCTCTTCTTTAATTCTTTAAAGGCTGTCTGATATTCTGTGGAGCACACAAACATAGCCTCTTTGCGCGTAAAATGAGTCAAGGGTGCTGAAATTCTTGTAAATTTTGCCACAAATCTATTATAATATCCTGCCAAACCTAGGAAAGTATGCACCTATGCTACTATCTTAGGAACTGGCCAACTCTCTACGGCCTCAACCTTCTTTGGATCAACTGTCACTCCTGATCCCGAGATGATGTGCCCCAAGAACGATACATGATCTAACCAAAACTCACACTTGTTGAGCTTCACATACAACTGGTGTTCCCTCAAAATCTGTAAGACCCTCCGGAGATGCTCCTCGTGCTCATCTTTACTACTGGAATAGACTAAAATTTTGTCTATGAAAACTACTACAAACTGATCTAAGTACGACATAAAAATGCGGTTTATTAAGTCCATAAACATCGTCGAAGAATTAGTCAACCCGAATGGCATCACTAGAAATTCATAATGCCTATATTGCGACCTGAATGTTGTCTTGGGTATGTCTTTCTCCTGAACTCTCACTTGATGATATCCTGACCGAAGATCAATTTTGGAAAAACTTTAGCTTTTCTCAATTGATCAAACAGGTCATCGATTATCTGTAATGGGTACTTGTTCTTCACCGTTACTGTATTCAGCTGCTTGTAGTCGATACACAACTGCGTTGACCCATCCTTCTTCTTCACTAGAACTACTGGCGCTCTCTAAGGTGATCCACAGGTTCGGATGAACTTCTTCGCCTTCAGCTCCTCTATATGTTGGTACAGCTTATCTAGCTCTGATGGTGCCATCTGGTGAACCTTACAAGATATCGGTCCTGTCCCAGGAATCAACTCTATGCAAAACTTCACATCCCTTACTGGTGGTAACCCTAGCAGTTCTTCTGGGAAAACATCTAGGAATTCCTTGACAATCTCGATAATCTGCTCTTCTGCTATCAATGACGCTGTGATCCTCCCTTCGTGCTGGTCTCCACAAATCTATCAAAGATGAAGTCTTCCGTGCCTGGGATACTAAGCAATACTTTACCCCCTACAGCAATCTATCATAGTGTAATTGTCTCTCAATGTCACCTTCATATTTTCAATCAAGGGTAGTTTGGTAATTGACACGGGTATTTTATTTTAGGAGTATAGTATTTAAATATTGTGCATGTGTAATTAATTATTTATTATATTATTTATTTACAATTAGTGTTAGATTTATTTTGGACTTGTGTAGTAAACCTAACTAGTTTAGTTAGACGCATGGACCCAATATTTATATGTTAGTTTAGATTGAACCCAAGAATAGGCCTATGGGTTAGGAGGATGAATTAATTAGTGAAGCCATTAGACTAGAACCTTCTCTCCTTAATTAATTTCTTCATGAGAGGCCCCAAGGGATGTTTTAGATATTTTATATTGCTTGGGAGAGGGTTTATGACCAGCCATAGAGGGAGGAGAGAGAGTGCCTCACTTTATTTCATTCCAAATTCCTTTAGATCTACATTTTTTCTCTTCCAATTTTCTTCATTCCCTCACCATTTCTCACCAAATGTTTGCCCAAATTCAGTCTCTATTCTTTAATAGAGGCTACTACAACAAGGATCTACAAGAAGGAAGTAAGGATCAAGAAGGAGGAGGCCAAGATCTACAAGGAGGAGCTACTTTCCAATTTTGGAGATTTTTTTATTGGGAATCCATCTCCCAATAGGTACATTTCAGTTTTTTTCTTTTTTATTAGGTTCTATGTAACACCCTGTTCCGCTCAAGCGGACTGCCGTCTCAAACGGTAATCGTACAGCTGTTCTGACCCGCTTTGCCTCGATTAAGAAGCAAAGGATATCCAGACTTGTCCCTACAGGAATCCGGCTTAGGCTTTCAGAGGCTCGCTCAGACGTATCGCTCTACCGAGGCGAATCATCGCTAAGGTGGGTGGCTACGGTAAACTTGTCTTTGCTTAGCCAGCACACATGAAATCTGGAATGTTCATGCTAGTCGCTAGGTGAATCACCCCTGCATGCTAATAAATCCAACGCACCTAGCTAAGGGAATAATCCCAACTTGTATTGCTTGCTAGAACATGGAAATGAAAATACTGCTTATATTCAGATCCTCGCATGCTAAGTCCCTTAACGGTTTCATCTCTCGGACTACCTTCGGGCCCGAGCAACGTGCCTGCTTATGTTCCTAGAACGCATGCTTGTCTGCTCGTAATGTTACCGTATTTTCATCCAAACTCCGGGAGACTACTACGTAGTCGTTCCGTGCCTGAATGTTCCTGCAAGTATCCGGGACCGTTAGGTCACCAAGGCAGCCCCGAACCAGGGGAATGCATCAAGACAAGTTATTGTACAGAACCAAGATTCAAGTATCCCGTATACTCGTGTACTCGTGTTCCCGTGCACTCGTGTTCTCGTGTTCTCGTGTTCTAGTGCACGCGTGTTCTCGTGTATCTCGTGTAATCGTGTTGCCTGAGATTGGTTAAATCGTGTTGCCTGAGATTGGTTAACCCACACTTGTTTGTCGCGGACAACTCGGACCCGAGGTAAGTTCCACGGACGGTCACCAGGGCACTGGGGCCGATCCGGTCCGGATGGAGCTCGTGTGTAGTCTTCGTGTTCGGGACTGGGTAGCTTGCAGCTCATCGTGTACTCTTGTAGCAAGCTATCCTTGTCCCCGGCTACGTCCATAATGGCTTTGCCAGCGACCGTGTTCATATAGATAAACTTGTTGCATGCTTGCTTGTAAACGAAAGATAAACCATTCATCCTCGCTTAGCGGCTATCCGCGTGCGAGATACTGTATCGTATGAAACAAATAAACTGAACACCTGAACGATCATGTTTAAACGACCCTTCGTGTATGCATATGCTTGCCTCCTGAATGTTTATACATGCCCCTGCTTGAATTAATCATGTTTGCCTTGGACAGGGAAGGAAATGGTAAGTTGGTAAGTCTCGCCGTGTTCCTCTAATATCGCACGGCGCACTGCCCGACACGATAAGCTATTCAATGTTTGCATGAAACTGATCCTAAGGCAACTAGAAAGACAACTTAATAGTTGTGCACGGAACCTGTATTACGTGTTTGGATTTGTCGAGCGGGCGAGTAGCTCCCCCACCAGTGCATTCAATGTACTGATAATCCACCAGTTTGATATGCAGGGTGCGGGAGAACCTCGTGCGGTGCGGACGCCTCCTTCGTGCGTGCTAAGGCCAGGGGTTCCCTCTGAGGCCTTGCAACGGTGCGTCCGGGACTGAAGCACATATACAAGACATAAGTTGTGAACATCGCCTGACCATCGCCTGTACAATTCATTCCACAGTTGTAGCCACTTGGCACGCTTTTACTGTTTTAAGAGAGAGGCTTGAGCGACTTGTAATCTCGGCTATACGCCGCCTGTAATACATGTTTCATATCAATAAAGAGATTACTTTACTTGTTTCAATGCTTCCGCTATATTTGTCGACTCAGTGAACCTGTTACCGATCGCTATGCGTTCCTAAACTCCGCTGCACTCAGACAATCTGTGTGACTCTGTGGCTTAGAACTCTAACCGCCAGCCAACGAACCATGGCCTTGCACGGGAGTGGCTCACGCTCGTGCGGCATCACGCCCGGATGGGTTAAGCGATCGTTCCGCGGGAGCGCTGGCGAGGGTGATTCCCGCCTAGCGGGAACGGCCGATTGCCTGCGGGAGATCAGGGTGTGACATGTTGGTATCAGAGCCTGGCTTCTATGCCTTTGGACTTCGATTCGATATCTCTGTTTCGAAAGCTCGTTCATGGGTTATGTGCACGCTCTCTCTCAATGCCTCGATGGGATGTTCCAACAATAAGTCTAAATACTTTCAAAATGTGTTTTGATTGATATGCTTGCTTGTCTGGTTGTATGCTGCGAGTGGCCTTTGTGCCAACCTGTGCGAACCACTTGAGAGTATCGCTAGTAGCTTGTCCGATTTTCACTAACCCTAAGTTTGGTTGAATGCATCTATTCGAGGGACGCCTTGAACTAGTGCACCATCCAAGACTCAGAAAAGGTGAAACTCGAGTGCTAAGACTTCGCTATCACTGAGTTGGTTGACGTGTTCACGCTAGAGGGTACCTTCGAAAGTGCGCACGATCCAGTCTAAGCGATATGCTGACTTCGACGCTTGTGCAAGTGAACATCCAAATGAACAAGTACAAATGACTTGTCTAGGATTGCCTCAACCCTAGATTACTGCTTGTCCTTAGTAAGTCTCGAGGACGAGACTTTTTCTAAGTTGGATAGGATGTAACACCCTGTTCCGCTCAAGCGGACTGCCGTCTCAAACGATAATCGTGCAGCTATCCCGACCCGCTTTGCCTCGATTAAGAAGCAAAGGATATCCAGACTTGTCCCTACAGGAATCCGGCTTAGGCTTTCAGAGGCTCGCTCAGACGTATCGCTCTACCGAGGCGAATCATCGCTAAGGTGGGTGGCTACGGTGAACTTGTCTTTGCTTGGCCAGCACACATGAAATCTGGAATGTTCATGCTAGTCGCTAGGTGAATCACCCCTGCATGCTAATAAATCTGGAATGTTCATGCTAGTCGCTAGGTGAATCATCGCTAAGGTGGGTGGCTACGGTGAACTTGTATTGCTTGCTAGAACATGGAAATGGAAATACTGCTTATATTCAGATCCTCGCATGCTAAGTCCCTTAACGGTTTCATCTCTCGGACTACCTTCGGGCCCGAGCAACGTGCCTGCTTATGTTCCTAGAACGCATGCTTGTCTGCTCGTAATGTTACCGTATTTTCATCCAAACTCCGGGAGACTACTACGTAGTCGTTCCGTGCCTGAATGTTCCTGCAAGTATCCGGGACCGTTAGGTCACCAAGGCAGCCCCGAACCAGGGGAATGCATCAAGACAAGTTATTATACAGAACCAAGATTCAAGTATCCCGTATACTCGTGTACTCGTGTTCCCGTGCACTCGTGTGTCACTACCACATTTTAGGAAAAAGGGTATTTTAGTAATTTCCTATTTAAATAAATATTGTGCATGGTAAATAATTATTTGTTGTATTATTTAATTGTTGTTAGTTATTATTTAATTATTTTAGACTTATTTTAGTGGACCCAACTAGTTTAGTTTGGACCCATGGACCAACATGAATTAATTAGTTAGACTTGGCCCATTTAGAAAGCCCATAGTTAAGGAGATGGATTAAATTAATTAAATAATTAGACTAGAAGCTTCCTTCCTTAATTATTTCTTCATGAGAGGCCCCAAGGGGTACATTGGACATTTTACCATTGCTTGGGGGAGGGGCTATGGCCGGCCTATATAAGAGGGGGGGAAATTTCTCTCTCCTCTCATCTCATTCCAAATCTAGATCTAGAATTCTCCCACTACCAAATTCCCTCCATTCCCAATCCAATTCCCTACCAAATTCATTCCAAATTATTTCCAATTCACCATTAGAGAAGGAGGAAGCAAGGATCTAGAAGAAGGAAGCAAGGATCTACAAAGAGGAGCAAGGATCTACAATTTGGAAGCAAGTTCATCTCAATTGAAGGTTTCATTGGGAATCCATCTCCCAATAGGTATAATTCAGATTTTTCCCATTTAAATAGCTTTTAAATCTGAGATTTAATCATGTAAAATCAACCTATATGTATGTAGTACCCATAGGACTTTGTTTTGTGTTCATAGGAGACCCATGGAGAAAGTTATGGTGCTTTTTGTGTCAATTTTGTTGGAATTCTGAATTTATATTTTGTTGTGTGTGTCAATTGATCCTATAGATCAATTGAATATGAGATTTGTGTTTGAGGCTAGTGTCGTGTCCATATTGGGATACTTGTGGTTCGTATCCCAACTATTTGGTGATACGTGTCATTTGGGGGTTTTCCTCCGACACGGGGCTTTGAACATGTCGTATTTTGACACGGACACATAGATCTACTTTTGACGCTTTGATTTGTTCATAAATATTATTTGTGATTTGTTTGTGTCCTTCGGGGTGCATTTGGTTGTGTGTTGGACTCGTGTCGCATGCGTATCCTAGATCTAGTGGGATACGGTGAGATACTCTCCAATTGTGTGTATTTTTGCATAGATCTAATTAATTGTGGTTCAATTCTTCATTATAATTAGTATATATATATGGATATTAAATATTTATTTTGTGTATTTATTATAGTAATTATTGTAGCATAGATCTATATTTTGGGTGTGCTAATATAATGTACAATATAATATGTAGCTTTCTTGCATGCAAATATATATGTTACTACTTGTTAAATAATATAATTTATACATAAAATGTTTTATAAAATATATTTGTATGTTTAATTGTGTAATTATATTATTTATAATTATTATGTAATTATTTGGATATTAATGTAAATATTTTAGGTGTGCTTCTAGCCATGTAAATTATATGTTCTTTGTTAAATATTTGAAGGTATAAGTTTATGTGTATATTAATATATATATGTACATTTTTTGTATTAATAGTTTATATATATATATATATATATATATATACTGTTTTATATATTCTGTTTATATATATATATATAAATTGTTTATATATTCTGTTTTTATATATATAATTATATATATACAACTTATTTTAGTGACAGTGAATTAATGACAGTAAAAAAATGTCATTAATTAGCCGACTAATAGCAGCCGCTGTAGCCTTCGGGCAATTAATGACAAACCTGTCATTAATTGCAGCAGCGGAAAACAGCAGCTTTTCTGCGACGCTTTTCTGCGACAGTTAGCTGTCAGCAAAAACCAAAGCAGTGGCAGTTTATTATTTGGGTTTCGGTGACAGTCCTTCGGTGACAGTCCCGACTGTCACTATTTAAACTGTTTTGATTTAATCCTATTTTATTCACTATTTTTCAATGACGCTTTGACAGATTTAATGTATATATTATATATTATAATTGTATATATATATATGTATATATATATGTGTTTTGTGAGGAATAATAATTGTAATAATATATTATGTTATTTATATAAATGTTGGGTTCTATATATATTATTTTAGGGTATATATTAATTATATTATTAGTATACTTTGTGTGAGTTCTTTTTGAATCTAATTTGATTCCTAAATTATTGTAGTTTATCTCTATATTATTTTATAGATGTCTTGTGAGGTTGACTTTGGGTTTGACCATGTTTGACTTTAGTGGACTTTAGAGTTGACCATAGTTGACTTTTGACTTAGAATTGACTTATTGACCTAGAAATTGCCTAGTTTGACTTGTTCTCTTTCCGGGACCTTGTATTAATGTGGTATTCCATATCTAGGTCTTCGAGGCACCGAGTCAGACATTTGTGAGACTGTTCATTGGACTTCAGGCGAGTACATTCTCTGATAGTTTCTCATTTATGATATCCTCTATGTTCGTTGTATCTAGTGTAGATATACATGTTCTCTTGACACTATGGTTACACGGATTGGTATATCCGGATCTCGTCATGAGATGTTATTCCTTGGTATATGGTGTATATGGTGCAAGTATTGTTTCATTGGTTATCTTGTACATGTACAGACACCGATTCTCGGGGAGACTAGCTATCTTCTTGGAGAATCTAGTGCCATAACGTACCATGGTTGGATCTATTATACCAGTCGGGGTGGGGAGTATTTTAGTGTAGATATGTGATCATACCCTCCTTGTGCATGTCTTGTTCCTTGTGAGTGTTGATCATACACCGCACGTATAATCAGTCAGGCCATTATACTCTTGTGCAAGTTCCTAAGCCGATCACATGTTAAAGCTAGTACTCACACACTTAGTCATTAGTATTCTTGTTCTATCAGCATATTGTTCATTATTGTATTTCTTTCCAGTACTTCCTTATTGTCTATACATTTCTTGTATCTATTTATGCATCTTGTTTATCCACAGCTACTTACTGTTACATAGTTTTTATCATTAATTGAGAACTGTTGTTAGGGTTGTACTCTGCTCCTTTCCTGACTGGATATATTTTTCCAGATGACACTGAGGAGTACCCTACCTATTATGGACCCCAGGATGTTGTGGGTTTAGATTCTGAGACCCTGGCTCAAGAGGGACTTATCCCAACTGAGACAGTTGACCCTGGAGTTGTAGCTTTATAGTTTTGTAGTATTCTTTTGTACTGGATTTGTCTCCAGCATATTTCTGTATTTTTCTTCAGACTCATTGATGTATTATTTTAGACTCATGAGTTGTATTGTGACTATTCTATTCTTATCTGATTCGTGTTCATTCTATCTTAGTTCTGTGATTGAGTACACTATCTTTTGGTGGTTCATTATATTAGATAGACTTTCTAGACAGCGTTCTACCGCCGATTCTGCGGCGTAGGCTGGGCGTTGTTTCCGACTAGTACCCTTACCCCGGGTGCGGGTCGTGACACGTTTTTGGTGGTGGCCCATGTAGGTCTAGCTTCACAAGTATGTGATGTCGTGGTAGTACGACAACTTAGTTGTACTACTGCGAGCCTGCGATAGGATATAGGATATAGGCTGAGATACTCAATCACATCTAGGAAAATTCTTTTGATTCAACTATTCTCCTTTGACGTTGATACTTGATCTCTTAAACTGTCCTTTCCTTGAATATCTTACATCTTGTGCCATATTGATTCTTTCTTTCGTTTTGTCTCAGGATGCCGCCTAAGACTAGATCACAGCAAGGGAGAGCAGTTTCTGAGAGGTCTGCGATATCCCGAGGGCCTGCACCAGTCACTTCTCCGGTGATTGGAGTGTCAGCTGCTTTCGGAGGTCCACCACCCACTCAGAAGACTGTGCCAGCTGTATCTGAGGGGCTTCCACCTCCACCTCCTGTGCCAGCAGAGGCGTCACAAATGTTTACTCTGTTTCGTGAGATGCTCGAGGCACAGAGGGCTCAGTCGGAGGCACATCAGAGGCAGACCGACGTTCTACGGCAGGGCATCGAGAGTGCTCATCAGCTTGCTCGTGCTGTAGTTGAGAGAGGAGTTCCGGTCCAGCAGCAGGTTGTTCCTCAGGTTGCTCAGCTTCGGCCAGGCAACATTCAGGACTTCAAGAAACTGGAGCCTAGGGTTTTCAAAGGGACGGAGGGCATCGTCTATGCTGATGATTGGCTCGAGGACATTGAGCGTCTTATGAGGGTGTCCCGTCTTTCTGAAGATCTGAAGGTTGAGGCGGTAGGACTTCAACTGTTCGACGTCGCTCGTACCTGGTTCAGGAATGAGCCGGTTCTAGTTGACGCAGGACAATCTTGGGAGGTATTCAGGGACCTTTTCAAGAAGAAGTTTTTCGCCCGGATAGACAGGCTTGACTTGGGGAGACAATTTGAGAGTCTCATTCAGGGAAGCATGTCTGTGGAGGAATACGCTGCAGAGTTCGGTAGGCTGAGCCGATTTACAGAGTATCTGGTGAGGGAGCCGGAGGTTCGAGCTATTCGTTTTCGAGAGGGTCTAAACTGGGAGGTGAAGATTCTCATTCCGTCTTTTTATGAGACATACTCGGAGATACTTGCGGAGGCACGCAAGGTTGAGCGGGATCTGGGTTTGAAGACCAAGAGAGACCATGATTCTTTTCTGAGGGCCAACGGCAGTGCAGTATCTGCCAAACGTCCTCAATTCCAGTCCAGACCTTTCCAGCAGCCACAGCAGAACCAGACTCCAGCTAGAGCGCCTTTTCACCAGGCACCTCAACAGCAGAGGCAGTTACAGCAAGCTCTATGCAACTTCTGTAAGAAGCCCGGCCACATCTGGGAAGTTTGCAGAAAGAGGCTAGGAGTTTGTTTGTATTATGGTACTGAAGGGCATCAATTGAGGGAGTGTCCTCATCGTGCAGTTCAGGGAGCAGCTCCAGCTCCGAGGGCACAGATGAGACCACCTGCAGCACAACCGAGGGGACCGCTTCTGACACAGCAGCAGCGTTTTGTCCAGCATCAGCAGCAGGGAGGTGCTCGGCAGGGACGAGCGTTTGCTATGACAGTCGAAGAGGAGGAACCCACCGGAGATGTCATCGCAGGTTCTATTCTTCTTGATTCCATTCCAGCTTTAGCTTTATTTGATAGTGGTGCTTCCCATAGTTTTGTATCTGTTTCTTTTGCTCTAAAGCATGGTTTGGTAGCTGAGTCTTTGCTTAAGACTTGCAAGATCATGACCGGGGGAGGCATTATCCTGGTTAATGATATTTGCAAAGATCGGAGAGTTACTCTGGGAGGCCGGGAGTTGAGTGCGTGTCTACTTGTAATGCCACTTCCGAGCTACGACATTGTACTCGGAATGGATTGGTTGAGTAGGCACCGTGCTAGCATAGATTGTAGAGGAGGTAGAGTTTTGTTTGGTCCGCCAGGAGAGCCAGAGTTCGAGTTTGCTAGAGGAGCTGCGGAGCAGGAAGAAGGCATTATTTGTGGAGCTATGGTGGAAGACAAGGAGTTGCCACATCCGTTGATAGCAGAATTTTTGGATGTGTTTCCTGAAGAATTGCCAGGATTGCCGCCAGATCGAGATGTTGAATTTTCTATAGACTTGGTGCCAGGTGCAGAACCGATTTCGCAGCATGTCTATAGAGTAAACAACAGCGAGCTGGTCGAGTTGAAGAAGCAGGTGGACGAATTGCAGGATAAGGGGTTTATCAGATCGAGTTCTTCACCATGGGGAGCCCCGGTATTGTTTGTACCGAAGAAGGATGGATCGGTGCGTATGTGCATTGATTACAGGACTTTGAATAATCTCACTATCAAGAATAAGTATCCTTTGCCACGGATTGATGATCTGTTTGATCAGTTGAGTGGTGCGAAGGTGTTTTCTAAGATAGATTTGAGATCAGGCTACCATCAGGTGAAGGTGAAGCCGGAGGACATACCGAAGACTGCTTTTAGAACTCGGTATGGTCAGTTCGAGTTTATGGTGATGCCGTTTGGTTTGACTAATGCACCGGCGGTATTTATGAACTTGATGAACAAGGTGTTCCACCAGTACCTTGACAAGTTCGTGGTGGTGTTCATCGACGACATACTCATATACTCGAGGACACCGGAGGAGTATGAGGAGCATTTGAGGATTGTGTTGGATGTGCTGAGGAAGGAGAAGCTGTATGGAAAGTTGTCCAAATGTGAGTTTTTCTTGGACAAGGTAGAATTCTTGGGGCATGTTGTGACTGGTGATGGTATTTCAGTGGATCCGAAGAAGATTTCAGCAGTGAAATCTTGGAAGACTCCGAGTTCGGTAGCAGAGATCAGGAGTTTCTTGGGATTGGCAGGCTACTACAGAAAGTTTGTACAAGATTTTTCGAGGATTGCCGAGCCGATGACCAGACTCACAAGGAAGGATGTGGAGTTTGTTTGGACGGAAGATTGCCAGGCCACTTTTGAGGAGTTGAAGAAGAGGTTGACGTCTGCTCCTATTTTGACATTGCCATCAGGGTCCGGAGGTTTCACTATTTATAGTGATGCATCGGGAAAGGGTTTAGGTTGTGTTCTTCAGCAGCATGGGAAAGTGATTGCCATGCATCCAGGCAATTGCGTCCTCATGAAAAGAACTATCCTACCCATAATTTGGAGTTGGCAGCTGTCATATTCGCCCTGAAGTTGTAGAAACATTATTTGTACGGAGAGCGTGTGAAGATCTTCACAGACCACAAAAGCTTGAAGTACGTTTTCACGCAGAAGGAGTTGAACATGAGGCAGCGTCGGTGGTTGGAACTGATGAAGGATTTTGATATCTCTTTGCAATATCATCCTGGGAAGGCCAATATAGTTGCCGATGCTTTGAGCAGGTATCCGGTAGCTATGTTCTTGACGCAGGATCGATATTTGTTGGAGGACTTGGAAAGCTTGGGCATTGAGGTGATTATTCCGGGTGGTGCTATGCAGATGTGGGGATTGCAGATACATTCAGATTTGATGGATAGGATAAAGGCAGCACAGTATGATGACGTATCTTTGAGGAGTATCAGAGCTCAGGTGAGAGCAGGATTGGAGGATGATTTCACTATTGCAGAGGATGGATCTTTGAGGCATGGAGTTAGATTGTGTGTGCCTAGTGGGCAGTTGCGAGAGGAGATATTGCAGGAAGCGCATCGCTCTCAGTATTCCATACATCCAGGTGCTAACAAGATGTATCGGGATATGCGAGAGAGTGTGTGGTGGTATGGCATGAAGAGGGAAGTGGCACAGTTTGTATCCAGATGCTTAGTGTGCCAGCAGGTGAAAGCCGAGAGGCAGAGGCCAGGAGGTTTACTTCAGCCATTATCCATTCCAGAGTGGAAGTGGGAACACATTACTATGGATTTTGTGTCCGGACTACCACGATCTCCAGGAGGGAAAGATACGATTTGGGTCATTGTTGATAGATTGACCAAGTCGGCCCACTTTTTGCCTTTCAAGGTGGGTTTGTCTACGGAGAAGCTGGCAGAGATGTATGTGAGGCAGATCGTTAGGATACATGGAGTTCCCGTCAGCATAGTCTCAGATCGGGATAGTCGTTTCACTTCTTATTTCTGGAGGAGTTTGCAGGAGAGTTTGGGCACTCAGCTCAAGTTCAGTACTGCATATCATCCCCAGACAGATGGGCAGTCAGAGAGGACTATTCAGACTCTCAAGGATATGTTGCGCACTTGTGTACTAGATTTCGGAGGTTCTTGGGAGGACCATCTCCATTTGGTAGAGTTTGCTTACAACAACAGTTACCAGGCCAGTATAGAGATGTCACCTTTTGAAGCTCTATATGGTCGGAGGTGTCGTACTCCTTTGTCTTGGGACGATGTTGGAGAGAGAGTTTTGCTTGGGCCAGAGATGGTTGTGGATGCAGCAGAGAAGGTTCAGTTGATCAGAGACAGACTTCGAGTGGCACAGGACAGACAACGGCATTGGGCCGATAGCCATCGGAGACCCTTGGAGTTTGAGGTATAGTTTAGATTTTATTTTGTGTGCTTGTTCTTGGTTGTTTGTTATAAATAAGTTCTTAAGGTGGTGTTTTGTTCTAGGTGGGTGGTTTGGTGTTTCTGAGGATTTCTCCGACACGAGGCACGATTCGCTTCGGTGGAGGCGGAAAGCTTAGTCCGCGATTCATTGGACCTTTCACTATTCTACAGAGGGTCGGTGCAGTTGCTTATAGACTAGACTTGCCACCTGCATTGGAGGGAGTGCACAACGTATTTCATGTGTCGCAGTTGAGACGATACGTGGCAGATCCTAGTCATGTATTGGATCACACAGAGATAGAGGTGGGCCCTACTCTTAGCTATCCAGAGCAGCCAGTTGGAATTCTGGATCGGAGAGAGAAGGTGCTGAGGAACCAGACTATTCCTTTGGTGCGCGTCGCATGGAGGCATCACTCTCCGGAGGAGTCTACCTGGGAGAGAGAGGATGACATGCGAGAGCGTTATCCATATTTGTTTGTACCTTGAGGTATGTTATTTCTAGTTATGTTCTGTTCATTGTTATGTTCTGTTCATTAGTTAGTTGTGATTCTTTAGTTCTGTTCTGTAATTTTCTGGGGGTAATTTTCGTCTTTGAATTTCGAGGACGAAATTATTTTAAGGAGGGTAGACTTGTCACTACCACATTTTAGGAAAAAGGGTATTTTAGTAATTTCCTATTTAAATAAATATTGTGCATGGTAAATAATTATTTGTTGTATTATTTAATTATTGTTAGTTATTATTTAATTATTTTAGACTTATTTTAGTGGACCCAACTAGTTTAGTTTGGACCCATGGACCAACATGAATTAATTAGTTAGACTTTGCCCATTTAGAAAGCCCATAGTTAAGGAGATGGATTAAATTAATTAAATAATTAGACTAGAAGCTTCCTTCCTTAATTATTTCTTCATGAGAGGCCCCAAGGGGTACATTGGACATTTTACCATTGCTTGGGGGAGGGGCTATGGCCGGCCTATATAAGAGGGGGGGAAATTTCTCTCTCCTCTCATCTCATTCCAAATCTAGATCTAGAATTCTCCCACTACCAAATTCCTTCCATTCCCAATCCAATTCCCTACCAAATTCATTCCAAATTCTTCCCAATTCACCATTAGAGAAGGAGGAAGCAAGGATCTAGAAGAAGGAAGCAAGGATCTACAAAGAGGAGCAAGGATCTACAATTTGGAAGCAAGTTCATCTCAATTGGAGGTTTCATTGGGAATCCATCTCCCAATAGGTATAATTTAGATTTTCCCATTTAAATAGCTTCTAAATCTGAGATTTAATCAGGTAAAATCAACCTATATGTATGTAGTACCCATAGGACTTTGTTTTGTGTTCATAGGAGACCCATGGAGAAAGTTATGGTGCTTTTTGTGTCAATTTTGTTGGAATTCCGAATTTATATTTTGTTGTGTGTGTCAATTGATCCTATAGATCAATTGAACATGAGATTTGTGTTTGAGGCTAGTGTCGTGTCCATATTGGGATACTTGTGGTTCGTATCCCAACTATTTGGTGATACGTGTCATTTGGGGGTTTTCCTCTGACACGGGGCTTTGAACATGTCGTATTTTGACACGGACACATAGATCTACTTTTGACGCTTTGATTTGTTTATAAATATTATTTGTGATTTGTTTGTGTCCTTCGGGGTGCATTTGGTTGTGTGTTGGACTCGTGTCGCATGCGTATCCTAGATCTAGTGGGATACGGTGAGATACTCTCCAATTGTGTGTATTTTTGCATAGATCTAATTAATTGTGGTTCAATTCTTCATTATAATTAGTATATATATATGGATATTAAATATTTATTTTGTGTATTTATTATAGTAATTATTGTAGCATAGATCTATATTTTGGGTGTGCTAATATAATGTACAATATAATATGTAGCTTTCTTGCATGCAAATATATATGTTACTACTTGTTAAATAATATAATTTATACATAAAATGTTTTATAAAATATATTTGTATGTTTAATTGTGTAATTATATTATTTATAATTATTATGTAATTATTTGGATATTAATGTAAATATTTTAGATGTGCTTCTAGCCATGTAAATTATATGTTCTTTGTTAAATATTTGAAGGTATAAGTTTATGTGTATATTAATATATATATGTACATTTTTTGTATTAATGGCTTATATACATATATATATATACTGTTTTATATATTCTGTTTATATATATATATATATATATATTGTTTATATATTCTGTTTTTATATATATAATTATATATATACAACTTGTTTTAGTGATAGTAAATTAATGACAGTAAAAAAATGTCATTAATTAGCCGACTAATAGCAGCCGCTGTAGCCTTCGGGCAATTAATGACAAACCTGTCATTAATTGCAGCTGCGGGAAACAGCAGCTTTTCTGCGACGCTTTTCCGCGACAGTTTAACTGTCAGCGAAAACCAAAGCAGTGGCAGTTTATTATTTGGGTTTCGGTGACAGTCCTTCGGTGACAGTCCCGACTGTCACTATTTAAACTGTTTTGATTTAATCCTATTTTATTCACTATTTTTCAATGACGCTTTGACAGATTTAATGTATATATTATATATTATAATTGTATATATATATATATGTATATATATATGTGTTTTGTGAGGAATAATAATTGTAATAATATATTATGTTATTTATATAAATGTTGGGTTGTATATATATTATTTTAGGGTATATATTAATTATATTATTAGTATACTTTGTGTGAGTTCTTTTTGAATCTAATTTGATTCCTAAATTATTGTAGTTTATCTCTATATTATTTTATAGATGTCTTGTGAGGTTGACTTTGGGTTTGACCATGTTTGACTTTAGTGGACTTTAGAGTTGACCATAGTTGACTTTTGACTTAGAATTGACTTATTGACCTAGAAATTGCCTAGTTTGACTTGTTCTCTTTCCGGGACCTTGTATTAATATGGTATTCCATATCTAGGTCTTCGAGGCACCGAGTCAGACATTTGTGAGACTGTTCATTGGACTTCAGGTGAGTACATTCTCTGATAGTTTCTCATTTATGATATCCTCTATGTTCGTTATATCTAGTATAGATATACATGTTCTCTTGACACTATGGTTACACGGATTGGTATATCCGGATCTCGTCATGAGATGTTATTCCTTGGTATATGGTGTATATGGTGCAAGTATTGTTTCATTGGTTATCTTGTACATGTACAGACACCGATTCTCGGGGAGACTAGCTATCTTCTTGGGGAATCTAGTGCCATAACGTACCGTGGTTGGATCTATTATACCAGTCAGGGTGGGGAGTATTTTAGTGTAGATATGTGATCATACCCTCCTTGTGCATGTCTTGTTCCTTGTGAGTGTTGATCATACACCGCACGTATAATCAGCCAGGCCATTATACTCTTGTGCAAGTTCCTAAACCGATCATATGTTAAAGCTAGTACTCACACACTTAGTCATTAGTATTCTTGTTCTATTAGCATATTGTTCATTATTGTATTTCTTTCCAGTACTTCCTTATTGTCTATACATTTCTTGTATCTATTTATGCATCTTGTTTATCCACAGCTACTTACTGTTATATAGTTTTTATCATTAATTGAGAACTGCTGTTAGGGTTGTACTCTGCTCCTTTCCTGACTGGATATATTTTTCCAGATGACACTGAGGAGTACCCTACCTATTATGGACCCCAGGATGTTGTGGGTTTAGATTCTGAGACCCTGGCTCAAGAGAGACTTATCCCAACTGAGACAGTTGACCCTGGAGTTGTAGCTTTATAGTTTTGTAGTATTCTTTTGTACTGGATTTGTCTCCAGCATATTTCTGTATTTTTCTTCAGACTCATTGATGTATTATTTTAGACTCATGAGTTGTATTGTGACTATTCTATTCTTATCTGATTCGTGTTCATTCTATCTTAGTTCTGTGATTGAGTACACTATCTTTTGGTGGTTCATTATATTAGATAGACTTTCTAGACAGCGTTCTACCGCCGATTCTGCGGCGTAGGCTGGGCGTTGTTTCCGACTAGTACCCTTACCCCGGGTGCGGGTCGTGACATCGTGTTCTCGTGTTCTCGTGTTCTAGTGCACGCGTGTTCTCGTGTATCTCGTGTAATCGTGTTGCCTGAGATTGGTTAAATCGTTTTGCCTGAGATTGGTTAACCCTGACTTGTTTGTCGCGGACAACTTGGACCCGAGGTAAGTTCCACGGACGGTCACCAGGGCACTGGGGCCGATCCGGTCCGGATGGAGCTCGTGTGTAGTCTTCGTGTTCGGGACTGGGTAGCTTGCAGCTCATCGTGTACTCTTGTAGCAAGCTATCCTTGTCCCCGGCTACGTCCATAATGGCTTTGCCAGCGACCGTGTTCATATAGATAAACTTGTTGCATGCTTGCTTGTAAACGAAAGATAAACCATTCATCCTCGCTTAGCGGCTATCCGCATGCGAGATACTGTATCGTGTGAAACAAATAAACTGAACACCTGAACGATCATGTTTAAACGACCCTTCGTGTATGCATATGCTTGCCTCCTGAATGTTTATACATGCCCCTGCTTGAATTAATCATGTTTGCCTTGGACAGGGAAGGAAATGGTAAGTTGGTAAGTCTCGCCGTGTTCCTCTAACATCGTACGGCGCACTGCCCGACACGATAAGCTATTCAATGTTTGCATGAAACTGATCCTAAGGCAACTAGAAAGATAACTTAATAGTTGTGCACGGAACCTGTATTACGTGTTTGGATTTGTCGAGCGGGCGAGTAGCTCCCCCACCAGTGCATTCAATGTACTGAT